>LKNJ01000325.1:0-83406 GCA_002120245.1 Maccullochella peelii | reverse complement strand
CCCCCCCCCCCCCCCCCTTTCTGTTTGTCTAAATTTTTCATTCAGGAGTCTGCTCCTCTCACGTAACTTTTTTTTTTCTCTTGCGTGCTCGTCTCTGACTCACTGTCTCCTCTCAATCTGGTCCTGACCCTCTGTGATATTGCTCTTCATGATGACCTCCTCATCTCTGTTTAACCTAATCACTTTATTCCCTGAAGTAGGAGTGGTAGACAATGAATACGTTTTCATCCGTTTGTTTATCCATCATGTGCGTCACGTTAGACACCACTTATCAAGTTTTTTTTAGGAAACATGCGGACATTACTCATCTCACTGTTTCATTCTGAGAGTTTCAGCTAAAGTTTAAGGTCAAAAACAGAGATGCTTGTCACCAATTGGCCAGTGTATTGGGGATAAATACCTTGTTCACCTTTGCAGTCATTTTGTATGATTTTTCACCCTTTTTCACTGCCTGTTTTATGGTTTTGTATCTCTAGCTCTTCTGGACTTAAATCTCTCACTCTGTGGGGAGCAGTCGGAAAGGGAAGGGCTGGATTAAATAGCAGGAATTCCTGTCTTGTCCTTCAGACAGGCACACACACTCACACAAACACACGCTGAGTGTGTACACACACAATCCCATATGATCAGATGGCTGAAGTCGGCACATTAACAATGTGGTCTCTTTGTTCCTGTACAGTTTTGTGTGAGCAGGACTTACTGCTGTTTCTGTACTCATCTACCTTACACAGGAAACCATCAGATTATATTTGGCTTTGAACAGTGGTACCTCCATATTTGCTAACAGGGATAAAACCATCTACTCCCTTCTGTGAGGTGACATTACAATACTTAGAGAAGACCAGGAGTCGTATCATTTTTAAACATTTTTGGCAAGACTTTTAATACTGATCTTTTTAATTTGTCTTCAACTAGGCTAAGGCAAAGAAGTAACGGAAATCCACATAAACCTCTTTGTTCAGTGTAGAAAATAAAATGAATACAATACAAACATCACAGACATACTTTTGTGGTAGTTATGTACTGTTCGGCAGTTCAGCTATCATTTAAGATAGATTAATTGAAAATCAGCAACAATTTTCAAGTCATTTTTTAAGCAAAATTGCCAAAATTTCACTGGTATCAGCTTCTCAAGTGAGATTTTTTGCTGGTTTTCTTCGTCTCTGATTGTAAAATCGTTGGGTTTTGGACTGTTGGTCGGACAGAATAAGCTGTTTGAATGTGTCAACTTTTGGCTCTGGAAATTGTGATGGCCATTGCTCACACATTTCTGGGATTTTACAGACCAAATGATTCATCGATTACTCGAGAAAATAATTGCCAGTTTAATTGGTAATGAAAATAATTGCTCGTTGGGTAGCCCTAGTCGATTGCCACATTCACACAACACTACAAACCAGAGATTCAAACCAGCAACTTTCCAGTCCCAACCTACTGTCTGTTCTGTAACTGTGAGGATGATGCCAAAATCTGTCTCCCCTTCATGTTGCAAAGAGCCTCAAAGCAGCACTGGTTTACATCTCCTCTCATTGGTTGTGTTGTAAAAGAGACACACTGTCTCTGTGACTGTCCATGGAAATTACTGTATGGCCACCCAGCAGAGAAATATAGGGCTTTAACAACTCAGCACTTCTCTCTCTGTGTGTGTGTATGCACGTGCATCTGTGTGTCACAGAGCTACAGGGACTTTAGTCAGCTGACACTTTTTAATTAGCCTGGCAGAACTGACTAGCTGTGAGCAGTAGCCAGACACACACACACACACAATGCGGTTGACCACTTTGTGCTAGCATGTGAGGGTATACAAATTAGTGTGTGTGTTGTCCCCTGGGGGCAGTTGTCCCAGTAGCACCAGGCCACGTTACAAAAGAGAGACAGGAGCCCCTCAGAAATCACTGAGATGTGACATGGCTCAGCAATACACAGAAAACACACACCCACACACACAGGATGCTATGTGTATAATATGTCTAGCCAGTGCAAACTGCCTGTCTGTCTGACAGCTTTCTATTGGACAGGTCACATTTCTTGTCTTTTGGTGTCTGCCTGAATTTGTCATGTTTTCCAAAAACATTGAGATTTTTGTTACATTTTCTGGTTAACAAAGGCTCTTTCATTTTCTGACTTTCTCCCAAATCATCATTTGTGGCTCACCTCTTTTCTCTCTGCCTTGTCCATAATCACCTGATTTACCCGGCACATGCTCACAAACGGCCACAGTCGCAGACAGACTGTTCCAGGAAGTGTTTCCTGTGTGACGTGTATCCTGCTCCGTGTTTTGCAGACAGATCCCACATCACCGCGTACTGAGTTACAGTAAACAGCGCTCTGAGGCATGCAAGCATGCATGTCTTTTCTTTTTTTGAAACACGCCATGGTGTGCTGCTACAAATGACTACATAGAACTCTGCTCATAATGACTATAAAACTAGTATTTCAGTTTTGGCTTGAATTCCCCTAAATCTCAGTTTTTGTTTATCTGGTTTTTATTGGTGTCACATTGACACCATCCTTTCTTTTCTTTTGTTTCTTTTTTTAATCTTTTCTCTGTTTGAATTTCATCTGTTTATGTGTCCTTCTGGCTCTCTTTCTGAGGTAATTTATCACATCTGAGTTATTTTCCTTCACTGATAGCCACATGTTTAACCAGTTAGCCAGGTGTCATGAAACACTTTGATTTAGCTGATTTTTGGCAGCAACTTTGGGTCATTGCTTCGTTTTATAACAATGTTCCAGTGATCGCTTTGTATCCCCCCCTCAAAAAAGCAAGAACAGAACTTAAGTTTTTCAAACACACCGCTGTTGCCACCACCGGACATGTAAAACTCATCAGTGTGCAGCAGAGATTTAGTTTTCTGGAGTTGTATGCTCCGAGGTGTTTAAAATAGGATGGGCTGAATGATTAATGTGTTTCATCAATCACTGATAAAGAAAAGCAAAGCATTCACTCATATGAAGAAAATTTTGGTTTGTAACTTAATTGATGGTTAATAATTAATGATAATTAATCAGTGTGCAATATTTAATCAAAAAATGTGATTAGTGTTAAGACCAGCCGATAGTCCAAAGCTGGATTTCTACACAGCATTGAGCGTTAAAGTGCCTGACGTGCGCGCTTTGAAGTACACCTATTTTTTTAAATGGCTGAACGCACACCAAAAGCGTGATGAGGCGTGTCAAGGCAGTTTGACGCACCTCATAACGATTTTGGTGCACATACTCCGACCTTTTTCTGATTTTGGAGCGTCAAATGAGGACCCAGCGACCAAAGCTGTTTTTTATGCGGCTGCAGTACCGACCTTTTCCTAAAACACAGCTGGTTCTGTGGTGTTGGCAAATCAAATCTGATGCCTGCAGTGCGCCATAAGAGCACCATTTGACGTACGTCAAATGAGCCGCGTCAATTATCGCTTTTAGTGCATTTGGGCTTTTACTGTGTTCCTGCAGACCGGTGGGGGCTTAACTAAAGAAGCTTCAAACATTGTTAAAACAAACAAAAAAAAATAAGTGATTTTCTTTTCAAATGTTCTCTCTCATAGTTAGCCTTTGTTATATTTCTTTGAGAAAGCAAACCCAGCAGCTGTGTGTATGTGTGCATGTTTATTAGGGCTTTGGCTTTGACGGGGGGGTAAGGGAATGATGTAGTGCTGCGCACACTAGTATACGAAAAGGAAAAGACTGCAGTTAGTACACACTAAGACACACACACAGCCTGAACACAATCTAATGAGACGCATACATACTTAATTTTACTTCCTTTTTCTTTCAATCTATCACTCTGTGTCTCTCTGTCTATATATCTATCTGTCCACCTATTTCTGTCTCTCTCTTTCTCTCTCTGTCTCTCTTGTGTACATAACAGTCCTCTGAAGGCAGGGCTCCATGTGCTTGCATCTGATTGGCTGCAGAGTAAAAAGATGATGTCATTCTTAGTCGGGAGGTGCGTATCGTTTCACATACATACATACATACATACACACACTCACACACACACACACACACACACACACAGAGGAGAGAGAATTGAGGGTAGAGATCCTGGTTCATAGCAGAAAGAGAGTGAAAATGGGAGCACGGAAAGAGGGAGATGGATTGGTGGGCCGCTGATGAAAATGAGGGAGAAGGAGATCTTCGAAGTGAAGTGGGGGGCTGAAAATGAGACAATTATCGACACCAGAACAGATATTGAGGCAAGAAAAAACAGGAAACTGCTAATTCGAGGCAAAATGATGAAAAAAGAGACTGCAAAAATTGGGGATGTTAAGTCAGAGAGAGGGAGGAAGGAGGATAGTCAGAGGCAGAGGGGGAGGGAGGTCAGAAAGAGAAAGGGAGAGGGTGAGAAAGATCCTCCCCTCTCTGAAGTGTCTGGTAATAAGAGCTTGCATCTCTCCACTGCAGGAGGAGAATCAGCCGTTCAAACAACCAGACAGCTCCTATTGTCTCTGCTTTCAATTCATCACTCCTCTCTCCCATCTTTTTCTCAACGTCACAAACACACACACACACACACACACACACAGTACACGGGCTGGTTAATGCAGGAGGAAGCGAAGAAGAAGGAAGGAAAGGAAGGCAGTAATGCTTGGCACCAAAAATAAGATGTGATTTTTTTTATTTCTTTAAATCTTTACAGAAGACCTATTATTTAGAAGGGTTTGTTCATGTGTGTGCCGCTTAAACTCTTTTACCTCTTCGGGATAACCAAGTGATGCAGAACATGCAGTTGCTTCATTAAACCAGTAAATAATTCAGTTTTATACAGAAGTTGTTATGACAGATGCTTTAAAAAGGAAACTTCAACTCATGAAGTTATAATTTGTAACTCCCTTTGAGGGTACACAGTACTTTATAGTGATGTTAAGTTTTTAATTGTTTTTTTTTACTTGCCTGTAGTGTCAGATTGCGTAAGAGTTGGATTGTTTTTAAGGAAAAAAAAATAGTAATTCAATGTACAAATTTCATATTCTGATTTAATTTGTGAGATAAATACTTTTTTTTCCTGGGTGGGAATGCGTATTTGTAGCCTTTAGGTGGTCACTAATAATTAATAGAGTTAAATGGCCTGGAAAAGGAAAATAAAAATCTTTGTTTCAAGTCACGTTTTTACTTTATGTTCCTGCTGACTTTTTACGTCATTTGCTCTCATTATTAAAGGGGTTGTGATTCCCATTAAGCACCGAGTTAGTGATTTGGTTAAACTTTTAGTCGTCATGGTTCAACTGCATTTCAATGACTATTTTTCAACATAACATATTGAATTTTTAAATGTCCTTTGAGACATTTAAAACTTTCACTTTTTAACCATATTTAGGTTGCGTTTTCACTTAAAAGGTTAGACATCTTCTAGCTTTCAAATCACCATATCAATTAGGCAATTTGGTTTGGGAGTTTTCAAGCTGAAAGGGTTGAAAAGTCTAACTTTCTTTGGTGGTATCGCACATCTGATACTTCAAGTTGGATAAACCACACTCGGTAATTATTTGTTGTCACTGTCAGAACCAGGTCTGTTTCTAGTAGTTTACAGCTACAGACTTCCCAGCCTAATGCCTGTATTACCTCAGTATTTTGCTCAGCGATGTATGCTGTATTAGAGTGATCGTGATGTGCCTTTCTTAGACGTCAAATCCTATACTGTGTCGCCAATCCTCCAGACGGGGGCTTTTTGAGGGGGGAAAACCCATTTATCGGCTTGTGCTATTGTGTCGCTTGTTCACATTCGCCGGAACACCGCCAGCGTCTGTCTTTGTATCTGATAGGGGCTCCATGATTTATGCTCCCCTGTCCCCCCCCCCCTTTTTGTAATTTATGCTCACAAAGGGGAGGGGGTTGCCTCAATACACTCAGCTTTATGTTACCAGTCGATCAATAAAGATGCTCCCTCTCTTCCTTTTCTGTCTCTGTCTTTCCCATTCTCTCTCTATGTCCATCTCACTCTCTCTCATCCACATCTGCTCAGCAGCCAATCCATCTAATGCAGTTTCCCCGTGCTTGCTCTCACTTCATCCACGCCACCTCCCATCCCCTCTCTCTCTCTCTGTTTCCCTCTGTCTCTCTCTCTCGCGCTGCACAGGTGATGTCATTCTTTTTCAGCTGGATTCTCCTCCCTCCTCCCTCGCTCTCACTCTCTCCTCCATTTCCCATTAGCGGCTGGCTCTCCACAGCGCAGCATCCTATCCACGGTAGCTTCTCTCTAAGGGTGGGAGGGGGAGGAGGAATGCCGGCGTGAGGTGTGAGCGCTAACCAGGGTAGAGAGCTTGAAGCTGGGGAAAGGGAGCGGGATCACTGGCCCTTGCCATGGAGCTGCACCGCTGGGCACACACAGGCACCGCTGGAGCTGTGTAGAGAGATAAAGAGTTGCAAAGAGACAGAGAAAGGAGTTTGACAGACATAGACAGTGAATGAGCTGGAGAGGAGACCTGCAGGCAAATGATCCAGGCTTTTGGGAGGTCAGAGTGGAATGTTTGGATGACTTTAAGCCAGGCAAGAGGCTTCTTCCCAGGGGGCTGCAGATGCACAGACAAGCCCCTCTTTTGTATCCAGCACTGGCTCATCTATTGAGGAGAGGGACCTCTGCTTCTTTAAAGAAGGAAAGTAAATCTAGAAGAAGACAAAAATGACTCATTGAGTTTCTACATTTATATTTGAACAGAAAAATTGACAGAATGTTAAGTTGGATGACTTTATCTTTGACCATGCAACTTCCCCTCTGGGATTAGTTTTGAATATTCTGCTGATTTCCTGTTCTCAAGGTTTAATAGGGGTATTTTAGGCTTCTCTGTTGCAGTTGCTTTGAATGCTCTAGTAGAAGAGAGACATCTTGACATCTATATGGAACTGCCTTGACTTTAAGTCTCCTTTTGTAGCGACATCTGACAGTTATCCAGCCAATCTGCAACCTTTTACTGTCAAATCAACACTGAGGATTTTTAAAAAATCACCTTCTGGACAATTCTCATCTTGCAGCGAAGAGATCGACGTCAGCCCTTGCCCCCCTCTTTCACTTATTTTTTCCTTTTTTTCCTTCATCTCTTGGTGAACGAGGGGAAACTTCCCCTCGCTGGCACCCTCCCTCCTGTGGAAATGGCTTTCCTGGTCCGTTGCTATGCCAACTGCTTGCAGCCGTGGTCCTCCAAAGTAAGCGATGTCGTAATCCCTTTTCTGGCCAGTGCCTCTGGTTTCGGATGCTGCCGCCTCTCTCTCTCTGTGTGTGTGTGTGTGTGTGTGTGTATGTGTGTTACTGAGAAGGAGAGATAGGGTGGGGATGAGAGAAAATGAGCTTGATTTATATGCATATGACGAATATTGTGTCCGTTTAGAAACGCATTCTTGCTTTGCTTCTTCCTTTAATTTGAATTTTAACTGTTGTGTCCTGAGAAATGCTAATATCCACAACAGTGGGTACCATGCCGAAGCCTTCACTGTGAGGGAGGTTGATTTTAAAAACAAAAAATAACATCACCTCCACAGTATATAGACAAGATGTGTCGATTGACCCAATAGACAAGAAGACATGCTTTTAACTATTTGTACATAGAAGTGTATGAAAAACAGCCCTATATATCATACCTCCTCATGTTTGTACGGTGGCACCTGAAAGGGTAAACTTGATGGCAGTCTACATATCAAAACATTGCACTGCATTCTGTGTGGTCACTGAAGATCTTTGATGTAATGAAGATGTAGGAGAATGTGTGCTATGCCCCTGTGGCTGTGGATTATATATTTTTTTAAATCCTTTTTTACTTTTGTTAAGTATAGTATTTGGAGGAGAGCAAAGATCACAGATGATTGGACAAAGGCTGCAAATAATGTTGCACTATTTATAGTGTATAAGTCTATATATTGTAATATTAGTTTATGAAATAGTAGTAATTCGAATGCAATTTGAGACTAATGATGGTAGTTAATAATCATTAACACAAATCTTGAAATAATTGGTATTATCATTTTTGCAAAAAGTCTGCAGATGAAGTTACAAGCCATGAATTCCCTGGTCTGTGCAATAAAGTGCTGTTGTAACCAGGACGACCAATTGTGTACGTTTTCGTATACTTCTTTAGTTTTATTTATCTCCATCAGTGTATACATGTAATCCATCTGATCTGTCTAATCTGTCTATTGGCTCCCAGTAGTCAGCAGTAGACTGGTAATGATGTAGTCATGTGTATAATTAACAGCTTGATGTCCTAGTTTTAGTTGCTCAGAATAATCCGCCAGAGTTAGCCTAGCCTCCGGTGAGCTTCTTGATGATGCAAGGAAGGCAACTACACTGCATGAAATGTGACTTTTATGGATTCTTGTTTTGTTGTTTGTTCAATTTTGTTAATATTCACACTAAAGGGCTGGGATGATAAAAGAGAATCAGCTCAGTGACAACATGCCAGGATACCCCCTCTGCTTTATGGCTCATTGGTTGTCCTAGCAGAATGACTGTCATATAGATCCCTACGTGTCTGTCTCTTTGGGAGCGCCTGTCTGGGTGCTGAAAGCTGAAAGTTTGTCTTCATTATGTATGTGTGTATGTGCATGTGAGTGTCTGTACAATAAGTAATGATTAGGTCCCTGGAGATGAAAGGGGATAAAGTGGGAAGATGTTCAGTCTAAGATAAATCTGTACCACACGCCGCTACAGAACGTGAATACCTTATTATATTGTCTTTATTGATCTCCTTCTCTTGTGGGATCCAAATTATGCATAGATCCTCTCACTGCTTGCGAGGGGTTTAACGTCACTGCTGCTGATTGAAAACCTTGTAAATCCTATTTTTTCTTTTTACTATTTCACTTTATGATAGCTCGGTGCTGCCACGTAAACACCTTTTACTGTAGTTTTGACACATCCAGTTTGTTTATCTTAAGTGGTAGTTTTCATGACTTTATGAGTATTTGCATATCATTTTGCTCCTTCAGGCATGTTACACCCAGACTTTTGATGTTCATGACTAGAGCTTGACCGATACTGGATTTTGGAGACTGATAGCTATGTTGATATTTAAGTTTTTTAAAAACCTGGTAACAATGAATTATCTGATGTTGTTGCTATTATTATATATAAACAGACATTTTGAATAAGGATACCTTAAATGTGCACTTTTTGATTGATTAATTTTTTAGTCTCTAAAATGTCAAAAAATAGTGAAAAATTGTTGTTGTAATTTCCCAATGCACAAGTCTATGTCATCATATAGCTTGTTTTGTTTGATTTTCAATCCCTAGTTATCAATTTATTATCACATGAGATTAATAAAAAGCCTAAACCCTCACAGTTGAGAAGTTGGAACCAGGGATTATTAGGTATTTTTCCTGAAAAAGGATTAATTGATTATTGATCAAATAGCTGCTGATTCATTTTCCATTTGTCCATTCCATCCAAGTAATCGATGTATCAACTAATCATTTCAGCTCTGCTTGAAATCCCAGAATGAAAGGTTTGTGTTTAGTCAAATGTTTACTCATCAACGTTTTAGGCATTAGTTAAATTCTAGCTCCAATTTTGTGTGCCATTATTACAAATAAAAGTAAAGAGCAAATTAGACGAAGCTTTTTTGCACTGGCTTAGCTTGAACTGTTGTATTTGTATATTATTACTGGCCTATCTATGCTGCATGAGTCTAGCTAATTTATCCTCAGTCTGGAGCCACTGAGGTTTTCATCCAGCTCCCCCTGTTTGAAGTCCATAGTTAATTGGTCGGCGTCTGTGATGAGCCCACCTTTAGCAAAGGTTAATTAAGTTTCCCTTTTCCTCCCATTAGGTAACTTGTGCTCTGTCTGGAGGTACAGTAGCAATCAAAAACACTGCAGTCAGGTTGGAGCGGAGGGAAGCAAAGGGGAAGACAGAGTGTGAGGGTGGTCTGTAAGGGATTTTAATTCCCCGAAAAGGTTTTGTGAATTCATTTTGGGATCTCAAGGAAGGATGGATGAGGAAAGGAAAGGGAGAAAGATAACGAGTCATCCTGGAGCGTGATTTGAAATTTGAGGAAGGAGAAAGACAGAAAAAGAGAGCAAGAAAGAAAGAATAAGACAGAAAAATACATTAATAAGTAAGAGAACGCCTCTGAAGCAGTGAGTTTATTCCACAAGAGGTTTTCCCAATTTTATCATTGACTGCCTTTTCAGAATGGCAGCCAATTATTTTCCCTAGAAGTCAGTCTCTTTTGATAGTTTTGCCCAGCCTGCACTGGCTGGGATTGGTGATATTTTTCGCTGCA
This sequence comes from Maccullochella peelii, assembly GCA_002120245.1. Classification (NCBI taxonomy): domain Eukaryota; kingdom Metazoa; phylum Chordata; class Actinopteri; order Centrarchiformes; family Percichthyidae; genus Maccullochella; species Maccullochella peelii. The sequence continues at coordinate 73,198 of LKNJ01000325.1, read as the reverse complement.
GTGATCTTGGATTCATCTTGAACGATACCCGTTGAGCCCGTACACCACCAGTGCATGTAATGGCAGCTTTGCATTTAATTTCCCACCAGTCAGAGGCGTAATTAGCATAAATGCAATTTTGGTCTGAAAACCGAACTAGTTGACTTACTACAGGAGATCTAAGAGATCAGATGACATAAAAGTAGTGAGCAGGCCGTTGTTTGATTCATATGAATCACTTAGTTTTACTTCTCTACAGGGAATCTGCAGCTGCCAACAGGATTTTACAGTCTTTTCTACAGCCTTGTTTACTACATACTTGGAGAATAACCCTCTAGGCTGAACTGCTGGGGAAAGCAAACTGTTCATTTTGCCATTTAGGCACTTTTGTTCGTTACCACTGTTCTAAACTGCAGCTCTTGCTATACAGCATGTCATACTCTCGTGCTCTAATTTCTAACGTCAGAGGATAGTTATTGAAATATTGACCGTGTGGCTGGAAATTTGGCATCAGATGACAGACAGCGAAATGTAGGCCAGAGGAGCTGCCCCGTGGGGCCAGCCGGGCCTTTTTTCTGACGCACTGAGCAGTCATGAGGCCTAGATTTATTCTCTAATAAACAACACAGAACTTTAAAAGGGAGGTCTGCTTGGGCTTGAATAGTCTTCTCTCAGGAAAGCAGTCAGTTGCTGCCCTTAAGAGGCTTTCAACATCTTGCTTACATTTTTTATTGTGTTGTGTTTATGGGTGAACTGTCCCTTTAAATCACGTCCCGCTCATCCCGGTGGAACACAACCTCAGTCCACGTCCTTCCGCTGCTGGAAGACTTGTCCAAATGTTCTGCTGCCGAACTCTTTGACCCTCCCCGCTGCCAACATGGGACCTGTTCTCTGCCGAGCCTTCTCTGCTTTTTTGTGCCTCTCCCATGTTTTCTCTCACTCTTTCTTTCTCTATCTTTGTCCTTCTCTTCCTTCTGTTTTTAGCGTGGACTTCCTGCTGTCTTCCTCTTTCCCCTTTCCTTCATTTCTTATCTGTTTTTAGCAAGGGACTCTTCTCTCCTCTACTACTTGTTCATCTCTTCTTCTCTCTTTCCCCATCTATTATTTAAACATCAATAATGGGGCCTGTTGTTGTTGTTGTTGCCAGCCTGATGTTACTGTTGTTGCTGCCCTGCTGGGCTCCTCACTCATCATCTGCTGCTTCCTGTCTTATAAATCATACAAACCAAGTCCAACCTTTGCTCTCTGTTTCTGCACCAATTGGCACCCTTTACTTATTACCCTTCCAAATGCCTTGTATTTCCTTTTCACTCCTTTCTCTATAGCTTCTCAGTAGTGTGGTGTAACAATGAACTTGAAATTACATCTAAAAGTTGGCAGCTTTGCATGATGGTGGCATCAAATGGCCGTGTAGCTGATTTTGAGCTTATTTACTCATACTTCTCTTTAAGCAGTAGAATCTACTTGATTGAGTAATACTTTTCAACTTTGCCTCCAAGATAGAGGAAGAAGTGAAATTGAATACTGAGAGAAAATGTATGATCTTCATTTGTGGGAGAACATAACCAATATCTATTTGTTGCTTCAAAGGAATTGCAGGATCTAACTGTTTCTCTCTTTGCTGCTCAGTTGAAAGACTTCTGCATGATTCATTTTTTTCTTTTTTGAGAAATGGTCTTTCTTTCTTCTTTCATTTGTGCTATGAAGATTTCCCACCATCAGTAATTTCCAACCAGAAAAGCTTTTGCTTGAAAAAATAGGAAGTGTCATGCTTTGCTGATAGGAGGATTTGTGCTCAACACAAGCACATAACTTACTTCCCTGTGCTGCAGGTCCAGACTCAGGTTGACCTAGGCAGCTGCCTTTGCTTCCCTCAGCAATCAATGGGCATTGTTGAACGTTGGCATAATCCAGACCCATGCTGCATTGAATAGTAATGGTGTTGGTAGCAGAGAGTGTCAGTGGGATGATGGATTCAGTGCCAACGCAGGAAGGGCAAGGCAAGGCGGGTCCATCAGACAGACAAACAGGTAGATGGACAAAGCGTCTGGTATATCCAAATAGGTGCCACTCTTAACCTGCAGCATCCATGGAAACATGGACCAAAATGCATCTACAAAAACTAACAGGAAAACACAGTATTTAATCATACAAGATGGAACCAGTTAAATGAATGTTAGTTTCTAACAAGTCATTTTATATGGTATAAAGTAGAGAAATTTAAAAGTAGACCAAAAAATAAAAATCCTCTTCACCACTTTACTGATCTACTGTCCAGTGTTGTCAGACTGTTTAAACAGCTGGATGCTATATTCGATTAAAGCTACAGTTACTGGCCTACCATTCATCATGAGATCAGATAGGATAGATAGCTACATTAAACTGCTGAACCTCTATTGAGTGGAATAAGGAGATTAATTATTTTTCAGTACAGTCTATTGACCCTTTTTCTCAGTGCTGTGGCTTCATGCCCAGACAGCGCTACGAGTCTGATTAGGAACTGAGCGGACCGAAGTTTTACGCTTTTTTTCCGGAAAGTACATGGGCAGATGTCACTCTGAGGGGCAAAAATAACGCCTCAAGTAATTACCAAATTGATTTCAAATCAAAGATGAAATGAAGTGATTGTTGCACTTTAATTGAAGGAGCAATTGACAAAAACATTGACCAAAAAAAGGTATGGTCACATCGAACATGTATGTGGTTTCAATTGGTTGGAGAGACTTTTCGCATACCGACCAGTTCCAGGTTTGATCCATTCAGCATGTCTATCCTGTCATAGTACCTTTGAGTCAGACAGTTAACTTCTAGAAGTTCATTCGATTGAAGGTGTGAGCAAAATACCACAAATGTACTTTTTAATTTTGTAATCAAGCTTTAAGTAAACACTAATGATACATTCAGATTTTTCATATGCGCAATCTCTAAAAAACTGACAAAATCTAAAGCATTTGAATGTTATTTTCTAAACTTGGAAAACCAGTGGGAAAACATGTTTTACTCTCATAGCTTGAGAGGAACAATAACTAACCAGAGTTTCTGAATTCCAGTGGCCCATATAATGGCTATTGCAGACCAAAACAAGACCCGGGACATTCAAATTAGCTACTATAACACAGAAGGTGACATTTGAATACTGTCGGAGGCCAGTGCGGTCATGGAAATTGCACCCTGTGTCATCAAGTGGTTACAAACAAGTCAGATAAGCAAAAATAACAGAAATCCTAGTTTATGAGGCTCAGCTTTTGCTGTGTTACGTAAAAATAAAGTTAGACTAAAAAACAACAAAACGCTGTTTTCGGCATCTTGATAATATTTGGTTTATTTAAAAAATGCTGCAGTCAACAGGTTGTAGTAAGCTGTGAAACGCACTTTGTACTGCAATCCTTTGCATCATCAGATCAGTGGATGGAGACATTAAAAGAGTATTAGATAGTTGCACCATTGCTCCCCTGGTACCTGAATATGTTGACAGAACCATTTTTGTGTGCCACAGCCTCTTCACATTGGCCTTAACAGATTTATCTGACCTCGAGCCCACAGACAGGCTGAGTGACGGACTGACAGAATTTACACAGGGTGTCAAGGTAATGTGGCCTTTGAGCCCAGGGAGATGGGGGGGACAAGACAGAAAACAGAGAGAGAGAGAAATCTGAGTGAGAGGCAACAATAGAGAGAGAGGGCTTTTAGCATGCCGAGGGAGGTCTAGGATATCATATGCACAGGAAGTAGGGGTGATAAAGATCAATATGGGTTGCATTAGCCCAGACCATGCCCAACTCACCTTCCATAAGTCATAGATTATTATTCAGTCCTTCTAAACAAATATACACATTGTTGCTACAGTTTTCTTCCTCTTTTGCATGTGCATCTCTCATATAAGTAAACATAAAGCGTCATAAATACCATAAGCCATTGTGAAAGACAATATTTGTGCTATATGTAAAATTGGAGTTGTGGAGTTGTGAATTGGAGCATGTTGGCATTTTCAGAGATCAGCAACAATAACAAGACAGAAGCAGAAAATCTCCTTTTTTCCGAAGTTGTTGCCCTACATGGAACTTCAGAGCTCAATTTTAGCTGCATGTTGACTTTGCCAGATATTGAGAACGACAGCACATTCAGATTCTGTCTTTTGCAGTTTTGCTACAAAAACAGAGATTTTAGTTGATAACTTGTGGCATTCCAATTCACTTCAGTTCAACCCCTGGTAGAGTTGTAATGGACTCTCCATTTGCCTAGTGTTTTGAGAAATTACTGAGATAACTGTTCTTACTTGAATACCACATTGGTGTATACGGCAAGGGCTCTATTTAAGTCATTTATGTATAATTTGCGATTTAGATTGAATAAGCAGGGAGCAGCACAGTGTCTCACTCAAGGATGACTGAAGACGCAAATGTAGATTTTTAAACCTTTATTTATATAGGAACAGTACTTATATAGGAACAGTTGACTGAGCATGATGGCTCTTTTTCTCTAACAGCCTGCTACACTTTTATACAATTCCACCCCTGGGATGTCGTCAGTAAGTAGCCCTAGTGAAGCTTTTGCACATTCAATGTATTCGTCAATGGTACATTATGGCGGTCTTTGAGTCATTTATTTGCTTTTTGCATGTTTTTCAGAGCTGATATGTTCAGGTGACGCACCGCCACATATTGGCCACAAGTGACGGCCAGTCATCTGTCTTAAAAAATGCACATTTAAAATGCACATATCCTTTAATTTCATGATAGCACCAATTCCAATATGGTGCAGACAAAGGTCACAGGTGACCATTCTCAGCTGATTGAAAAGGCACTTGCTTGCTTAGTAGTTTAACACACTTCACCTTTTGGTGTCAGACTAAGAAAAAAAAGCAGTGCTATTTGATTGTTTCAATGGGTACAGTGGCATAAAAGAGATAGTGTTGTGTCCTGAATGGTGTAATTACTGTCCATTAGCTATGATAGGCTGAAATTTTAGAGTGAAAAGCCCACTCAGACCCTGTATGCATTAACATGCCCAAGCTGGTCAACGTTACTGGGCTAAATGGACTGAAAGTGAGGCTGCTCATGTGGAGACACACTCTAGCCTTTGTGCACAAACACACACACACATACTCACTGTCTGTACACATATACACCCATGCATGTGACCCTCAAGCTTGCTGGCATCTCACTCTCAGATACAGTTTAACACCTACAAATGCATAGACACACACACACACACACACACACACACAAAGTCCTACATACTTGAAATGGTCACAACACCCCACATGCATACAGTATATGTGCACATACACATAAATTACTCCCCCTCACTTTATATATGCAGACTCCACCTAGTCTGTCATGAGCTGCTACCCCCACCCTTACACACAAACATACACACACACGCACACACATCCTAGTGCTGATATTTCAACCACTCATAACCCCCACCCCCCCAATTTCCCTTGCTCCCATTATCTCACTGCTATTGATCCACATGCCCTCCTCTGCCTGCCACTGCCAGAGAGCCTTTACTGGATAATTTTCAAGGACATTTATAAACACAAGATGGAAAGGATGGGTGATTGTTCTGTGGGTGTTTGTGAATTTGTGAGAAAGAGAGAAAAACAAAGAGAGAGAGAGTGGGGGAAGCAGACAGTGTGTGGTATGCCTGTATGAAAACAAATTTGATCGGGCAGGAAGAAGGTGAGTTTGGCAATGCAAAAACACTAAACTCTATTAATTTTCTAATAAATTATTCTTTTTTTAATATGCGGACTTGCACACATTAAAGTGACCAACCAACCTCTAAATCAAGCAATTCTTTGTGGCTTAGGGGCCCTTTTCCATTTGCATGTTTGGTTCAGTGAAGAGAACAGCAATTCTGGCCTTTCTTTTGGTTTGAACTTGAGTTTTTTTCTCTACTTTAAGCTATTATTATAACCACATTTCAACATTCACATGTTCACAATAAATGTTCATTAACACATTAAACTCATTTTAAACCCAAATGCACATCTGTAGACTGTCACATTTAGACTTCTTGGCAGCAGCATGGAATATTCACACCAAAAGCAGCCAAAGGATTATAAATTCAAACCATAATGGAAAGATTAGCTTTTTTCAACCATATTAGCACCAGTTCAGATCATATCTAGCAGTTGCTAGCAGTTCTAGCAGCATTTCCTTTTGTTGTCAAGAACAGTTTTTGTCAAGTGACATAATAAAATGTCTGAAAAACATTGGAGTTCAGGATTAGGGTTAGGTTGGTGGGCAAACAAAGTTAATTTCCTGTCCTGCCCATGGTACCGAAATTGTAGTCGTCTCTGTCTGGGCTGAGGTGAGTGGGCCAACGGAGTGGAACAGGACCCAACATTAACAAAAACACCACAGGAGTACCAAAGGGTGGGGCTGCCCCTCCACATGGCCCCTGGGTCAACCTGTAGGGGTGCCATGGACGCGCTGCATGTGTGTGTTTGTATGTGTGAAGTAGCGTGGGTTGGGCTGCAGGGCAGGAAGCATCTGTTAACAGAGGGGAGCCAGGAGGTACTAAGGTGTATGTGTTTGTATGTATCTGTGCACATGCGTGTGTGTGTGTGTGTGTGTGTGTGTGTGTGTGTGCGCACAAGAAGTTGTGTCAGTATTAAAGCCAAGTGTTTAGCCTTCCCTCCTGTATCCGGCAGACCTGGCCGTGGCCCACCTTCCTCAGGGGCCTAGACAGAGACGCCTTGCAGCTTCCTGTAACACACACACACAGAACAAAACAAAGAGTTGATAGTGAACACGATCAAGTTCACTCTATTAGGAACCCTGCATATACACACATTTGATAGGACCAGCATTTCACCCCAGAAACATTGTTTACAAATAGATGGAGACATTAATTCCTTATATCATTAATTTACATATCTCACATTTTGCATGTTTAAACCAGTGAACTCTGTCCAGCATACAGAACACATAAGGTCAAAATAGTAGCATCAATAAAGCTGCAGCAACTTCTTATATTTGTGTATATGCTCAGCCAGTACTGTAGATGTGGGTGCCATCGATTAATTAACATTAAATCAGCCCCATCAAAATCACACATGGATCCTTTATCCTAGCACCAGTTTGTATTCATACTGTTCTCCCCACAGCAGGAAGATACAATATGTGTTGCAGAATATAGAGGGGGTGGGAGAAAAAAAAGATGAATGAGGGAGAGAGGAGAGGGATGGGAAAGAAAAGCTGAAATAGCAGTAAATCTTTTTTTTGACCGACCTGGAGGAAAAGATGGGTGCGAGTTGCCACGTCAGACAATCCAATCAGAAAAAGTAGAGTTTTACGAAAAAAAAAAAAAAAAAGACTATATCTTGTCTTCCATGTCCTGATAGATTTAACCTCAAACATTTTGTACTCCGAGCAGGTTAAAATCCCACTCTACCTCTTGTTTTTTTACCATGAAAATGTCCTCACCCAGGTGTTAAAGCAAGTCATGGAGGAGGGCAGATGGGCTGCGACAGGTTGAATGTTTCTTTCAGAAACATCTAACACTCTTTGGCAGTCATCAGCTACCTGCTGCTACACACACACTCTCTCTCTAGATACCAGCTGGAAGGAATTTCTACTAAAGCCTGATTGTAATATCCTCAGTCCCCGAGAGAAGAATACTTGACTCTGCAGGGGTGCTGACCCATGCTAATTACCTTCTTCACTGTGTAAGCCGCCAGAAAACTGAGTGAGTGGTAAAGACTGTGTGGGACGAATGAGCATGCAGCCCATTTAGAGCCTCACTAAGAAAATCCATACTAGCGTAACTTATTCTGATGAAGGGAGTGGGGCTGAGACATTATTTGATGTTTCGGGTTATTACATTAACAAGTCGAGTACTTAAAGTTTTTTGTAATTCCTTGTAAATTTGGTTTCTGTCATATCTATTCAACTATAACAAGGGATCTATAAACTCTAATTTCCAGACTTTTGGACTTGTCACATGACTTGGACTCAAGTCGATTTTAGCACCAATGACTTGTGTCTTCACTTATACTTAAACAGTCAATCATGTTGCACAAACATGAGGGAAGGGTACATTTGGCAGTGTACGCCAGCAGACAAACACAAGCAAATAATGACTTGTTTAGGGGCATGAAGCAAAGAGTTTAGAACTTGGACTTTACTTGGAACTGGTTACCTGTCTTGATGGTCTTGACTTTACTCAGGACTTCATAGCCAAGACTTGAGACTTACTTCTGACTTGCAAAATAATAACAGGTTAATAAAAGGTTTGTAATTTTTGTGTGGAAATATGCACATTCAGTTCCAACTCATGTTTCATTAAACATGAAATGAGGGCAAAAAAAACACCACACATACGCACACACTGTTCTCCTTTTTCCTCTTTCCTTCCATTTCTATTTACTTGCTTTGTTTATCCTTCCTTCCTTTCCTTCCCGCATGTCTCCCTCTCTGCATCTCTCTCCTTCATCACTCTCAGACAACTGGGGCAAAAGTCACAGGCCTTTGGCAGTGTTGGTGACAGTGCCATTCAGCATCCCGTCTGTCACAATACTGGCACAACAAAGTGTGGATACTGCCAACTAATGGCTGTTTATCCACTGTAGAAGCTTGCCAGCCACTCTCTTTCCAGGCTAAAAACTTGCCAACCAATGATTGTTGAACCTTGTACCTCACAAACCAGTGCCTGCCAAATCACAGGATGCAGGTTTTTCCATAACTGAGAGTAAAATGTGTTTCAGAGAGATTTCTAGGCAGTGTGTTGCCATGCAGAATCCCCCACCTTATGTTGGAAAAAAGTTATTCTTTCAAGCTGCCAGGTTCCAACCATTAGTGACTAATTTTCTCTTCCAAAATATTTTTGAGCATATGTTGCTAAAAAACATTCTGTAGAGAAAGTTCATACAGTTAGTAAAAATGCAGTGTTTTTTTTGTTTTTTTTTTAAATCTTTGTCAATATTGTTAAGTGTCAGTGGCTGCACAACCTTGTGTCATATCAGGACACTGAAAACAGGAACCTCGCTAGCAATAACTTGCTGCTGTTTCCTTAAACTGTATCTATTGTGTCTTTTCTTATAATCAGATGAGTTTAAAATGACGTATACTTGCTGTGGAAACTTAGTCTAGCTCTTAAAAGGGTACTGCAGTGATTAAATATTGCATGTCCATAAAGTTAGGGGGGCTTGTGAGAAAAAGATTTTTTTAAAATTGTCAAAATCAAAGCAGCAGAAGCTGAGGTATTCTGACTTTTAGTCCCTAGTAGTAGTCACACCCCCAAAACTCTGGATCCTACACTTCCCATAATGCAACCTGATAGCATCTTGTATTAGACTCTCTCTGCCTGGTAAATGCCTTCAAACTCCATATCCTCAGTTTGTAAATAAGGCTTTTTGTTACAAATCTCTAATAAAATCTCAAGCCGAAACTGAGAGAACCCTGATGACATCACTATGACATCATCAGGGTTATTCTCTCAGACTTTCAAGAACTTCCTCCCGAGTCACAGAAGACATAATTCAAGAGTTTTACTCCTCATGACGAGTGAACTAAACATTATGTCCCTTTTAATATCACAGGATGTTTACAAAGACACAGAAGCACCACATTGACTTCAGACTCAGCAGACTGCACATGCTTCCTGAATGAACTAGTAGAACTCTTCCCAATGCATGATCAAGTGCAATGGATGTTTATGCATTTATTTTGGTCAAGATGTTCACTGCAAGTAAGAGCCACCTTTTAGGAAGTAGGGCTGGCAGGAGATGGAGGTAGTCTCACTGTGAGAAGCACAAAAAAAGTGTGTGTGTGTGTGTGTGTGAGAGAGAGATTGCGTGTGCTTGAATTCTTGTTTGTGTATATGCACATGCAGTCGTCTCTGCTTGACAGTATTTGAGTCCTCATCTCCTCATGTGGTCCCCTGCTAACTCCACCCGCTCTCTCACCCCCCCACCTCTTCTCTCTCTCCTTTCCTTTCTCTGTGGCATGCCTGCCTTTGCAGTTGTCACCTCCAATTCCAACTTCAATTCATTACATCTCCCCTTTCCCCAGCTGGTACACACACACACACACACACACACACACACACACACACACACACACACACTCTCTCTCTCTCTCTCTCTCTCTCTCTCTCTCTCTCTCTCTCTCTCTCTCTTGTGTGAGGGAGAGAGAGAGAGAGTCACACTGCCAGAGATATGGTTGTCTGGACTGAGGTAGAATTGGATTCTTAAGAGAATATGTGAGACTTTTTATCTTTATCTGTTCCCTCCCTTTCACTTCATCCTCATTCCACCCCTCACTGTCAGTCCTATCTCTATTATACGCTCTTACCTACTTTCTGCTACCTTCGTACGCGCACACACACACACACACACTCACTCACACTCAATTCAGTCTCAATCATATGCTGCACTCTGCCTCTCTCACTGTCTCCTCTTGCGCTCTCTCTGTCTCTTCGTCTCTCTCTCACAGTCATATTCACTTCAGGTCCTTCTATTTTCTCCCCACCTCCATCTGTCTCCCTGCACTGTATCTTAATCCAACCGTCTGTGGACTTGCCTGTAATAGAGTGGAGCATGGCTGTGTGCTGAGCCTATTCAATAAGCTCAGTGTATGTTTTACTGAATGGAGCCCATAGATGCATGCAGTTCACATATAATATAGTCTTATCTGTGTGTGTAGGTTATGATTTTGTGTTGTGTGTTTCTTTTTCTGTTTATTGTATTGTATTGTAGGCATTAATTTGTGCATAAATGTGAGTGTGTGTGTGCATGCATGTATTTTCCTCTCTGTATGGCTCTTGAATGTGTGCGTTTCCCGACACCGTCCCCCTCTTACGTCATTAGACCAAGCCACCACTGGCCTCAATTGATCAAAGCTTTCTGCTGCGCTACAGGGCTAAATCTGGACCTTCAAAATGTGTGTGTGTATGTGTGTGTGTGTGTGTGTGTCCCATTCCAGACAGCAGAGCCAATGTTCTCACCTGGCTAGTCTGATGAGGCTACTTGCAGACATTTCACTCCTTGCTCCCTTTGATGCAGAATTGTGTGTGGGGGCGGAAATGGAGGTTTGATCCAGTAGGAACGGGAAAAAAGTGCAAGAATGGAGAACATCTCCAAAAAATATACAGAAAAGGGTGAAGGCCAAAAGAGAAGGTGACAGGAAGTAAGACTGGATTAGTGACGGGGGAAAAAGGAGAGTGGAGGCTGTAATGAGGGAGTTAACCGTTGAACACAGAGAGAGACAGAGAGTTAATAACCAAGACAATCAAAGCGAAGAGGTGAGATCGGCCGGAATAGATAATGCAAAGAGACAGCAACTTGGAGAGCAGAGAAATGAATACACCAGCAGAAATCAGATTCAGACATCGAGTTAAGTGTTACATCAAAGGAAAGATAACTCATTTGTGCTGTGAGACTGTATCTACATTGTGTCTTTGTGCAGAGGTGAGCTGCCGCTGTCTGCGGTGTGGTTTCTGGTGTAGCAACCTGCTCCGAGCTAACTCAACATATGGTGACAGCTGTTACAAGTGAAGACATATGTTAACAGCTAAGGTTTCCTGTTTTAATGTGCGATTGTGTTATAAATCCATAGCGGGAAGGCCTTTTGTGGAATTTACCCTCAAATTAACACCTTTCTTTTAACGCTTCTATTTAAAAAGGTGTTGCAGGAAAAGTCTGGCTCTCCCAGTTTCTTGTTAGGTAGGTGAGATGATTATATTTGCAATAGTTATCTAGAAAATGGGGTTTACTTTATTATTGCAAAGTGTGACAGTCACTGTGAGTATGACTTAACAGCTATACCTAAAATATATTGTAAATGAAAAAACAGCACCTACACATGCAAGCACCTACTACTGTAAGTATTTGCAGTTTTTAAGTTAACTTTAAAAAGTGACACAAATATTAACTTAGATAGTTTGACATGCCCTTTTTTTTGGATTTCATTTCTGAGTGATGGTTGTGTTGCTTGGTGTACCACTCAAGTCATGTCAAGGCAGTTTGTCACTGCTGACATCTACAGGCCGACTGTGTTCATGTCAGATACCCCACCAGTGACCTCACTATCCATTATCATGCCTGTATTTACTCAGCTATGGGGTTATGAGTAGTGTATAGCTGGTATTTCTAGGGAATTTCTAGGGAGTTCCAAAACAGGACTTGTTATTATTCGCTTAACCTCTACAGCCTGTGCACATTTTAAGTCAGTAGAAATGAGCTGGCAACTCGGCCGCTGGGGATATTCTTTTTGGGGCCAGTTACTGATACTTGAATGGACATTATTTGTATTGTCTTCAGCACCATCATAATCCTTTATTGTTATAATTATAGATTATTGGGTATTATTAGAGGGAATTATTTTATGTGTGTTTTTGGTTGGTTGGTGTTTAAACAGGATAGTTCAAATTGTGCCATAAACTGGTCTTCCGTTGTCATGTTTTTAAAAACAAGACTTTAGAAGGCATCTCTTTGGATTTGTCAACAAAGGGACTCAACGATGGATGCACTAATTTCTGCCACCATATGTCTGTTGTACATCCTTTAGTATGCATATACCTTTGCTAAAACAAAGATTTCTCAGTGATCACCAGCAAAATGAACAACCTTCAAGTCTGAACCTCTGAACCTCTCAGAAGATGCTTTATTACACTTCAGCATCTGTTTGGAGACGATGAACAATACCTCTTTTTCTATGATACTGTCATTTTGTTTTCTACTGGCAAACACAACAACATTGTCTTTAAATATTCATTGAGCTTTGTTTGTGTCATTGTTTGTTGAACCCATTTTAATTATCACCCTCATCAAGATTCATCAGTCTCATAACATTTTCTTTAATTACTTAGCTAAGCCATTTGTCCTCTTTGTTATTCATCTTAATGTATTGCTCTAGCTCTTTCTTCTGTTCCTCTGTGTCTCATTCTGTGTGTTAGCGTATACGTCTTCGTCATGCTCCAGCTCTTTTGATAAATCTTCGTATTTGTTCTTCTTTATTAACTGGTCTCTGTTTTCATCGTTGTCTAAGTATCTGTATCTCTTTCTCTCTGATTAGCAGTGGTTTAGTGAAGTCTCAGGTATGCCTGCCATTTAGTCATTAAACGGTATCTCTGCCTCCTAACGAAGCCTACGCTGAACAACATTGGGTCAGAAAACTATTAACTAATAATTAATGCAAAACATAATTCAAGGTCAAGTAGCAGCACTGTTTCAAAACTGATATCAGATTCAGCTTTTACCACGCCTTCCTCCTGTCCTCCTCTGGTATTTTAATGGTGTGGCCCCTTCTGGGACCCTTAACCAACCAATCCCAGACTATTATGGTAGACGGACCAAGCCTCATCCATTAACGTCTTCAAGGTTTCCTAAAACATCTCTCTACGCATTGGCCTACAATGTAGCAAAGATTATCCCAACACTAAATTGCCTTTGGGAAACAAAGTCTCTTGTCTGTGTAGCCAAATGGCCGGTCTGGACTTTATAGCTAATTTTATCACTGAGGAAAAAGGGGGAACAGAGCACTCAGGCCCACAGCTAGTTAATCTGATAAAATTAGATGCAATAAGTGAAACAGAGTTGGGTTTTATAGAAGAAGGAAAAAGAAGACATCACCCTAATATGTTTTTGGTTTGTTTTGCTTTCAGGGGCTTCAGTAGGTCCACAGAAAGACAAATGTAGTCATAAAGTTAGCTAAAAAAAAAATGCAGAGTGGCCATTTGTATGTTGGTTAATGTGCTTTTCTCCATGATTGATGGATGGGTGGAGGAAAGGGATCCTTATTTGGGTGGTAAATTGCTATGAACTATATGACATTGTGTTAGCTTGTTGGTCTCGGACAATAGTAGGTATATGGTGAAAATAAGCAAATGAGAAATGTCCTTTTAGTAAGTAGTGTACCACAAAGTCTTTATAATGTCTTAGTGGGTGATTTTATGAATGAACAAATACATTTACACACATCATTGACAACAGTATTATAAACATACAGTGATCTTAGAAAATGATTACCTGTATAACTCATGTCACAGTATATTGCCCAACCCTACCAGTTGTGTTCTTTGTTCATGACATCAGCCAATTATTCAAGCCGCCATACTAGGTAATAACTTGATGTTGTTCAGGCTGATCACCCTCTTTGGCTGCTGCATCTCTGTTGGATTGAATCTTTTTTCACCCTTATAATGATAAATGAAAAGGTTCATTTCTCTGGAGTTAATCAGACTCTGTAAGTGATTGGTGTTGTGAAAGCTTGGTCTGTTTGACTGCGACATAACATTTTCTGCCAGCTTGATCCTCCTATGATTGTGTCCGCTCGTTGACATGATAGAACTGTACAGCTGAAGGAACCTTTCACATTTATATTTAATCTCCTAACTCTCATCCCTAATGCATGAGGAGAATGGGAGACCCCCACCCACGACTCGCCCCGCTGGAAGAGGGAAAGAGGAGGATTAGAGCAGGATTAAGTCTGTGGTGTGAATAGGAGCCACGAGACCGCCACAATTATTCACTTCCCCCATCACTCCCTCACCCGACTCCCCCCTTCCATTCTTCCCTCTCTCATACACGCACACAAACACATGAACTCCCTCTGTCTGTTCTTGTCCAGTTTCATTCCCTCACACCTCCAAAACACACACTTATACCCTTAATCTTTCTTAGTTAGGAAATAAATACAAAAATGATAGAATTGATCACAAACAGGAATCAGAACCACAGGCTGATTCAGATTTTTTTTTTTAATGCAGGATGTGAATTTTTTGCCCATGCCAGTAAAAGTACAGGGGTTTTCAAATGCTTACTTATCAAGAAGCAAGAATGCCAAGTAGAGCCACATCAGTGTATTGAACTGCCACTTTTATCTGCCAGTATTGGCTAAACCCACATTTTTTGGTATTTGACCAGTATGCAAATTTTTTTTGAATATCATTTAGAAACCTCTTAAATGCCCTGCTTCCTTTACACAGCTCTTCCTTACAGCACATCTTTAATTACCAACAAAATCCAGCATCACTCAGGCTATATAAGTTAGTTTGATGGCATATCTGCAATCAAACAGAGCCACTGATCCTGATGCAGACAATAAAACTCACCACTAAATTACCTAACCTTAAGCCTCACTTTCCTGTAACCCAAGTCTAGAGCTTTCACCAACTTACTGTAAAACACCATCTATAACACCTAACTAACCTCTTGAAGAATTAAGGATAATTTTGGCCAAAATCCTTCACTTTGCCATTTCAAACTCACAGCCAATGGGAATGTTGCTGCTGGATTACCAAAGCTCTTGTTACCCCAACTTTTCTCAGACCTGTGTTTTTGTCCTTTCAGTATCCTCTTTGGGCATGTTTTGTGTGTGTGTTTCAGCCACGTTGTCCCTTTGTCCTGAGTCAGCAGTTTGACACATTAATTTCTGTCTCTGTGTATGTGTGGATTCAGGTGAATGTATTAAACTTATGACTGCTCCATCACACACAAGTCTATAAATACTTTCCTGTGATAAAATTAGCAATCACTCTCTGTCCCCCCTCTCGCATTTTCTGTCTTCTTATTCTTCTTATTCACACACAAACACATCAAACAAGTAGTGAAGAGTGTTGGTCTACAGCAAGCGTCAGGGATGAGAGAAGAGAATTCTACTTGTGGTCAATAACACCAGTCCTAGGATTAGGTGTTGCCTGCGGTTCAATAAGTGAAACACACAATGCATTACACTGCCGTACCTAATGGGAAATGGATTTCACTTAAATACTCATTCAATCGCACTAAAAGGAATATCAGAGACCTGTGAGTCAGTATGTGTGTATGTGAATGTTACAAGTGTTGCTAATACCACTATTATGTAGAGATTAGAAAGTATTAATATCTAGGTGATATACTACATTAATATAGGGGTGTGTGTGGTGGAGAAATAAGGCAGCAGATGCATTGATGTTTAAAGTTTATAGATGCTAAACTTGCTTAGGTGTTACAGTGACGCTTCAGATGTGAGCGTGTGTGTGTTTGAGTCTGTAGGACTATTCAAAGGGACTGAACAAAGTCAGATATTTGGCCCTGTAATTAGTCCAAAAAAACCCACAGTGAATGGATTACTACTCGTCTTAATAATGCTGATTTCCCCCCATGGCTAGTGTTTGGTCCAAACAGAATGTGCTGTCAAGTTTCATGCCAGCTGATAATTTAAATAAATAATCTGTGCATCCATAACCAGTCAATTGTTTTTTGCTTTCACCACGTTGTGTAGCTCCACATATTGCATCTTATAGGCTTGAGTCCATTCTCTCCTTACTTGTTCAGGAAATAAGGTGGCCGTGTAAAAATGGACACAAATCTAGGACACTATGTTGCCCTGCACTGTAGGAATAACTTAAAATGAATGTAAAACAATTCAAGCACACCTTCCTGATAGTTGTTTGAGGGCATTATATCCTTAGTGCGTACATTTCACACTCAATTTGGAAAATGGCAGACAGTAAATGTAGTGTGCTATGTGGTAAATAGGGATTTTATTTATGTATTTGTTTATGTTATTGGATCCCCATTAGCTTCTGCCATATCAGTTTTTAATCTTCCTTTTAAAAAAGTCAAAATTAAACGTTAATACAATCGTGAAAGCAAGGTCCAAAAGCTAGATAAAACAAAGCAGCTAATCTTAATATACAACACAGCTTAATCAATAACAACACAAAAGTAATTACTCTCAATAAATGGTTCAAATGACCATATACAGTATATTATAATCAAAATAAAAACACAGACAAATGACAACTAATAATTACATCGACACAACTACATTTACAGCATGTATATTCAGTCATATAGTCCGCTTTAGGTACATCTGCATTGGTTTTAAAAGTCTGAGCACTTATTGATTCTCTAATACTTTTACTAACTTGTTCCATTAAAAGGTTAGTCTTGGGTCTAGGGATATCTTATTGTCGTATAAGGATAAATGGTGATTTAGGACACAGCCCAAGAGTCCCCAATGTTGTGTAAATCCTGTGTACATGAATTCATTAAATTGAGTGTTCCCCTTTAATATGCCACACATTAAGAACAAGCCATTGAACTTCTTAAACTCCACCCCTCAATACTGTGTTTCCCTGTGGGGAAGGAGGGGAGGGTTAAGTGCCGAGGGGGTCGTACAGTACAACAGGCCTATTAGAAGAGAGTACTCAGGGGGCAGCACCCCAGACTCAACGTCTTTAATATTACATGTTGGCACCATGGTTCCTCGCAGCCTCAGCTAGCTTCCAAGGTTCCAAGCTTCAATCTGGCATTGCGTGTACAGCTGTTGGTGTTAGCATTCAAGTGAGTGTTTATGTGTGTGTTTGGACGGCCAGCACTGTCTGATGTGTCGATGGAGGAGGTGTTCTGTAGGTTTGCTCGGTGTCGCAGGAGGACTTCCTCTCTCACCCTGGCACTGCCCCGATCCAAACTGGTAAGACTTGAGAATCAGAGGTTTGGCTTTGTTCTAGAGCAGAGGGGGCACCAAGTACGTTTTTCCACCTGCCCAGGAAATAGAGATGAAACTTAGCTGCCTCACTTTATAGGAAATCCAATTTGTAACCTCCTCAATTAGTCTCTAAATACTGTTTGCAGCAGCAACCTTTGTAGAAATCGATCTCCTTTCATCTTTATCTATCGTGCATGGGTGTAGTAGACTAGTTATTTTTTTCACTGTTACACAGTATTAAAGTATTAGTGCGAAACCTCTCAAACCTTTTATATTGATAAATTTGGGAGTGAAACCTGGACTTGGCCTTTGGTTGACCGGCTGCCTCATTATGTTGACTGACTGTTCAGACAGGGAGTATGTGTCCAGCTTTGGGTCTACCAAGAGGCAGTTCTGGGTTTAGCTGTTCTCTGCTTTACTAAGACCATGTCCTTGTGTTTTAGAAGTCAGTTGGCTGCTTGGTTTATTTGAGAATGAGTTCTCAGTAGATTCGGATTTTGGAGTGTGCAATCTTCGAAAAAGGTGATTAAAAAATAGAAACACATAGATTTTGTTTGTATCGATACTCAAGCTTTGCCTTGTGTAAATTGTCTACTTATCCTGAAGTAAACAAACTGACCGCCATGAACAGATTTGTTTAAGGAATTTAATTTGTCTGTGGCCAGCTTGATGTATTTGCTTATTTAATTGTTAAAATGGCAATGGAGGTGTATTTGTGTGTATTTTTGTGTTAATTTCTGTGTTAGTTTGGGTTAGCATAAATATATTTCTGTCTTTGGATGTGGCTCTAGATGAGTTTGAGTGTTCTTGTGTGCGTATGCATGTGCATGCTTGTCTATTCAATGTGCACACATAGCACATAACATGTAAGCTTGTCTCCATGAAAGAAAGCCAGCCGTGCCATCCTAATAAGACCGCCATGGACAGAATTTACAGTTTTATAGTTTTGTTAAGGTCACTCCAAAAATACAAAACCAGCCTCCCACCTCCAGCCCTCCTCTGT
Organism: Maccullochella peelii; assembly: GCA_002120245.1. Taxonomy (NCBI): domain Eukaryota; kingdom Metazoa; phylum Chordata; class Actinopteri; order Centrarchiformes; family Percichthyidae; genus Maccullochella; species Maccullochella peelii. The sequence goes on along the minus strand of LKNJ01000325.1, from coordinate 54,790 downwards.
CTCCCAGAAATCATATCAACCTCCAGCCTTGGATCATAATTTACAGCCATCTGAAGGGTCTTCAGCTCCATCCTCTTCATGTTAATTATCTTGGAGTAGAACATGTCAAACAGTGCCAGACCAGCCTTGGCTTTCAGGCTGATGAAACAGCCGTGTGTGCGTGTGTGTGCAAAACGCATGCGTGAGTGTTTGTTTGTAGGCTTGTGTGTTTGCCTCTGTAGATCTTGTATCCTCACCGCATTCTCCGTTTTTCTTCTTCCATCTCTCTACTACTTCCTGTCTGTCTGAGCAGCTTCCTGCTGACCTCAATAAGATGCATCTAACAGACCACGCCCATCAGCAGGTGATGCACATGCCTCCCAGCCAATCAGGATGCAGCATCGCCAGCGACTCGGGGAGTAGCAGCCTATCAGATATTTATCAGGTGGGTACCTCATTGCTTGTTTAAGTCATTTTATCTCATTAGTTTTTTTTTCTCTTTTCTCTTTTTTTTTTTTTTTTTTCAAAGTTTGGACATGCTTCCTTTCCCCCCCTGTTACATCTTTTAAGGTGGCATTTTATTATAAGAAGTTCATTGTTCAACATCGGTATAATATAAAATTTATCCATGCTGTAGAAGTGTAATGCTTCGTCAGTTTGTTCGGCTACCTCTCGTCTCACAATTAAGTTTTTGGAATGCTTTTACTGTCAATTTAAAAAAAAAAAAAGAAAGCTTTAGATGAATGAAAAATGAAGTTTTTCTCTTCCCTGCCACCATTATTCCATTACATACAAAAAATAATGAAGCCTGTCTAATCCAGTGACTGCGACAACATCTGGTCTGTGGCAAAAGTGTTTTACTGATGGTGGATTCTCCCCAGCTTGATTTGCTCCAATTCTGCCTCTCTACCTGGAGCATATCTGTCAATCCTCTAGCCTCCCTCCTTGTAACCCTTGGTATCTTGCTAATTATTGTGAATCAGTTGTGCATCCTGGTAATCCGTCTCCCTCTGTACTTCCTGCTGCGGACAAAAGGTCACATGCAGGAAATTAACCTAACCTTTCAACCTCTGTCAGGTATAGAAGATGTAACATCATTATCATTTTGCAGGTAGTCCTTTGGTCTGCTTCCATAGGTAATGAAGAGGGGCAGGGAAATTAAGACAGTATGACGTCCAGTGTACATCAGTTATGCAGTCGATGTCGGTCATAATGTTTGATTTTGGTTTCCCTAAACAGAAACCTCAGGAATTCTTGAACATGAGACTTAATCTCACTTTTGGGCAACTGTAGGAGATTATTGACATAAAAAAATGTCCAATTTCCTTCCAGTCCTTTCAATTTTTGCCATTACATATACTGTACATATCACTTAAAACAAGGCAAACATACACAGTCATTTATTGGAATCACTGGAAACATAGAGACCTTTGAAATTGTTGATTGTGTCCTTTTTAAATGTAAATTAATTCATTTTAAATCTTTTTTTTTAGAGTTGTGTCTCTGAACCTTGTGCTCCTTACTGAAGATTGCTTTTAATGTCTGCAATCTAGGACGCTTATGCTACGGTTGCATTTATTACAATCACCCAGTTTAATGCACAAAAAATGTCAAATGTTAAATGTAAATTTAAAAGTATTATTGCCGGACCAGGAGGTCTTTATATTTCACTCTCTCCTCTTGTATCAGCCTCACTTTACGTGACATTTCTGAGCATTCAGTAGCTCAGTACTATGGAATGAAAGCCCTCTCTTGAGTGTACTGCGAATCAATAATCCACAAAAGGGTACATGACAAGGCTGTCATCTCATCATTTAAATCCCTCAGCTTGTCTAATCTCCCCTCTTTACACAGAAATTCGTAATGAACCCAAAACCCTTTCAATATTACCTTCCCGTCTTGACTTTTGTTTACAGGGTGCTGCAGTGTTTTAGTTTGCTGTTCTTCTTCACAGCCTACATGCATTCGTACATGTTTGTGTATGTGTGTATGGGTTGGGAGAGTTTCCATTCAACACCAGCTTGTTAGCATTGTTAGCATTCATCAATGGATCTGGTGAGGTCCGTTAGCTACAAACTAATGAGCTAGTTACAAGTTAATGAGCTGGTATAATCGATGGGCACTGCTGGCCTGAGCAGGTATGTTTCAGTGAGAAATGTTAACATCCAGCTAATATCCAGAGTTTTTAAATGCCGGTATATACTGTAGGTTTTATTTTACTCACATTTTAGCAAGTCAATTGTGAGAAATACCAACCGCAAGTCAAGTGTACATTATTCCCTTGCTACCTTATCATATATAATTTGGAGGCCTCAGTCTCTATTCAAAATGTATCTTATTATCTGATTATGTTGCACATTTAACATAGATTCTCCCAAACAAAACTTTCAACAAAATGAAAAAATAATAATAATAAGGAGAAAGTAATATGGAAGAGACATAAAACAGGGCAACACACAACTGTGAGACATTGGAGAATATTTGTTTGCTGCAAATTACCGTCAGCGCTGCACTAGTTACCTCAAAAGTAATAGCGCAAGAATTATGGGATCCATTAGTCATTTCACAAAGTCACCTGTGCTCTCAATAGAAAACAGACTAAAATGGCGAACTGATATTTTAACCTCCTTATCTGCCACAACCTGTCCTCCCCCCTCAACCTGTCTGCAGATTGATGTAAGTCAGGTGAACCTGGGTCAGACGTTGAACACCTGAGACCTGATCTCTTCATCCTGAGATTAGATATTAATCACACGGATCTGATCCCATCGGCTTGTCGCTGACCCAGCTCTGTGTTTGTTTACAGCTGTCTTAAAACGTTGACCCTTCAGTCAGCTGTGGTCCTCAGCTGTCAATGCAACAGACTGCTTTTGTTATGGGTTTCACCCATTCTCTCCCTTACCGTGACCTGGTCTCCTCAACTTTTCAACCTTTTCTTTGCTTTTCCTTCCTATCTTTCATCTCTTGGCTGTATCCTGAACTTCGGTGCATTCCTGCCTCATTGATGTCTCTTTTCTGTCTCTGTTATTCTGTCACAGCACTGTAAAATGTGCGGGTTCGTGGGCAGATCTGATGTCCCTCATTTCTAGGAAATGTCCTCCTGGCTCAAACTCCTTCTGAGACCAGGGGACTTGGACTGAAAGGGCACATCCTGCATTCTGAATGACTTGGTCTCTCCAAAGCACTGAAATACATGTCAGAGGCAGAGGGTGGGAGGAAAAGCGAGGCATAATTGTCTCAGGATTGCGCCACTGTTCTTTCCCATATATATGACAATATGGAGTTTTCTCTTTTGTTGGGAACTATAAAAAGTACCACTGCACTTTTGGCCTTTGTCTTGTTCTGCATACTGTTGGCCTGATGAATACATGAGACAAAGGGGAAGCAAAATTAAAAATATATATTTTTACACTGCAGAACAACTTGCAAGACAAGCTGTTGCTGAGATGTTTGGTTTGAGCATCTTCTATTCTGATTAATAAGTAAGTGTTTCATTTATTATGTTAGTCATTTATTATTGGTGTCAAAGAAAATAAAGAATTCACGTTTTATTTTCTTGCCTGTCTATTCTTATCTATTAGGCCAAATTAAATGTATCTGGTGCAGAACAGGACAGAGCTGAGCAGCTGGTGTGTTTTAAAAGTCCTCTAAATAGCTTGTCCAACCTAATTTATGAAAACAAGAGTGGACCTGTGCCTGAACTCGGGATGGACTGTTAGCTTAATCCCCTTGCCTCAGAGAAACCTATAAAACCCTTTGGCCAGGTACCAAATCTCCGTAGAACCCAAGATTGCATTGTTGGTTAGGGAGTCCATCTTGTAGTGTGTAGGGCCGGAAATTCACTTTTTCCCACCGGCTTCAGCAGCTGATATCACAATCAAATCTACTCCACTCTTATAAATTAACGACTACCAAAATGTAGACATATTGGTGCCTACAAGATAATGTCCCTGGGTCATCCTCTGATCGACTTTTAGACTCTGGTTCTGTATTCCAAGATGACCCCTCAAGGAGGTATATGGAAGTAAGTGGACAGCCACACTTCACTTGTTGCCCAATAATAGGCAAATATAATACAATAAAGAAGAAAACGATGAGTAAACAAATGAGCAAACAAGCACACTGGTATCCTATACCTTGAAATTGCCGGATTACCACACCAGAATTTAGACATATCAGTTCTGTACACTGGCCCAAGCAAACACATATTTTTCATTAACAAAATCAGTCCTCAAGATCCATATCACTACTATCTGTGGTCCTTTTTAAAAAGCTTTCATTGGCAATTGTTTGTCCTTAAATACAGTACAGTGCATAACCAAGTGTTCACTGCATTCCCTTTTTTCCAAGTAAGTGAACTCTCTTCCTGGTCTCTTTACAAAAATTAATTAAACATATAAATAAAAATAATTTTATAAACAGCGCGAGACAGAGGTTAAAATCAGGCTCAGTTTTGCAGGATGTTTCCCTTTGTTTTTAGGCCCACCTGCAAGATCTAACAGATGGCCTGCAGTGCTCCCACTACCACTGGAGAGTTCCTCTTTTCACCTTGTGGCTGATGGTTCAATTCCCGCCTGACCTGAAAGCCCCTATGCCCCTTTAGAACCATACTCTGCCAACCATCTGTCTGCCCCACACAGGGGAAAATATGGTGGAATATGAATTATTACTGCTGGATTTAAATATTTGGCTGTTCGCCTCTGTTCTCTAGTTTGGGACTTGGTGTCAGGGTCACAGATACAGCTGCTCATTCCAAGGTTATTCTTCATGTTTTGTGGATGATGCATCACTGAAAATCCTCATAAAATAAAGGGGAAATGGGGAAAAGAGCTGTAATGTTAGCGGGGGTATTTGATAGCTTAAGATTTTTATAAATTTTGATGTTACTCTGCTGGAAGACATATTTTTTCCAAAGCCTAGATACTGTCTAAAACTATAGGAAATATTTGGTGAATAAAGATTGTCACTTTGAATTTGGCCGGTTTTTACATTACTCAAAATTGCTTTTGTACGACTTTGACTAAGACTAGTTGTTTTGTTTTGTGCCCCTTTCATATCCTCATAATTTAATAGAATTGATCACCATGTGCCAACTGTTTTGTAATGGTACTGAATACCCTTAAAACTCATTTTAACATGCTTTGAATCAAATTTCTATCATGTCATAATATTGTCACTGCTCCGATATAAATTTCTAGGTCACATTATTACTGGAATTAAAGCTTCAGATAGTCCTTTTTGACTCAAGCAGGTTTAATCTTGAGGCAAATGAAATCCATCTAAAATTATTACGTCCTTAAAATCCATAAAATGCAGTTTTTCATAGGTAATACATAAATAGCTGAATTACCAACCACTGTGCTGCCTTCCCCATTGTCTTTGCTCCAGGCCACAGAGAGCGAACTGGGAGATGTGGACCTGTCTGGACTTCCAGAGGCTGCGGTGGACAGTGAGGAAGAGGAGGAGGAAGATGAGGACCTGGAGAGAGCTTCAGATACTCTTCTGGGCCGAGACCTGGTCCGAGAGTGTCTGGAAAAAGACCCAGCCGACCGCAACGATGACGACATTGGTCAGTCTAACTTTAACTTTAACGTCTTTACATTCACTTTAAATGGTATTTATAATTGTAAAATTGCTTGAAAAGGTAATTATTTTTTGCTTGGCTGTAATCAACCAGTGAGTAGCACACTACACATTTCGATAAAATTGAATTGTAATGAAATGAGGTGCTTACTCAGTATGTGCCTGCATGTCAACTGTCAGTTGCTATTTTTAGACTTCATGTACATGAGATACAGCCCTCACAGACACCATCTATCATTCAGTGAGCACAGGGGTGATGCACAAATGCCCCTCTCACAAAAAGACCCCTCACAGTGGTCTCTAAACACTGGTGCCCTTCCAGTGTGTATTTTTAAGCAGGCAATCAGAGAGACGACCTCATTAGCAGGACCCAGTGGGGTCCTGATGGAGAAGGTGACCACATCAGAGAGCTGAGAGGAGTTGTAAAGGCCTGGCCTGCTGTGTGCCTGCTGGGAGGCTGGCCTTCTTGTGGCCTTCACCACTGACAGGTTATACTCAGCTCATTCAGAGGATTCTGTAGAGAGGAGTTGAGGGGAGGACGTGTCTAACCAAAGTTCAGCCTTGGCTCACATAGTATCTAAAAACATAAATAAATAATAGTGTGTCCTATCCAGAGACTCTCTGGAAGTCTTTTCCTAAATAAATGGGTACAGATATTATCAGTTGGCTATCAGAGGTGGTAATGCTTTAGCCCAGTCGTTCCCAACCTGCGGCTCGGGACCCACTCAAGAGGTCACTTGATAAGTCTTGATGGGGTTGCGTGATGGTTAAAAGAAGAGTAAAGCAGAAAAAAATAATTTCTAATATGCAAAATTAGGTTTACTTTTTCTATCTTCTGGATAGTTTTACCTCTTCTGGCCTCTAAAAAGTATTAAAATGAGACATTCATGAGAGAAACATCTGTCTTTGGTTGAACTGTTCACAACCTATTAACATATGCAAACTGATGAGGGGTCGCATGAAGACATAGCTGCGATTTAAGGGGTCACAGGCCAAAAAGGTTGGAAACCAGTGCTTTAGCCAATCTTGAATGCTGTCATCAAAATATTTACAATACGATTAAAACCTTATAATTGATATAGATTCCATTACTGCCTGATTATTAACATTGTTGCTTGATTTTTTGGCAATTTACTGTAGTCAAACAAGATCCTTTAGTCTGATGAGAAGTGTTTATTTTTGCATATGTACCCTTGCTTAGTGTAGCTTTATTCCGCTTAGCTCACCAGATTGTTGATTTACCACATCAGGATAGTTTCCACTCACAGTAATCATCAAATACTAAATTGAATCTAAACTTTGTGATTCTGTGATCTTTCTCCTCTGACAAACGTCCAACCATCTGGCACTTCAAACTGTTTAAAAACACTAAGAATGACTATATATAATGACAAATACTGTGACCGTCTAACCCAGGTTTTTTTTTTAAAGACCAAAGGAAAGAGGGACAGAGACGAAGAGGAAGAGTGGAAATGGCTGAGGCGATAACAGCAGGGAGAATAAAAGAGAGCTACTGAGCTGGGCTGCATAGTGTGCAGGTTGGAGCTAGGTCACTCTGTTCTCACACAGTGCAGAGGAGGTAGACAGAAGATCAGCAGTGAAGGAACAGAGTGTGAACGCACTGATAGTGTGCAGGCCATCAACAGTATGGTTATTAACCTGGGGTCACTGGATGAAAACAATTAAGATATACTGTCATCTGTGTGTGTTTGTAATTATGATGTTTGATTGCTGGAAGGTTACAGGTTGTTAGGATTTTAGGAAAATAGATATATACAATTAAAAACGGTAATAATGTTTTGCTACCACCACTCACATGCACAGAGTACTGATGCTTTTTTCCTGAAAGCCTTGAGACTACAATTTTAACATTTTCTAAAATGTTTTCTTGAACTTGAATTGACAGTAGCCCTGGTGATGTATGTAAGTAGGGACCATTTTAAAGTCCACAGTTTGTTGAAATGCTGCAGTTTGTCAGTGGAAAAATCAATGAGTGTTTTAGCCGCAGAACCCGAGAAGCATCGCTTTGGATACACAACTTACATCGATACATGCCCTTTGTGTGTTTTTTTAATTTTCTATTCAATGGCTTTCTTCTCCCCCCTTCTTCCTTTTTGTGCTAAACAGAGCAACTACTGGAGTTCATGCACCAGCTGCCTGCCTTTGCCAACATGACCATGTCAGTGCGCAGAGACTTGTGTAGCGTCATGGTGTTTGAGGTGGTGGAGCAGGCTGGCACAGTCATACTGCACAACAAGCAGGAGGTATGAATGAACTAATAACACACAGAGAAATCTGCAAATAGAAGTGTATCACAGTTATATAAAAAGTCTGAGAAAGTTTGATGTTCTGAATTTTTTTTTTTCATGTTACTTTTGCTGCATGTCCCACTTAGATTAATTATCTGCTTCATTAACACTGAATTCCCTTAACAATTAAATTACTGTTTGTCTTTATTCAGTCAGAAACAAGATGTGTTTGCTGGCTTGCTGATTCTTAATTGGGTTATTAATATGATTACGATCTTAAATTTGTCTTTCCATGGACTGCAAAACTGTGACGTAACCTTCCAAAAAGCACGCAAAAATGCACACAAGCATGAAGAGAGTCGTAGTAGGCCAGCATGGGTGAAGCAGCACACAAAAGCGCACATAAGTACAGGGAACCACTTACACACACACACACACACACACACACACACACACAGGGGTTTGAAAGAGCACATATAGGCGTTGACACCTTTCCATGTGTATAGACACACACATCCTCACCATCCTCCAGTCTGTCCAACACTAATTCACATACAGAAGATGGTATATGCAAAGTCACTGCAGGGTAAAAGCCCCGTCAATCACCTTAGCTGCTACACGGCTAATTAATTAAGTTACATGCCTGAGAAACAGGAGCTCTGTCATGGCTGTTTGGTTACACGCAGCAGCATTAGAACCGACAGGGTGATAAATGGCAATGACCTGCCAGACGCCAAGCTCCAGGAGGACGGAAATCAACGTCAACAGGACAATACATATACACAAATAGGCTTCCATACTGTCTGTGTCAAGTCTGGTTGATGAACAGGTCTCCTCCGCTCTCCGCCTGTCTCTTTGCGGACTCATGTTGAAGGTCAAAGAGAAGCCTTGGCTCCTCTCACAAATGAACACAGAGGGAAAGAAAAATAAAAAAATAATCTAAAGTGGTCTAACAGAAGTAAAAAGAGAGGTAAAGGGCTTCAGAGGACAGAAAGGAAGAGAAAATGTAAGCAGAGGGAGCCAACAAGGGATCGTCAAGAGTTACAGTGACGAGTGAAACCAACTAAAGTTTCTTAACTTGCCATTTTATTTGAAGAATAAGAACTTGACAAATAATAGTTTACCCACCTTTGCAGACTGCCATAAATACTCATGATATAAATTCATAGTATATATGCAATGAGATGTGTTATATTTATACAGACTTTGTGAAAATAGCCTCTCAAGGACTTTTGTGTTCAATATATTTGTGGTTGATTACCTTACCTCACCTTACTTATTACCATTTCATCATGCTGGGAAATAAGGAGAGTTGAGAGGCTGACTGGAAGAAAGAGAGGCTCATGGGGAGAGAAAGTGAGAAGCACTGAGAGAATTGGAGATTTGCTGGTTGAGAAACAGTGAGAGAATGAAAAGGCAATGAGGAGGAAATATCAGGTATAGTTGCGGAGGGAGCCCAGGGCGCGTTCATCCTCCCCTCCCCTCCCTCCCTTCGCTCACACCCGGGATGAATGGCTTGTTATATTATGCCTCCTAGCATTTCCTTTTCAAAAGCCGCCACTAGAGTCACAATACCTCTTCACCACCACACTCATACCTCACACAAAGCACATTATGCTCACACTATACTAAATGTCAGTTAGTGTTATATAGCCATTTTAACAGTCATTCTTGTGCAGCGGTGCAGTTATATCCAGTGTGCTCTTTGATAAAACTGTGCCAAGTCATGTTAATGATGAGTCTAAAAGAGTGAAACACAACATCTGTTTTTTGCTGATCCACAGTCAAAACCAAAGTATATTTGACATTGTTGCTTGTGTGCCAACCCCAGTTGTATCTACTACCCTGTTACTACAAGAAGAAAAGAAAAAAAGTACACATGGATGAACAGTACATTGACTTAGCTGTTGAAAAGAGCATGAATGGAAAGCAATAAGAAGATCCACAAGCCAGCCTTATTATTGGCAGTATAAATTAAATATTGTATGTTTAATGATGTCATCTTTGCGTGCCTGTCTGCAGCTGGACCTCTGGTATGTTATCCTGAACGGGGCGGTGGAGATCAGCCATCCAGAGGGAAGAGTGGAGACTCTTTGTATGGGCAACAGTTTTGGCATCTCACCCTCGCTGGACAAACAGTACATGAACGGAGAAGTTCGCACCAAGGGGGACGACTGCCAGGTAAAGAAGGAAGACCAATGAAGACAAAAGAGAAAACATTTAGTAATTGTTGAGCTGCTCGCTACAAGAAGTTGATGTACACTTACAGCCTCGATGTGATCTCTTGATAGCATTTCAGTTTAAAAACAAGCATATTTGCTCACATTGACACATGGCAGACTAAGACGACTAGAAATATAGTTTAATTTATTTAGTAAGCAAGAGTATCTGATATTGGCTTTGTTACCAGAACAGTCATGCAGTGGTAATTACAAATAATTGATTTTGATAACCATGTTTTAATAGATATCACCATGAATGTTTTTGCAATTACGTTACATAACTTTTTGAGTTAATTTGTGTAATATGAAGGGTGCATTTCCTTTTTAATCTTGCACCATTTTACTTTATACTAAATGTGTGTCACAGTGCAAAAATGACAAAGTTAAGTCTTTTTTGTTGTCTTAATTTCTTCTTTTGACTACAATGTAGAGGTTGCCAACCACAACTAAATAATGGCACAGCTGAAGAGATTTTCATTTTTACCTTTCTTTAATTTATTATAAAAGTTCACATTCGTAAAAATTATGATAGCATTACTGTTTAGTATACCTTTTAAAATACTGAGTCTTGGTTGTCAGTTAAGTCACAGGCCTGTTGTACATTGTCATGGAGTGGTGTATTTCTCAGATGTGTTTATAACAGAAAGCCAGTCTTGATCTAGAGCGGGGATGTGATGTTAATGAGTTCACAAGTATAAAAGACGTCTAGCATGTGCTTGTGGTAACATCCCTTATGTTCACACTGTCCAGTTCCTCCACTGCACACATTTCATTTCCTGTCTTCAGATTCAGGGGAAGTTGAGGAGGTAGGGCTTAGTGAGGCAAATGTAGAAACTGATGATTTAGTGAAGAGAAGCTCAGCGTGTGACAGTGCAGTAGGGTAGTGACTAGTCATGTCTTGGCACTTTCTGTTCAGTTTAGCCCCAGCGTCAAATTAAAGGATGCTTCTGCAAAATGGCTAGCTGAGGATTTTAGCCCACCATAGGTACCATAGGTTGAGCGTTATTCAGTAGAGTTTAGTTAAGGTGAGAAATAGTGTTGTTGCACCTTCCTTCATCCTCCCATGCCTCTCTCTGCCCACCCTCATGGTTCTTCTGTGCTGTTGTTTGAGTACCCGACAGTGGTGCAGAGCAGTGTTTTGCTCTTCTACAAGTTTACCCGCTTTCCCCATGTCATCCTCGACCAGTTCGTCTGCATTGCCCAGGAGGACTACTGGCGCATCCTCAACCATGTGGAGAAGAACACACACAAGGTGGAAGAGGAGGGGGAGATTGTGATGGTGAAGGAGCACCGCGAGCTTGATCGCAGCGGGACCAGGAAGGGACACATTGTCATCAAGGTTAGTGATTTTAAATGTGAAAGTTGTTAGATTTGAAGGAACCGGAGTTCAGCTGGGGTTCCGGAAAGCATTTTACTTTTAGTCCCCAAGGTTTCTGTTCTGTATCTGACCCAGACCTCTGACAAAGATCAACAAAGTAACACATTATTAGTATCTCTGCAAAATGTGAATCCACTATGGATACAAAAATATGGATGCAGATTGACTTGGGGTTCAAACGTAAGCTCAAGTTAGTCTGGTGTTTACCCCAAGAGCTCAACCTTTGTTAACTGACTCGATATAGAAACACATCTAACCTTGTTCAAGAACATATCGTAAATAAGATGAGACAAGGAAGGTTTAATGTTCTATGTTTAAGCAGCATATAAGTAAGCTAATATGCATGTTTAATCTTACCATAAGCTCGGGAACATGAGTAACTTCTTAAGTCAGAAAATCAAGTTATCACCCTTTATTCTTTTTTCATTATTATGTACTAAATATACTGATATGCCTTGGATTGATTTGAGTACTACCTCATTATGAATTGACCATGTCCTCACACAGTATCTTGCAAAAAACATCAATGCAGCTGCTCGGTGTTCTCAGTTGATTGTTTAGAGGCACCGTTAGCACTATTAGTGTTTGCCAGAGCATTTTCTTGTACGCTACATTGCAAAGCGCTCCAAGGCCTTTTGATCCTTCTGCCGAGCCTCCAGAGGCAGCCAGGTATTGATCGGATAATGGGCCTGAATGATTCTCTTGGCCACCGCTCCGAGGAAGGCTGTTGGCTCTAAAACATATCCAGTGGAGATGAGTCAATTCACAAGTGTTAGCATTTCCGCTTCTGTTTTTGGCTTTGTTCTTTTTGTGTCAGACAAAAGTGGATGCCTTTGTAGTTTCTGTTCCCTGTCAAAATTAACCGTTTCCCCCAGAAACCTATGCACTGGAAACATTAACAAACTCGCTGAAACCAAAAGAGTAGAGTTCATGGCTCTTGGTCGTTGTATATCAGCTTCTTATGAATAAAAATGGAAAGATCTAGACAAAGAAATCAAAATACATTTAGATTTGGTCTTATACAAATCCACAAAAGATGTGATACCTCAGCAACACAAGTTCCAGTGTGCTATTCTGTGTGTGTGTGTGAGTGTGTGTGTGTGTGTGTGTGTGTGTGTGTGTGTGTGTGTGTGTGTTTGTCTGCGCGTGTCTTTGTTTTATTGATGGGTGACTGACAGCTCAGTTCAATAGGTGCGTCTTTATAGTTTATGTCCTTGTCACTTTTATGATTAATGTCGACATCATTTATTCAAATTGGTGTGTACACGTGCTCTTGTGCCTGCTTGCTTCAATATGTGTGTGTATGTGTGTGTGCTTCTGCATGTGTATGCTTGTGTGTCTGTGTCTGTATAGATTATGTGTGCCCTTGTGTCATTTCATCTCTCTTACGCGTGTATGTATGTGTGTGCGCCATATGTTTTTCCTCCTCATCCTTATGTGTGTGTGTGTGTATTTTTCACCCCAGGGAACCCCAGAGCGTCTGATCATGCACCTGGTGGAGGAGCCGTCGGTGGTGGACCCCACCTACATCGAAGACTTCCTGCTGACCTACAGGACCTTCCTGTCAAATCCCATGGAGGTCGGCAAAAAATTGCTGGAGTGGTTCCAGGTGAACAGCCTCCGGGACACGGTGAGTTTGTGTTTGTGTGTGTGTGTGTGTGTGTGTGTGTGTGTGTGTGTGTGTGTGTGTGTGTGTGTGTGTGTGATCGGCTGGTGTTGGTAGTTTCGGGTATGTTTGAAGGAACGCACATATTTGTGTGTGTCTGCACAGGTGAAGAGTAATAAAGCAAAAGTTTGAGTGTGTGGATCGGCAACATTTGTATACGTGTCTGTACTCTTGAGCAAACATGAAAGGTCAAGTGGGTCAGTTGGCTGGGATGGGAATGTTAAGGTGTTTCTGTGAAAGTAAATGGTGCAGGGTAGAAGGGTAGGGCATTTATACTAAGTTAAAAGTGTATATACGCATTCATTTTGTACAATTTTATGTGTGTTTAAATGGTGCTCCTATCAGCACTCCTAATGTTTTGTATTCATGCATGTTGATGGAAATTCATGTGTTGTGCCGCTTGCATGCCGATCAATACAAGTTCAGCCAGCTCAGCTGTCCTTGAGCCCAGCAGCAATTTGTTCATGCCTGACACTGCCATTGTCCATAACTGCTGTAATCTAAGATTAGTCTTGTACTGTCAATAGTCTTTATGTGGCTGTCATTCAGGCTTATAATCTTCAGCTTTGTTAAACAGTTTCTAATCCTGTACAGAACGAGCAGGGAGATAGTAACAGAGTGTGGAAAGAGAGGAGGAGAGATGGCGTGAGAAACGAAAGAGAGAGAGGGAAAGTGGACATTGATTGATGCACTGTGTTGATGTATCAGCTGCCGCTCTGACCTTTTGCAAAGGTTCGAACAATGTTACCACCAGTGTAAATTTGTAGAAATAATTGTTTCCGAATGCCCTTTGCTTTAGGTTTTTCTTCTCATTATTGTGGGACAAAATTAAGCAGTCAATCAGTGGTTAAACATGTTCTCTGCTGCCGTGCACATGGTCATTATTTAGCCTCCCTGCAGTTTCCCACGTTTTACTAGCTACTAAAGATTTTTTTTTTCAGAAAATAAAGACAAATAGGTCTATAATTGGACTCTGTTAAAACAAAGATCAGGCCAGTGGGGCTACATTTTGTAAAGAGTTGCATTGTTAAGTTTTTTTTATATGATTTAGCCATTATACAGTACATAGATAAGAAATATTTAACATTGACAGCATGGTAACATAGTGAGTAAAGAGGACTGAACTTAAAGCACACATGTTGCCAAGCATTTAGTCTGCTAAAAAGTCCCCGAGCGATTACCAGTTCCTGAGGTCCTGCAAAGTAGGTAAATGTGACCTCTGACCCAACACATACAGTAGAAGCATTCTGCAAGAAATCTCAACAAATTTCTTGTCAACGCAGCTCATACTCAACTAGTGCAAGAACTGGAGGGTACAAATAAGTTGTTACAGGAAGCATGAAAATAAGTGTACTTTTTGTATCTCCGCTGAAGAAAGCTCTCATTGTCTCACAGGTAACGAGAATAGTGCTGCTGTGGGTGAACAACCACTTCAATGACTTTGAGGGTGACCCGGCTATGACACGCTTCCTGGAGGACTTTGAGAAACATCTAGAATTCACAGTAAGATCAAACGTCAATCCAAACTTAGCTTTTACTTCAGTGCATTTGAGCTGTAATTCAGTTCATCTTTTATTTTGTCACTTTTTACTCAGTTCAGTTGGTTCATTTTAAATTACAGCAAGAGTCCCCAAAGACACACCTGCAGTCCATGTCTTGTCAGAATAGTAGCTCAGATCAAACGATTATTGTATTATCATTTATATTGTCATGTAAAAACAGCTGGTTTTAAATCAGCTCTAAGTATTTGCACATGATTACATTTGCAAGTTGTTTTTCCATCCCAATCTACATTGCACAATAAGAAACAGAAGCTAATTTAAATGCAAAACTCCTCAGGCTCATCATATTCCCATTTTTCCCTCCTTGTCAGAAAATGAAGGGCCATTTGCGGCTGCTGAACATAGCATGTGCAGCCAAGGCTAAGTGGAGACAGATCACTCTGCAGAAGGCGTCCAGGGAGTCGCCGCTCTACTTCAGCGTGCAGGGCGGCAGCGAGAGAGGATTCGGCATCTTTGTTGAGTCGGTGGAAGAAGGGAGCAAGGCTGCAGAGACGGGACTCAAACGGGGAGATCAGGTGAGAGGACATCGTGCAATATCACGTTGTAAAACACAGAGTGGTACTATTAAGTATGATACATTTCTACGTGTACTTTTTTAAAGAATGACACTTGCTGCTATGTTACAGTACCTATGGTTGTAAACAATGAGCCAGTCTTTTTAGTCAATCTTTTTTTGTCGCATTTCTTTTTTTAACAAAATAGAGAAAAACATTTATGGAGTATATATATATGGCTTCAGGAGAAGAGTATTGCTACATCGCTATCCTACCAAGCAGTTTATTGCATTTGTGTCCCTGGAAGTGTATTAGTCCCTAATTAGACATCTCAGATGTAGACTGTATTGCATAGAATTACATAATTAAATGCTTTATGTGATAGGATGAAATTATGTATGATCTTCTTTCCTGTCCCATTAATTGATGATTATTTATATATATATATAATTGATGTGAAACATAGAATATAGACACATTTCAACTACATTATGAGGTGCAGATGGAAAAATCCGTAAACTTGACATCACCTGATCAAAAGTCAAGTATATGATGTAGTAAACAGCAGAAAGTAAGCATCCAGAAAGATGCATGCTCATGCTAGATGTCTAGAGTTGAGTCATCTTCCCAACAGTAGTGCAGATTTTTTTGAGCACTTTGTCCGTGAGGTTTTAGGTTGTAACCTCATGATCGACCAGTCCTGTGATCACGAGGTCAGCAGTCTTATTTTTAACATCTGATGTGACAATGTTGTGAGTTCACAATATCTGTGCATAGATGTGCAGATGGATATTGAGGTTTTAATCAACACACACTAACCCATACATGACAAAGAGAAAACATTTTTACATATCTGTTAAAATTGACATATTTACACATGTATTATATATATCTATATACACATATACATACATATACATATTCAGACCTTATAATATCACTCCAAATTGAGCTTAGATTTGTGTTAACTTTTTTGACTTTGACATGTCTCCATCGGTGGTATATATGGGTGACAGGACATCACTTAGAACGGCACACACCTGCCTATATACAGTCCCACTGTGAACAAAAACCAAGTCCAAAAAACATTTAAGAAGTTATCTCTCATACACCTGAGAGATAGACTTGTTGGCATCATCATTATGAAGTCAAAGATACTAGGAAGCTGTTTGGGCAGCTTTAGGATAAGAGGAGCTTTGATCAGGGAGGTGAACAAGAATCTAGAAACCTTCACATTTCAACCATCTCTGCAGCACCTCATCAGTCATGTTTTTATGGTGGAGTGGCTTATTGGAAGCCACTCTTGAGTCTGGAGTTTACCAAATGACACTTGTGTCAAGGACTCTGAGAGCCTGAGAAAAGATTGTCTGGTCTGATGAGACAAAAATTACAAAGCGCAATATCTATGAAAACCAGGTATCCTTGGTCACCTGGTTACAGTGAAGCATGGTTTTGTCATGCGATACTTTTCAGTAGCAGGAACTTGGACACTGGTCAGTATTTAGGGAATGGAAAAAGGAACATGGAGGTCCTTAAAGATAACATACTCTAGTCTAGAGAGCACATGATCTTAAACTTGGGTAAAGATTCACTTCTCAGCACAAACGCACTCCAAATTTCATTCAGCAGCTCAGCTGGGAGTCGAAGCTTAAACTGCTCTTTAAACTTTGGATAAAGAGCACAGTTCATTAGTGTGCTCCATAAAGTCTGATACGGCTTGAGAGGATCTGTAAGAAACAATGGGAACATAATATATGCCTCTGACTGCCAAGTTTTGATCAGAGGAAACTTTTCTTTGAATACTATCCTCAAAAAATGTTATCCTTGGAAGTTCATTTCACTAGATACATAATTTAAGAGTTCTGACGTGGCCTGCTTCAAGCTCAGAAGATGGCCTTGAGTTAAAAAAGGATTGTTCTGTTGTATCTGTGGTTAAACTTCACATCTGTTGAATGTGAGAGCTGATATAACTGATTCATTAGAATTACTACTTGGTGACTGTACTCTCATATTTTGTTCCTATTTATTGTCTTTAGTCTAAGTCCCAGAAATTCTACATTGCCTTATACAGCACATTTTCTGACTGTCTGCTTCTGTTTTTATATTATAACTACTGCAAACTACAGGTTAATCTCTTCTGAAAGTGACATGAAATGGCAGTGTTCAAATCAAGCTACCAGATTTCAGTCAAGGATAATCTAAAAGTTAGTTGTTTTGAGGGGAATTCAATGGGTGTTTTTTATACTCCAGAGAAATCCCTGCATAGGTTCCACGTCTACCTCTGTGTGTCTACGCTCTTCATTCAGTTTTGATTGAGTCCTCTTCTAATTTCGTAATTTTCATCTGTCTTCAGATCATGGAGATCAATGGTCAGAACTTTGAGAACATCTCCATCACCAAAGCTGTTGACATCCTTAGAAATAACACGCACCTCTCCCTCACCGTCAAAACCAACATATTTGGTGAGCAAAGTATTTGTACTTACACACTAATACACATAGAGCACAATCCGATTCAACTCATATCAGTGCTAATCATTTAAGATGATGACCAATCCTCCTCCTTCTCTCTCTGTACCTCCATCTATCTAGTCTTCAAAGAGCTTCTTAGCAGGATCATGCACGAGAAGAAGAATGGCGGCCCTCACATTCCCAAAATCCAGGAGAAAAAAGGCAATCGCTTCTCCATCCCAGACCTTCCTGGAGACATGGAGTTCCCTACAGACCACAAGAGCACCAGGAAAATGAAGGCCAACACTGTGTCAGGAGGACGAAACAAGATCAGGAAGATGCTTGAGAAGACGCGCTTCAATATACTGCCACCCAAACCATTCAGGTAAGAGGATTTATGTACACACTGCAGGGCTAGAATGGGAATAAAATGGATTAAAAGTAATGTTTCAATCTAAATGTATTGTTAAAACTTTGTACATACAAGCATAGCAGGCAGAAGGACATTGAATGAAGATACAGGTATATCATTAAATATATTGCACTGATCAGATATGGCATCTGGGACAACAAAAACTACATTCCTTTATACACACTGTGGTGTACACCACAGAATGGTGAGAAAATGTTTTAATGTTGATGTCAATTATTGTCAGGAAATTTGATAATTAGACATAAACAGAGCATGGCGTGATTATATGTCACAAAGATTTATGGGAGAGCAGCTATAATCTATATTTTTATAATAATGTATCATATGACGATGTGACAATGTGAAAGGGGTCGCTCGTAGTGATGAGCTAAGCTTTAAGGAACTTTATAGTGAGTTTCAGCTCATTGTTTAGCTGTCCGGCCATGAACTTTACTGTTTTGGCGCACTCACACCGTTCTCATAGTGTCGTTTTCGTCCACAACAGGCAGCTGTGTTCAGAGAAAAAGCTATAAAAACAGACTGCACACTACCTGCTTAGCACCAAACGACAGACAGACACAGTTATAGACCAGCTGATGAGCATAGTGGAGCATTTAGCAGCTCAAGAGCCAGATATTTCCCTCAGGAGTTGGTAGAGACCAAAAACAGAGTTAAATGAGAATGAACATTGGACTTACATTATTCAGGTAGCCAGAAACATGATTCCAAATGAATTATGTTTCTCCGTAACTGCTGGATGTGTAAATAAGCAACTGTTTGCTAACAAGCTCACCATATCAACTTAAAAGGTGATAATATGAAAATGCTGTGTTCACAACTTTAACTCTCCGCTGCCCCCAAGTGGCCAAAAAAATCAGCTTTTGCAGGTTTAAAAGATAAGTAATGTGAGTTCAGGTGGATTTACCTTCAATGAAAAACACTCTAGAACAAGTTGGCCGGCCCACAATCCTCTCTGGCTGGATCTGTCTATTGTCTCTGCGTCAGTATTGTAGCAAGCTGTGACCATCTGCAGACAGAAAATACTGGAGGCGTGAGCAGAAATCTGAGCTTATTGCTTTGCAACTGAACTGAACCACTTATTGTACCTCAGAAAGTGATAGAGAAGCACATTTAGGCCTCCTCTCGTGGCTTGCATGAGCAGGAAATTGAGAGATTTCCCCAAACTTTAACTGAAATTCTTACCTACGTTGATTGGAAAGTGGTGATACACAGAAATGAATCTTATTTCAAGCTATGGTTACAGGAACACTGCTCTGAAAATGTGGTGTTTGGTTGTCTGGGATCCAACACTCTTCTGCTGCTGTAGTATTGATAGGTTCCAGCCAAATCATGAAAATGTAAAGGACATCATCATCATCATCATCATCATCCATTGTACTTGCAGCATCTGGAGCAATTGAAAGCAATTGTGCAGATGGAGGCTCACATTCAATATTCCACCCGTAACGTGCTGATACAAGCTTGATTTCGTTTCATCATTTCATGCCTCTCCAGGCCTCATTAAACTCTATACTGTGTCAGTGTGTGAGAGATAAGACGCTGTTCTCGCCCTGTTAATTACAGACCTAACCATGAGCACGGCTCTCACGCACTGTAAACTCAAACAAACACATACAAACACAACCATGCATATCTGTGTCCCCTCACTTTTCTGAGTTTCCAGCTCTGCAGTGATTATGTCCACAAAGCCACACAGTTTGCATGAGAACTGATTGTGCTCTTGTGTCTCATAATGCAACAAGCCATTGATCCGACTCGATGCACAGCTTCCAAAGGCTCTCCGCTGCTTTCTATTTATCGACCAAACAAGGGCTTTCATTGCCTTTTATTTTGCGAGTCGGCACCATTCAAACCACTCTTTGGTTCAAAGGAATTGATGGCTGATTAAAGGAGACTGGAGATGAGACAGATGATTTGGGTCAATCGGGATTCATCAGCACCTGTTGTAGGATGAAAATCTGACGGGAGGCAACATTGTAAAGTTGTCTACTGGGTGTATGTGTGCGCGTGCATGTATACAAAAGGTACACGCTGCTCGGAGGACAATGTGATTTAAGATACCATGCAGTTTAACACACACTGGACTCACTGTCATTTTAAGGACACATTGGCTCTCATAAGGATGCAGCCTGTGACCACCGTTGCTATGGTATAGTCTCTGTCTCACACACATTTTTAAACGCTTCTTAAACATCTGGCAAGTAAAATTAAACAAAATAACCTTGTTTAACCATGCTCCTGCCCAGCTTGCGTACATACTCAAACCCACTGCCACTGCTGCGGCTTCTTTCTGTTCTTGGCTGACATTGTGTTCCACTTCAGACAAGGATTTTATATGACAAGGACACGCTGGCAATAAACAAGTCGTTTTTCTGCCAAATTAAGATGTCCGGGTCTTTGCATGCACCTTTACACACATCCCATATTGACCAACCCAGTTGATTTACATTCCACAGATTGAAAAGCAATAGACAGAGGGTTTAGCCTTTAGTCAGTTTGTCTCAGAAGTCTTGGTGATTCAGTGAGATGACAATAAAGTAGTAACCCCATGTCCCATGATGCCATTTTCATCCTCTCTACTTCTTTGCGATACAGTTACATGTGCTAAATCATGATGTATATCACTATTAACTATTGTGTTATTGAGTGTTTGTGCATCTCAGCATTCACCCTACAAGACGTCCACATTTTACTGCATACTCACTGCACTACTGCTGCGCTGCTGCTGTTCCACCTGCAAGAAATTATTACTCTGTTACAGTTATAGACCTGCCTGGGCAGTAGTTAGAAAGACTTTTTTGGACTTATTCACAAAAATAGGTTGTTGTTACAGCACTCTCATACAGTATGAGAGACGTGCACTCCATGTTAATGCAGGTACTACTGTATCTTGGACATTGTAGATTATAAATCTGACATACATAAATGATGACATACCATGCCATCACATACTTCTGTACCTTATAAAAGTCTCCAACACAGAGAAGCATTAAGTATCAGGCCATAGCTTGATCAATTTGTCTACTATTTTAATTGTAAGACAATATTAAAATATAATTTTTATTTTAAATAAGATTGTAGTAAAAATCAATAAATTCACCTAAACATTATCTGCTCCTGTACTTGCATGTTTTATGTAATAATTCTGTTTTCTTTCAAATGTTTCTTAAAATATAATCCTTATGTGCTTCCTTTTACTTTCTGAGACATCATCTCGCGAGTGTTTTTTGTGCGTGAGGTCAAATAGTCTAGTTGGATTTCCTCTCAAACCCTGCAATTTCCTTTCATGTGCTGTGTATGAAACTGCTCCTGACATTATTCTGCTTATTTATTTCAGCAAACCTGTGTGTCCAAACTTTGGCTATTGTATTTTCTGTCGACCTACATGTGTTTGTGCTGTTTTAAGTGTGAGAAACGAGAGGCCTTGTCACTCTGCTCTTGTATCGCTGGATCACTTCAGCAGAGCTCTGCTTCTGTTTTGTTTTCTTTTTCTTTTTCACGCTTTTCAATGTTGTCTCTCTTCCTGTTTGTCTCTGCTGCTTCAGGGGCCTGTTTGGGTAAGACTTCTTGCGTAACTCCCCATCCTCTAACCATTTGATTCAATATCCATCTGCAGACCTGCACACAGCAGGCAGCCACACACACACACACACACACACACACACACACACACACACACACACACACACACACACACACACACACACACTCTCACCAGCACCACTGACCTTCAGCAACATTGCTAGAGGACTGTATTTGTCAATTTCATGCTAATTCCTTCAACACATGAATCCCACTTTTCCGCAGAGTCAAGGTGTTCCTTCTCTTTGTTTTCACATTCAAACTCTCCAATTAAATTTGTGTTCACCACTTCTCTCTGTGGTCAATCTTAGATGTCCTGTTATCCAAACAAATTTACTGTATTCTGCAGGGATGCTGCAGAAAATCTCAAGGAGGCCTTGGTTTATTACAGTGTTGAAATAGTACAGAGTGTTATGGGCTACAGATGGTTTTGGTTTCTTGATGTTTAACAGTCAGCACACCTGGCATCTCAAGTAAATCAGATAAATATCTGTATGCCTAAAAACTTTAAATGAGCTTTTATGCTTTTTCTGTGCTAGACATCGTCTATGCTGTATTTAAAGGACTCAGTGAACTAAAAAACCTTTAAAACTGTATTATACTTACCTCAAAACAAAATACAGGACTGCTGGATTTGCTTGTCATCATCAGGTATAATTATGTCTGTCTTGACCTGCATTGGTCAAAGTATGAATATTATTAGACTTCTGTTATATTTTAAATTATTAGTGCTAACAGTGTCAGTTTAGTCTTATTTGAGCCCGATGTTATTCGTATCTGTCTCAATTTCATCATTATCCTCTTTCTAAATGTCCTTTGTCATTTTCTTTTCCTTTATCCATCACCCATCAAGTTATCTAATCTACTGTTTTACCATTTGTTTCTATTTCTTTCCTTTTCTCCTTTTTCTTCTTCTGCCCATGTCTGTTTTTACTATCCTTCCATCTTTTTTCCCTTCTTTCTTCCACCTTGAACGTATCGACTGGTGACTCGAAGATTACAGAGGCTTTGCTACAGCAGCACTCAGCTGTGTTAGTGGAAGCCCTGCATTACTGCACCGTGTTCAGTTTACTGCACTGTGTTCAGTTTACTGCAGCGTGTTCAGTACACACTGTACAGACACGCATACACCTAGAGGGAAGCTACTATTAGTATGCATGCAGGATGAGATGAACGCTCAGTCTCAGACGCTCAATTATAGACTGCGACTCAAACTCACAAGGACAACATATTTAAATGTGTGCAATGTGTATTTAACATGCCGATTTCATATATTCCATTTTCTTTCATTCTGTTCTTCTTATGTTTGTAGTTTCTTGATTGACAGGATATCTGCAGGTCTTGAAATGTCTTAAAAAGCTTTGAATTCAGTTGATTATGTTATTAGAAATTATTGTTACATACTGCTGGGAAGTACTGAAAAAAAGTATAAATAATTCCAGGCCATATCGTCCCTACTGGTTTTCCATCATACTTTCATATTTTTGCTGGTGTGACTGTGAAACAGGTATTAAATTACATTCAGTGCGATATTAAAAAGGTCTCTTAAATTTAACTTAGTGAACCCTGCAGAAAGCTGCCACAACTGTTTAAGAACATGTTATCCAACCTTCAGGATCCCACATTTTTTATTTGCAGCAGGGCTATTCAAAATAACAATACTCAACCTTTCTATGTCTATGGGTTTGTCTCAAAAGAGTTGCCATTTCCATCACACGTATGCAGATCCAGGCAGTTTAATGAGGCTATTAATGTAAAGGTTGATGTTTGCATATCCCTGAGCGTGGCTGAAGAGTCCAGTAGAAAGGTGCCTGTCTCTCAAGGCCAGTTTAGCCGCATAATGTGGCCAACTTCTTGGACACACAAGAGAACAGAGGGCTAAATGCTAACACCAACAGATGTATTCAAAAGCTAAGAGCAGGAACACAAAATACAAATGTGCAAATCAAAACACCTGCAAAGTCATGGGAAAACATCTGAATGATGATGATGAATTATTTTCATATGTGCTCTGCTGTTTGCAACGCTTGTTTGTGTCTCTGTTAGCTTGCGTATACCCTGTCTCTTTGTCTCGTGTCGTGTGTGTGCGTGTGTGTTTGGTGAACTTATCTGTGAATGCTCCTTATCAGTTCCTGCCATTCATGAAACCGTCTCATAGATGGATTTCAGCTGTGTCACTGCTGCATATTAAAAGACAAGTATAGTGGTGTTGATATTTTGTGTTGTCATTCTGCAAGAGTCAGGCATTTTGATTAAATCTCCTGATATTATTTTTTCCACAGTGTTATGAGTTGTGATTTTTATATGTTCTCAAGATGAAGGGAAAAGCACTCATTCTAATGTTTGCAACTTGAAGCTTGAAACTCATAAAACAAAGGGAAAAAACATTCAGACAATGTTTGTCTTCTGCTGCAAAACCAAAGCCTCAAATTAATTTTAGATCATTAAGTTACTCTTTGATAGAGAAAATCTAATTTTCCTGTTTGTCTCTTTCTTTCTCTCTCACCCTTTTTTTTTTAAATACCGTCCTTCCTTTCCCCCACAACCTTCACCCCGTTTTCTTTCTTGTCTCTCATCTCCCCTCTGTCCCTGCTTTCCTTTCTAGCGATGGTGGCATGGGTCAGTCTCAGGACGACAGCATTGTGGGTACCAAGCAGTGTCGCCACAGCGTGGCCATCATGCCCATCCCCGGCAACCTGTCGTCCAGCAGCCCCGACCTGCTGCAGCCGGCCACCAGCGTCCTTGACTTCTCCAACCCCGCAGGTAAGAAAACATGCTGACTCAATGAAATTAAGTTTTTGTGCGCTTGTTGAGGTTTCAAATATTATTGACAAGAATGTCACCAAACCTGAGAAAATAATAATAAATAAATAAAAACATTATTATCTTCCATAATACACCGATTTGCCCGTGGGTGGCGCTAAATTTAACAATTTAATAATATTTTATTACAACTTTGGTCTTACTGTATTGTTGTTGTTGTTTGGGTCATCATACTATCAGTGGGGATTAATAAATTGTAAATAAAATAAAATGTCACTACCAATTTAACTTCACAAATAGATGGAAAAATGTTAACGATTGAACCAAAGCACATTCATGCAAACACATTTCTTGTTACAAAGTACTTTGCATAAGACGAAACCTGGATTCCTAAAAGCATCCAAAGAAATCTTATTTTTTCTTCATAATTGTGTACTAAACAAGTGCAAGTACTTGGGTGTAAGGGAAGCAACACTTTCGTTACACCCATCAATTGTTTATGACCTTCATGGCTTTATTTCAGGTGTCTCAGTCAAACAATTCAGTGCTACATTCCTGAAGCTGTTTGTCTCACTTGACTTGAGACCTCGGCCTCATTGAACAGTGAAAGCCAAGGACTCCGATGCTCAGAGACGCCGTACTGACAACCAATCACCCTTGAACATAATCGCATAAAGCAGCCATATGAGAAGTGTAGTGTTGTTGTGTGCATTTTAGTCGTCTCCAACGAAAACTCTCCATCGCTCCCCTTTTATCTTTCTCTCTCCTTGTAATACTGGCAAATTCTTCAAAAACACTTATGCTCACTTGTGCTAACAAAGGAACACATGTTCACTCACTCACTCAAAGCAAGCAACTGGAGGTTCCTAGCATAGAAGTACAAACATTCACTCTCTCACACACACACACACACACACACACACACACACACACACACACAGAGCCTGGGGTCTTTTTTTTTGAAGTGTCACAGAGTTGCAGAATTGTGTCCGTCTGACAAGAATTAACCTCCTGGACTAGAAGACATATTTATTCCTGTAGTGTCAGACGGGTTTCTGCTCCCATAATTATTTAAACTAACATGGAGCACTCCCTGTGTGTGATTTGTGTTCATGTATGTGTGTTTGTGTGTTGAATGTGTGAGAATGACATATTGCGAGATGAGGAGAACAAGAAAGAGAAAGTGGAAAGGTGAAACCGAGTGAGAGAGTGAATATGGTCCTGATTTATTCCACCGGCCATTTGTCAAAGAGCTACACACTCTCAGACAGACGCGCACACACGTACACGCCCCTGCACGTAGTTTGCAGAGCTATACATCACATGTGGTTGTGTTGTACTAGAGTACAAACACACACCAACTGGGCCTCATTAATCATCTGCCATTAGATCAAGTTTCCTTTAGTCCTCTGGCCCCCCATTAGATTTAATAGTAGAGGGTAGAACAGCTCGCTCAAACAAAACCCTGTTCCAGATGCTCTTGAGGGCTTGTAATACCTCCAAAGTCCTACCTGTAATGACATTAGCATAGGGATCAGAAGCTGATGTATCAATATCACCTTTCCACTGTCCGTACTGGGAAATATGAGCAACATATTTTTGGGATATTTGAAAATCTTGATGTGTTAGTCTCACTAAGGTATTGTTTTGAATAGGTATAACTTATTATTTTATGGTTGTAGACAGCTCTTGAGTTGTTTTAAGGTGCCATTAAGTTTGTTTTTTAGGATGAAATATTTATGATTTTATAATATATGTTTCATTCTGATTTTGTGGCCATTTGAGTAATCAAGATTTTATTTCTTTTAAAACATAGGTTTTAAAGTGCTTCACGGTAACCAATGAAAGTATATACAGTATGTACATACCAAATAAAGATAAAACAAAAAAAACCAAAGAAAGTTTGCGTCTTGCTCTCTGTATGAGCTACCAGTGCTGAAACAGTTAGTGAATCAGTGGATTATTTGTTTGACAGAAATTGAATCAACCACAGTTTTGGGGAATTTTGATGATTGATTAACTATTTAAATAATTTGTCTAGCAAAGATTTCAATTCAAATTCTGTTTCCAGCTTCTGAAATGTGATAGTTTGCTGTTTTTCTCTTTCTTATATCACTTTAAGTTAATTATCCTTTGGCGCTGGACTGTTGGTTGGATAAAGCAAGCAATGGCTGCTGTTTATGTGCTGTCTCATGTTTGCAAAGTGGCGACGTGTCTTTGTGTCTTCTCATGTGTGGTTCTGAGTGAAGTCGTACTCTCAGGTCCTCAGTTTCTTCTTAGTCTTTCTTCTTTAGTCTCTCTCTTTCTATCCACATTCTTTCTTTTTTTCCTCTCCTACTGTTCCGCTTGTCTTTTTCTCTCTCTCTCTCTCTCTCTCTCCCCTCTTATGTCTCTCTTACTGTGGTTTTAAACAGATGTTTTAGTGTCGACATGATGAGTCATACTCAGCCCCTCTGGCTTTACATGAACAGATTAACTCCACTGGTCTTCCCTCCTTTTTCTCTTCTGTCATGATGTTTCCAACCACAACGTCTCTTTGCACTCCTCCCACACTCTCTCTTTCTCTCAAACTCACTGTGTTTTCTCTTTCTCTTTTCTGCTTGCCAAGCCCTGGGACTGTACTGTAAGTATACATACCTTCAGTGGCCCTACTTGATTGTGCTTCAGTAAATATTCCTCCCACATATCCCCTCCATCTTGCCTTTTTTCTTCTTTAATCCATTAATTTATTTTCCACACTCCAATGTTTGCATCTCTGCATCCATGAACTGCATCCTTCAGGCTCTGGGTTTGGGCCTTGTATTGTGTTTATGCTTCTTCCCCTTGTTATCTATCCTTGTGAGAATGTTTGAGTATCAGAGTAAGGACATTTTGGTCTGTTTTTACTTTTCAAGGGGTTACTTTAGGGTCGAAGTAATCATGTTTCGCATTTTCACTAAAATAAAGGTGTTATTCGCTTCTCCCTAGAAAACAGTGGTGATTCAAACTACACCCAGTTCATAAAAGTTTAAGATTATTTCATGTGTTCAAAACAGTAAAATTGCTTTGTAAGGAATAAATGGAGAAATTCTGCACAGTGACCACTGATGTTCAGGAATGAAACATCCTCTGTCAAGTACATTTTTTTGTTTGTGTTATTTATTAGACACCTGGTGTTTAACCCCAGATACTCTACTCCCCTCTCCTCTGAGCACCTCAACCCATCATGCCCTGCCCTCTTCTGCTCTGTGTGCTTTCACATGGCTTTCACATGGGATTTATGTCTTCTGACTGTATGATGGAGTGACTGGGAAAAGCTTTGGCAAACAGTAGAAAGGAGGGCAAGGAGGAGACTGAGGCTTGTGGGAAGTGTGTAGCCTATCTTAGTGCTGTGTTTGCAAAATCCCAAGACTTTTTTTTTTTTTCCTGTTTAGAAATCCTCTTTGGCTTCAGTCCATGGAAAAATTCTCTGGTGTTGATGAAAATGAATGATACCTTATTAAAGATCATAATTGATTGGATGTGTGGCTTGGATGGGCAACGATTGTCCTCCTGTGTGCAGGTCGGGTCGCAGCTTGTCCAGTGGATTAAATATGATTCAGCCCCCCGGATATGATAGCCACCTATTTAGCTGAGAGCTTCCCACACTCTAATCACAAATCACAGCTAATGAGACACAAAGCATTTAGCTTCCACTCAGCCCACCTTCACCACCCCGCTGCACATAAACAGAGAGGAGCTCTGTTACTGCAGCAATGCAGAAAACATGGAGGGAGCCACACACTTATTCCTCAGAAACAATCTTTGTATTTTTGATTCTAAGAATCATTGTTTTTGCACATGTCGCCATCTTCAGGATAAAAGTACCGTAATCATTTGACTGACATATTAAGTCCATATGTCATGTGATTTATATCAATACGCTTACCGTCCATAGAGAGGTCATTCATAGCCAAGATTGATCAAAACATCAATAAGTCGGCATTCCAGGAACCGTTAAATGAAAACTAGAAAAAGTAAAATTCACACAATATACAAAGCAGAAAAACATCTGGATGCTTGTATTCAAATCAAGAAATAAGTTGAAATGCTATAAATATGCATTCATGGTACACATATAAATGTACGATATTTATACATTCCTGTCAAAATAGCATATGCAGAAAAGAAACAGAAAGCAACAGCAACATGTATACACATGGACACATTCAGACTGATGCTACTTCCCTCAAACAACCCTCCTTTCTTTCATTCATACATCACAGATATTGAAAGTACAATGAATCCCCTACACACACACTGACACACACCAACAGGCTCTTTAAACAGAGGTGATTGATTATTAGCATTCATTCTTACGTTATTGTTATTGGCTTTACCTTCAGCAATTAGTTTCTGCTTATTGTTCTGCTGCTGTAATGATGATTGTCTAGACGTCTAAACACACACTCATCTAAAGATCCCCACAGTCACAGACAGATCAGAAAACTGTGTTCCATTCATAGCTTCTAAATGGTACATTACATAGTGGTTCATTAAATGATTTAAGTTTAATGATTAATTATTGAATAAAGTGTGTTTTTAATTTTTATTCAGATGTACAACTTTAGGTCTTTCATAATCTTAAATGATGCTGGGTTTATAGCTTTTATTTGACTTATATAATAGTAGGTTTTCCGTGAAGTGTCTGTGATCTGGCTCAACAGTAGGATTATTTAGAAACATCATTGGTGAATGTAAATAGTTGGATAAGTTGTATTTCATTTTAAATTTAGATTACGGTAACACCAGAAACCGTTGTCTTTGACCCTTTGCCCATTTGGTTTCACACCAAAGACGCTTTGGCAGGAGAGTAGTCAGCTCAGCAGATCTGTTCAGAGTAGAGGACATAAGTCTTGTCACCTGAAACCCTCAATAATGTGATGAAAATAAAATATAGAAACCATAACTTTATAGCATTACTGCCATTACTGGCACAGCCCACATTTCATAATGATCACATTATTGGTACATTACTCAGACAAAGATAAATGCCAGGAATGGCAAAACTGCTTTTAGATGACTCTAAAAGCACTCTATTATTATCATAGACGTACATTTAGTTTTATTGCATTATTGGCATTTGTTACAGTACTGACCTCCACATACTGTAACCATCAACTCATTCAACCCTAATTAGCCACTGACAGCTCCCCTCTTTTCTTTCTCTTCCACTCTAAGACATCCCAGACCAGGTGATTCGGGTGTTCAAGGCCGACCAGCAGAGCTGCTACATCATCA
The DNA here is from genome assembly GCA_002120245.1 of Maccullochella peelii. Taxonomy (NCBI): domain Eukaryota; kingdom Metazoa; phylum Chordata; class Actinopteri; order Centrarchiformes; family Percichthyidae; genus Maccullochella; species Maccullochella peelii. The sequence continues at coordinate 25,170 of LKNJ01000325.1, read as the reverse complement.
TCAGTAAGGACACCACTGCCAAGGATGTGGTCGCCCACACCGTCAATGAGTTCGGCTTCATCACAGCACCCGAGACCTACTCCCTGTGTGAGGTATCAGTTAGCCCGGAGGGAGTCATAAAACAGCGCCGCCTGCCCGACCAGCTCTCCAAACTGGCTGATCGGATTCAGCTCAACGGCAGGTAAGAAACACAAGAATTATATTTTGTAAAATCTAATACTAGGGACTTAATCAAATGGTTGGCTTTAAAGTTAATCAGATTCTATTTTAAGATGCACTTGGCTTAGCTTTAGATAGTGGTTGTCAGCCGCTTTTTCTTCAAAGTGAGCCCAGATATGGCGGACATGAGAGTGTTTCTGTCTCTGCAACTTAAAGTACACAAGGCTACAAAAACAGGAACACTTCAATAAACCAGGAGCAACAAGATGTCCTGGATCAGGGGAGCACATTGGTCACGGAAAAAGGCATGGACATGTATTTACAGCAGATTCACAGTGGGAATCTTGGACAGAAAGCAGCTGGAAGTGGAACAGAGACTTTGAGAATTTATATAGACCTATGTTGTGTTGAAGGCTTGAATGACTAAACCAAAGGCATGACCCAAAGCCCAGAATCCTGAGACATGGGAGATTTCCCTTCCTTTTCTTTTTCAATTTATTTCTGGGTCGGTTCACATTACATAAGGCCACACAGTGCTCAGTATTTTGTACAACTGCTGTGAGCTTTATTCTGTAAATAGATTTCTAGCCCTGTACTGTACAAGAATTTAATCCGATACCACATCTTTCTCAAATCTCTCCTAGCACAGCGGCTGCAGACTTCATACTACTGTACAAGAGTTTTAGCTTAGCTCTACTAGAAAGTTGATCATGTACAGTACATATATATTGATTAAATTCTCCTCGAGCAGTGGTTCTCAACCCTGTTCCTGCAGACAGAGGGTACTATTCTGTGGTGTAGTGAATTCACTTAACGTTTCCGAGGTGTAAATCAGCTCCTGAGTAAATGGCTCGAATGAAAACCAGCAGGGCTCCAGGTGCTGAGGAGCAGGATTCAGAACCACTGTCCTAGTTCAGTGGAATGATAAATCAAGTAGTGCTACTCCATAAAAGGGCTGGGAAACATTTTTAGTTGCTACTCTGAGCAGAACACAAACTGCAGTTTGTCCCATTAATAAGCAAAAAAACAACAGTTCACAGTGAAATGCATGTGATAATAGCTAAGTGCTGCAGTGATATTTCACAGGTCCAAAGGATCAGGAATTTCTTTTCTGTTTCATCTTGTTTCAACAAATTTTCACTTTGTTGTGGCCACAACACAGAAGTTTGCACATCACTTAGGTAGACACTTAGCCTTTTGTGTGATTATGTATGTGTTTCTTTTGAACCAAAACAACATTGCCAGTGTATTTTTTTTAGATGTGTACCAGTCTGTGGCACATCACACTGTCTTCTTCATGCCAGACACATTCCCTTTTAAGATGAAAGTTAGCAGGACATGAAGGATAATTGGACTGCAGCCATAAAGTCTGCTTTAAAATGGCTCCTCCGTCAGTTTTTCACAGTTTTCTCCCTCTCTCCTGGTCTCCTGTGGTCCCTCATCAGTCCCCTCCCAACTAGGTTAGCATGAATATTTCATCGTCTGTCAGGGGCGGAGGCCTCAGCAGACAGCAGGGCACGTCTGGAATTATTCATACACACACACACTGGCACGTACAAGGATATAGATACAGACAGTCACCTTCTTCTACACAGTCACACATCTATACACATATAGACATGCATATACTGTGTTTACACAACCGTATGAATTTGTTTTTACGGATTTTACGTGCATGCATCTTTACACAAAAATTCTTACCAAAAAAGTCTAAAACATGTATGGACAGAGTTGTACACATTCAGAGACACACTCACTCGCCCAGAAGACACTCATGGTAACACCCTTCATGTGTTTTTGATGGATGGCTGAGCTGCACAGGGGACACTGTAGAGGTATGAACAAGCAACATCTAATAGATAGCTCCTCTTTCTAATATTTATTTCTTTACTTTCCTGTTTTCTTTATACATATCCTATGGTAGTTATTTCTAAGAAAATTAAACATTTTACCTTTTCAGATTGTTTATCCTGGTGACATTACTGACATATTGACAATCCACTATATACATATGCATGGTCAGTGTACATGTATGTATGTATTCAGCACAGTTTGCAGTAGTTGTATTAATCAGGCGCTGTAGGCAAATATATCTCTGCCCTGTTTCTCTTTCTCTTTCTCTGTCTGTCTCTCTGCAGCCGATGATTGACAGAAGGTCTAACAGGGAACAGGCCAAGCCAATAGGAAGCCTTGTTCATACTGCCAAAACAGATATAGATGCAGCTACTGTAGGAAATCCTATGCACAGCGCACACACACATACACATACACGCAAACCGCCAATGGCCATTTACACTGGCTTGGGTCCAGTGACTTTGCCTCGCTCTGCTCTATTTAGCACCACTTTGTCCATCATTAATTTAGTCTCCTCTCCATATGTACAGGATTGTATGTGTTTTTATTTGTTATTTTTTGTTTCATTGTTCTTCAGTTTATTAATTTCATTTTAATTTGATTGAGAAAATTGAACCATTAAAGGCTTGGTTAAAGGTCTCCTCTCCTCTTGCCTCCACTTCTGTCCTTTTGTCTTGTTTCTTGTGCTCTCGTCTCTTCTCATCTCCTCTCTTTTTGTATTGTCTGCTCTGCTCTCCTTGTCTCCTTTCCCTTTCTCGTCTTTTGTCTTGTATCCTCTCCTCTTCTCTTCTCTTCTCCTCTCTCATCTCCTCATGTCCCCTCTTATCTCGTCTCATCTCCACTTCTCTTGTCTTGTCTCTTCTCCTCTCCCCTTGACTCATCTCCTGTCCACTTCTCTCTTTTTGTTTCCTCTCCTCTCCTCTCAGTTCTTCTCAACGTATGCTATTTATTGTGTCTACAGGTTCTTAGAAAGTCCTAAAATGTCTCAAATCTAAATCTGTAAATAAAGTCTTTAGGTCTGTCTTTGAGCTCTTCACACTGAAACGTGTCTTGTGCTTTATGCTAAATGTAAATTCAGCTTGATCTTCTCACCTCACATCCTCACGTCTACTCTTGTTAGTTACTCTTCTCTCCAGCTCTTCTGGCAGAGTAACAGAGGGCAATTTAGAGTCACATCCATGCCAACACTTTGCCCCTGAGGGCTGTAGGTCTACGGGGCGCTAAGGTACTGCATTCCCAGATGACCACATTACAGCTCCATTAGAGTGGAAGTGGGGGGTGGAGGGTTTTAGATTTATAAACATAGAAGCACATAATGAGGTAAGAGAGATGGCCTGCTGCTGGAAGCTCTCCCAGAAAACCGTTGGAGATCGAGCCTAAAGAGAAATAGCTCTTTTTTTTTTTCCCCTCTCACTCATGCACCTGTCGTCTTTCCTACCTCTCTTTTGCTGAGAGCCCCTCTCTCCTCTCACACTCTGTCTCTCCCCTTCTTTATCCCAAGGTAAAATATGGTCGTAATCTATCAATACCAGAGAGTATTTCTTCCATTTCCTCAAACTAATCTTAAGCTGGAGACAGAAAATGTGCGCTCCTAAGATGAAATGTGAATGAGAGGAACATTCAAGAGATTTATCTGGTGTTTTTTTGTTTTTTTTAAACATCTGGATCCCGTCCACCCATCTGTCTGCCTCTGCAGCCTATATTAAAGCATCTGAGGACACTGCAGATCTAGTACCTACTGCTCTAAAAATACACAGAGATGACATCACTTTCAAAGTATTTTACATCCTGCATATCCTCTACTCTTTGTAATTATTGTCTGTTAATCCCCCCTGCCAGTCTTTAGACTCAGAGGCTTAGACCTCATTAGTCATCTTCTCTTCTTTTTGTTGTCATTTTTTTATTTGCGGGATTTGTGGTACTCATGGGGCTTCTCAAATATTATACACTTCTTAGATTTGATAAATTGGCAAGTCTGGGTATATCGGAGAATTTTACAAATGAATACCTTTGTAGAAAAGTTGCAGAAATATAGTTTTTTAATGCCTTCGCAGCTACAGTAGAAGCTAAAGTCTTTTTCCTCTGTAAAAAGTTTCTGAGCTGTTAAAAATAAACAAACCAGAGGACAATATTTTACTTGATAGTAATGCTCCCAACATCCTCATCTTATCTCCTTTCCCTCTGTTCTTCCGTCTGTAGGTACTACCTGAAGAACAATATGGAGACGGAGACGTTGTGTTCAGATGAGGATGCCCAGGATCTCCTCAGAGAGAGTCAGATCTCTCTGCTACAGCTCAGCACCATGGAGGTCGCTGCCCAGCTCTCCATGAGAGACTTTGAGCTCTTCAGGAACATCGAGTCCACAGAGTATGTAGTTTATGTGTTTTATGTTTAACATTTTAATTGGTTCTTATAACCGTAATAGCTTTATTTGTATGGCAGTTTTCAAAAACAATCTTTATAAAATTCTTTACAGTCAAGACAAAAGATAAAGAAACAAGCTCAGACAAGAAAATAAGAGGAAATAAAACTACAGGTGGTATATTGAGCATCACGGGATGCTGAAAAATCACTCTTTCTCCATAGAGTCATATTTAGTCAACGTACGCTATTTAATTTTTTTTTTTTTAAAAGATCTATTTTAACTTCTTTGTCATGGTTCCCAGGTACGTGGACGACTTGTTTAAACTAGACTCCTCGATGGGAAGTGGTAATCTCAAACAGTTTGAGGAGGTGATAAACCAGGAGACCTTCTGGGTCGCCACCGAGATCCTGAAGGAGCCCAACGCCCTCAAGAGGATGAAGACCATCAAACACTACATCAAGATCGCCCTTCATTGCCGAGAGTGCAAGAACTTCAACTCCATGTTCGCTATTATCAGGTGGGTTCGGTGTAGACACTGTCTTAAGAGTGTGTGTGTATATTGGCTTTCTAAATTAAGTGTGGTGACACATTGTTTCATCACTTTCCTCATTTTTGCCTCAGTTGTAGTATAGTAGTAGCATCAAAGACAGGATTCTGGTTCTGTGATGACAGCTAGCATTTACTCTGTCTCCGTCTTTGGCCACTTGTCTCCTTCCTCACATCCTCCGGAGAACCTACCTCACCTCCTCCTCTCTCCCTCCCCCTCTTGCAAGCTCACTGAATCAGCCCTGATTCTCCCAAACCACACAGACGCTGCCTCTGCAGCCTTACAGCGTCCCATAGCAACGGCTACACTTATTGTTTGTTGTCGTTGTTAATTCCCTCTGGCCTCTGTGGTTTGGCTCTAGATGGCTGTTAGACTGAGCTGAGGATGTTTGTTCTGTGGCCCTGTTATAAGGGCTAAAACCCACACGAGGGGAGGCAAGTTAGTGCTGCTAGTTTGTTTTAGGGATGAACTTGGAAATGTGATTGTGATTGGACCCACCAATATCTGCATACATGTTTATTCATGTGCAAGTGTGTTTTTGTGAAGTGTTTGTGTGTTTTTTCAGTCGTGTGTACGGGTTTATGCACGAGAGAATTTTCTTACTTACTGTATTCATCTGTGTTTGTATGTGAAAGCAATTTTATGCCTAATAATAACTTTATTTATATAGCACCAAAACAAAAGGTCCAAAAATTAAATGGAATAAAACATACTGCAATAAAATTAGATAAAATAAAAATACATACATTATGTACTGTATTGCTATTGTGCCTTGTAAAAAAGAAAAACTAGACCCAGGGCCCCTCTATTACCTCAGCACCCGATGAAAGCGCAGGGGCCACCTTAGGGCATTTGCAATTTCAGCTTTTAATTGGCCTTTGGGGCCCCTGAGGGTGTAGGCAGTTGCCCCCTTTGCCCATTTGATAATGCTCACTGGTTCTTATTGATCTTAAACTGGTCTTACATGAAAAAAGAACACACACAAAAAACAAATTAAATGTAGCACTGTGTCTGCCATTTCCAGTATTTATGCCTTTAATGGCTCACAGTTTGAACAGATGACATCCTACAAATACATTGCACTGTGGGTAGATGATAAATTATCTTTTGAATTACATGTTGAGGAACTCTCAAAAAACTTTAACTGAAATTAAAATTCCTTTTTTAAGAAATAGAAAAGACCAAATAAACAAACAGATGAGAAATAATAGCAGTGGAGAAAACTACTGCAAACATTAATAAAAGTTTTTTTAATACATTTTGAGAAGTAATTTTAATCCCGTAGAACCTCTTAATGAGAGCAGAGACAGAGGATGACCTCAGCTGTTAAGCTTCTGTTGTGCATCCTGACTATGATTAAGCTGAACTAATTATTCTTTATACATGCAGTAGCATCATTGTGACACAGACTGTGTCAGTGGAACCTGGAGATGATGCCACTCCTACTTCTTACTTACATGTTTGCTCATTTCCTCCTGCAACAGTGTCCCAGTCCCAAGAGTAATTATTCAGAAACAACACGTCATGTTCTCTCTGTAGCCTAGCATGGTTAATAGGTTGTTTAGACACCTTTGTGTTGCTGGGTGCTCTTTTCAATCTGCAGTATAAATAATCAAAGAGGATATTGTCTGCCATGTTCTTGCAGCATACATTTAAATATAAATGCATAAAGATGCACTTTTTTTTCTTATATGTGGGGAAAAAAAAAGGATCCATGTAAGAGTCTCAGTCATACTAAGCAGTCCTCTTGTTACGTTGGGTCATGTAGGACACAGTGCACTTTAGATCTGGACCCACAGTATAAGGAGCTGAACAGTAGGGTGATCTGCTGTTCACTACCATAAAAGGCACTTTAGAACAGAAGTGTCTGACCTCCACGTCCCTTTACACTCCTCCTAACAGCAGGATGTCTTCGCACATCTGGCTCTCTGATGCATAAGCTGCCTGGTGACAGGGGCATTGCTGCTGTGTGTGTTTGTGTGTATAAGAGAGATAACATGCATGGTTTCCCGTAGTGTTTTATAGTGGACGCACCCTGCCCAGCTCACCTGAAATAAAGAGCACCTCCACTAACGTCATTTATGCAGGAGACACCGGATTATTTGTGTATGGGGTGTTTGAAAATAAGAGAAAAGAGAAAGTGGTAGATGTGAGACCCTAACATACATTGATTATCCACACTTTATAATACTCATTTTATCATCCTCTTACAAACCACACCTATTATGCACTCCTAGAAGAAAGCAACCTCAAAAGATTTTTTTTAATACTGATTAACACTGTTTTGCCCAGATCACCAACATACAGAGGGATGATACTTTTGTTTGGAAAAACAAAAAAATACCTACCAACAGAGAAAAAAGTGAGGAAGATATGGAAGGTAGTAGCAGCAGTGGAGGAGGGACGGAGAGTTGATGAGTGAAAGAGCAAGAGACAGGAAGTGGAAAGATAATGAAAGAGAGCAGAAATAAATGCTGTGCCAGTCATAATTATCAGCTGTCTAAATGAGTCTGCTCAGAGATGACATTGCCTCAAGGGGTCTGCTGCTCTGGAAAATGGAGTCCTCGCTAACTGAAGATGGTTAGCTCGAAAAGTAGTAATTAATGCTAGCATGGGGTTTTAATTGGGATGTATGTTTTGAGCATACAAACTAAAACTATACTCCTTTATTCTTTCTCCTCTACCCTCCTTTCCCTCTTCTGCTACCTCATTTCTACCTCCACCCTTCCCCTCCCTTCTTCCCACCGTAACCTATTTATCTCTGCCTCCCTGTTTCCCCTCCCCCACCCTCCTTGCACCTCTTTCCTCGCTCACGTAGTGGTCTGAACTTGGCCCCGGTGGCTCGGCTGCGGAGCTCGTGGGAGAAGTTGCCCAGCAAGTACGAGAAGCTGTTTGGAGACCTGCAGGATGTCTTCGACCCCTCCAGGAACATGGCTAAGTACCGCAACATCCTGAGCAGCCAGAGCATGCAACCACCCATCATCCCACTCTTCCCAGTGGTCAAGAAGGACCTCACCTTCTTGCACGAAGGTACATGGCTTTGTGGAGAGCCCAGAATGTGCCTTTTTTGTGTATTAGCTACTCACAGGTTGCTACATTTCCTTCTATAAACTTTAAGAGGCCTAAAAAAAAACTGAGGCCATTTCTGAAACTTGACAGGTCATTCTGTACAGTTTAATGACCCCAACTTCCTCTGTCTTGTGCAGAAGGTCAATTTCAGTCTCACTCAGGAGGTTTACTTCTGCTAAAGGCTTCCCCATCTTGCCTTTTTGAGATATCACACTGAGTCAGGTCAGAAGTACCCAAACTGACTTCTCCTAAAGTTAGTTAAAGGTGTTCTCTTAAATGTACAGCCATGTTAGGAATTGAAAAGAAAGTTTCTGTAATTGTGAAAGTTTATTAAAACTCTCAAATCTCCCAGTATGACTCAGTATGAAAGTCAGACACCACTTTGATCTCGAATGACAAGAAGAAGACCAGAACAAGGAGAGTTTTAGTTTAAAGATTCGACTTGGAAATATTTTTGCAAATTGCATCTTGCAAATGTACCAAAATATGAATCAAATGATTATCTTTTACAATTTTGACAGCTTCACACTCACTGTTTGTGTGTGTGTGTGTGTGTGTGTGTGTGTGTGTGTGTGTTTGTGTGCTTTGTACTTGTGTTTGTCCTCGCAGGCAATGACTCCAGTGTTGATGGTCTTGTGAACTTTGAGAAGCTGAGGATGATCGCCAAGGAGATCAGACATGTGGTGCGGTTGACCTCTGCCAACATGGACCCTGCCCTCATGTTCAGACAGAGGTTGGTTGTTTTGATACCATGAATCCTCAAAACCTTTTATTCTCAAGATTTACCAATTTTATCTTCACTTAATGCTGTTGGGGCCAGTTTCACAGATGGGGGTTACTTAAAGCTGTCTTAAATCACCAGTGATGAAACTGAAACCGTTGTGTGGGGCTTTAATTAGCTAAATTCACTATTTCACAAAAGTGTCACATCCAAAAATTCTTTCTAATAAAGCCAGAGAAATGGAGACCGTTATAGGCTAATGTCATGAAAGTGTACATTTTTTAGCTTTTTTAAAGAAAATGTATTGGGAAATAGAGCCTGTGGTGAATTTTGTGGCTCAGAAAGCATCACAGGATGTAGTGGGACAGTCTCCAATTCAATTACTGTCAACAAATAAGTCAATTCGTAGTGGTTTGGTCTTGTTGGTTCAATTACATTCCTCTGCTGGAATGTAACGGCACAAGGACACAAAGCATGGATCGACTGGAAGTGAGGTAGAATTGATGCCAACTGCAGTGTGTAGTTCGTATCACTCAGTTTGTGTGCGTTTTATCACAGTCACTGCTGCAGTGCATGACTGCCCCCTGCAGACACTCCCTCCATACTACAAGATGTCAGAGAAGATATTTTCCACAAGACTTGTATTACAGACTTAAATATCAATTCATCATCATATCATATATGACATAAGTTTGTTTTTTTTAAACCCAAAAGGTGACAGAATGACCTGTTTTCATGAGTGTGTGATGCACAAGGCCATAACACGCACTCTTCAGGTTGATATGGGGAGATGTCATATGTCTGGTGTCCTCCCATCTCCAGTCATTTCCTGTTTGTTTGTTGTGGCATGACCTCTACATAGTCTTGTCCACCCCGACCCCTGAACATGTCTTTAAGTCACGCTTCAATCTTCACACCTCTTGCTTGCAGGAAGAAGAGGTGGAAGAGTTTAGGGTAAGTTTGTCCTGGTACCGGTTTCAGTCTGGACCAGCAGAAATTAAATCCAACCTGCATCCCCCACCACCATAAGCTCTGCATGTTCCCCACTTACTTTATCTGAGTGTACATGTGTGTCTGCCTGTACTTGTGTGATATTAACCCTTCCATTTGCAGTGCCCATTCACCTGAACCATGCTGAAGTCTATCATTGACCCACTATTTGTTCATCAGATTGTATGTTTGAGTCTTATAGTAGCTTGAAATAATACTTAGTGTTTGTTTTACCAAGACATTCTAAACACATTCACATAGTGTTATGTAGGTAGTAAGGAAGATTGAGATTGAAGAAGAAAATGTCTGATTTCTGGCATTTTTTTAAAGTTTAAGTTCACATTTCTTGTCATTCATTCATACAAGGATACAGTTACAATGAAATGTTGTTCTTTTCTTTGGCCAAGGAGAACATAAGACAACATCACTTTACAGACAAAGCAATCAACAAATAAGCAAGTTCCAGAGAGGCTGCATGCACATAGTATAATAAATATTAGATAATGAAATTTAAGTAAGTAAGTAAGCTCTTTAAGTAAAAGAGCTTAAAAACAACAGCTGACCAAACAATCTCACCTATACTATAATACCAAATACCAATACTTTTGATCATATTATATAATCTCCATCAGCAGATGGAGTTTGTCCATACGCAATGGAATTATAGATGTTACATTTTCTGTATTTTCTGAGCACTTTGAGGACTTCTCGTCCATGTTGGCTTAAAAGTTGAGGGTCAAAGTTCATTCTTCACCTTGGAAACACTCGTGGAATTGGAGATGAACAGCCAGAACACCTACGAAATGGACTTTGAACCTCAACTTTTAATCCAACATTGACAAGTAGTCCTTGGAAGTGCTCAGAAAAATTTTTTGAATTTGAACATCTACAATTCCATGACAACTGACAAACTAGATCTGCAGATGAGGGTCATGTGATATGATTGAAAGAGCCAGAAAAGTTACTAAATGGACCTTTATGTGAGATTGTGTTGTCAGCTGCTGTTTACGAGGTCAAGAATGAGCTTCGAACTTAAAACCATGTATTGCAAACCCCACCCATCTGCTAAACAAAGGCAAAGTAAAACAAACTATTTACAGATGCTATTTGACTCAGGTTTGTTGTTTGTTCATATCTGCATCCTGCCATAATATTCCCCGTATCGAATCTTGTGCATCTTTTGTTTCCTAACCCTTTTTGCCTCCATCTGACAGAATGTTCTGTACTGTGATAGCATGGCACACCAGCGAGAGCTGCCTCCCTCCCAGTTGCATGGTCCCGTTTTAAAATGCTATGCGCCAGCACAAAGACAGATGTACAGATTTTATAGCAGAAGAGGTATTTAATAAGAAAGTAGTTGTGCCTATTTTATTGGTGATTGTACTGATTGTTGTTTGCCATTCTTTCCTCCCCTCTTTCAATCTGCCTTTTTGTTTTCTGTCTTTATACTTTCATGTGCATTTCTTCTGTTCCCGTCTTATCTTCTACATTCATCTTCCTCATCTTTCTCAATCTTTCATCTTCTGCGCATCCATCAACACTTTATTCATTTCTCTCACCTCTTTAAATTCCTTCCTCCCACTTCTATAATTCTTCATCATCCTCCTCCCTTTCCTTCGTTCCCTCCTCTTCCTCCATCTCTCTCTTCCCCTCATTAGGTCTTTGAGTCAGGGCAGCACCAACTCCAACATGCTGGATGTGCAGGGCGGTGCCCACAAGAAGCGAGTGCGTCGCAGCTCGCTTCTCAACGCTAAGAAGCTGTACGAAGACGCTCAGATGGCCAGGAAGGTGAAGCAGTACCTGTCCAACCTGACAGTGGAGATAGACGAAGAGAAACACCAAATCATGTCCCTGCAGTGCGAACCGTCCTACAACACCTGTGAGTAAAACAGAAACTGAGGCTACTTTACTGAGTGAACCTATATTTCATCAGTACCTCAATTATTTATATATTTTCTGTGGCATGAGTCAGAAATATATCTTTCTATGTCAGTAGAGTGTAAAGCCTTTGACCCTCACCCGACCTACAAAGATTTTAGTTTGCATTATTCCAAACATTGTTATGTATGTATTTATTACTCTGTTGTATGTATGTTCTTTGGTACAACTCAAAATATATTTAGATTTTAACTGTAGGAAATTGAATTCTGGACATAGAGGGTAAATAAAATATATTTGAGAAAATGTGTCAGTTCTTTATCAAAAGAGCTGTAATTTCACTGTAATTTCTGACAGTGTATACTGTACTATGCACAGGTTATATTTGTATTATTGGCTTGCACTGCCACCTAGTGTATTTGCAAATGTCCTGCAGAAAATAACAGGAATTAATTGATAGATACTGTAGTATTCATGTATTGTATCATCCAAAACCATCTGTAGAACAAAATATGCACACAATACAATTTTTTTCCTTAGTGCTTTAGCATAACCGAAATGTGAAATTCTTTAAATTGACCATGAGTCATTGTGCTGAAATTCCTTTTTTTGTTCATCTGAATTGTATCAGTGCATTATTAATTCATCACAGCTTTGAGAGAATTAGTATTTGGCCATAATATTAATCAAATAATCAAATATATTGATTCATTAATCAAATGAATCAATATATTACAACTATGACATTGCCAAGGAATGGCAGTACGCCAAAGTGATACTTTTATCAGTTTTAAATGTGATAATCTTTGATTGATTGTTTGATTAACAGCAAGACAGATCTACTGTATGTTTTCTGCTCAGGGTCAAGAAAGTCTTGAAACGTCTGAAAAACGTGATATCATTTTATAAATCTAATCTGACATCTGACAAATCTTATGTTGATGTAAACCTCACTGTCCTTCATATGTTATAGTTATATTTGTTCAAACATTTGTATCCACATGAAAGAGGTATTGCCTTTTTAAACATACATCACACTGATTACTGTAAGTAGGAAAATTAACATCTCCAAAAAGTTTGACATTTTCAAATGGTAGACGTTTTGAAGTAATTTTGTTTTGTTTGTACATTGTCCGTCTTCTTCCTGTGGTTGTAGTGTCAAAGAACTTGAATGAGAGACGATCCACCAAGTCGGACATGTCTCCAGTGTCTCTGCGGTCGGCTCTTCCCTCAGGGAAAACACAAAACAGGGTGTCACAAGTCCTCCAGGTCCAGGTCCCACTGAACCCTCTACGAAAGAAGAGCACCGCCAAGGACATAGGCACACTCAGTTAGTACACCTGCACTATACTGTATATCACCATTATACTCAGTTATGCTTTACTTCTTTATGCTTTCTTGTGTATATATATGCTGTATATATATGTATTATATACTGTATATGTATGTACACATAAATGAGATAAAAGGGTCAAATAAAAGGGTAAAATAAACAAACCTTTAACCTTTAAAAATGTTTTAAGTGATGATCATTATATGTAGTCTCACAAAGATGTAGTTAATTGTATTGATTTTTATTGTAAGTTCAAGTCTGGTGACAACTTGTTTAAAAAGAGTCAATCAACGTACACTGAAATAAGGGGCATGCTAAAACATAATTTCCTAAGTCAAGCTACAGTATGTCCAGTCATTTGTGCACACTGGTAAAGCCTTAGTGAAAGAAAACTTACATTTTCCAGTTTGCTTTATTGCAGGTATACAACAGACTCCCAGGTTAATTTACTTTTCTGTAACCTTTTTCTTCTTCTCCAGATTCCAACTCTCCCCAGGTGGTGAAGAAACCTCCCATGAACTCATCAGAGGAGTGGAGCACCAAGAGACCATCTGATGACACCGTCTCCACCATCTCCTCTCTTCACTCCAGCCCCACGGTGTCCCCGCAGGGCTCCCCACGCAAAGGTCAGATACAGAAACTGTGCTTTTCCCCTCTGTATGTGTTTATCCAAGGAAGGTTACCCGAGGTGAAGAGTTGTCCCTGATTAAATTTAGTGAAACAGTCACCTCCAAGCAGAGCTCTGAAATACTAATGATAATGTCACTAAGTTACTCAGAAACCATGTCTTTGGTGAATGCTCATGCATGTGAAATCTAGTAGTCAATTTATGGTTGATTTCACACTTTTCCTCCTTGAAGACGTATAGGATTGCACAGAATATCAGAGTATTTTTACATGTTTTTTTTGCTATAAATAGTAACTGAGATAGTCATGAAGGTCCTTTAGGCACCCTGTGACCATTCTCTTGTTTCAAGTTGAATAAAAAGCCCTCTTTTTCATCTCTCACTTCGGCGTTTCTTCCCCCTTTTCAGTGGGAGGCGTGGCCAAGTCCCAGAACTCCAGCCATATGAACTTGTCGGGATCTTCGTCGTCACTGACCAGCGACGCCAGCACGAAGGCCGGGAATGTCAGCCTGCGCAGCTACGGCATAGGTGGGGCTCTCCTTCACAAGAGGATCCTGCTGATGACCAGGCAGCATAGCCGAGAGAGTAGCAGGGAGAGAAAGAGTCAGACAGAGGAGGAGAAGGAAGAGAAAAGAAGTGAAGTGGAAAACGAGAAAGAGGAGATGATGCAGGATGAGACAGAGGCAGTTCAAAGAGGCTTGTTTCCTTCAGAGCAAAGGAGGGGGAGATCCAGGCAGCAGAACATGCAGGGTGCACAGACAGATGCAGGGCTAATGCTACTGAGGGTAAGAGCTGGAAGCCCTACAGGTATGCATGGGGTGCATCCCATGGTCCAGACTGGGTCTCCTCCCAGTCTACCAGGGTTGGGACCCATGACCCTGTCGCCTCTCTCCCAGCCCCACTTAATGAGACCCAAACCCCCAGAGTCCCCCATCAAGACGAGGTTGATGTCACCATTCAGGATACTGAGGGAAAGGAGTCAGTCCAGGGAGAGACCAATGGCAGTCAGGCCACATCTGAACGGCGAGGAGGGAACGGTAGATGTTGTGCCCTCCTCACCTCAGGATGAGAGACAAGGACAGGCAGAGCAGAGAGCCAGAAGGTCAGGCAGCCCCAACCCCTTCCTTTGGCTCTGCAGGGACAGACACACCAGGAGAAAGACTGTCTGACAGAGATAATGTGGAGAAAAAATGAAGCTAGTGGTATTTCAGAGAGAATTTTTGTCAGAGGTCGATGATCGATTACGTTTGTAGAGAATCCATCACAAAGGATGATAGCCTGTTAAAGTGATGCCACCACATTTCATTTTGGAAGCACAAAAGCAAGTGTTAGTTGAGAGAAAAGAGTCTCACCATCAATCATAGAAAGGTGACGTAAGAAAGAGTTTTCACAGCAAACATTTGAAGCTGATAAGACAAAGTAGATCTTGTTCGGGGCAGTAACTCTCTCTGAGTTTTCCCAACATTTCTTTGTTTGTGGGAATAAAGTGTTACCATGTTACCGAATTGTCAAAGCAGAAAGCATATTCACCTTAACTTTTGAATCCCAAAATAAAGGATATTTTGTCACTATGAAATATAATTCCTCTGAGATCCAATTCTGAAATGCATTTTCACAAAAGAAGATGAATTTCTCATTCTCAAGTGTAGGTTTTGGTCTGTGACTTTCTTCTGTGGCATGCAGTAGTTTTCAGTCACAGTTGATTTGGTTCAGCAGGTTTTTGTGATATAAAGTTTAAACTGTGACTTCCAACAGTGCCCTTCACAGTAATTTCTACACACTTCAGAGACTCTGTCTCGCGTTTAACTTCACATTTTAGAAGTGGTCATAACGTCACAGCCTCACCGTTTCTGAAACCACCTACTGTACTGTGTAAGCGTTGATGTTAAGTACTGTACATGACATAGAGACAATGACAAGTTATGGATTCTTACTGGACTGTTACTTTTGCTATTAAAAACTACTACTTTACCTTTTTCTTTATTTTCTCTCTTTCTGTCTTTGCATCTACCTCTTTTCGCTTTCCATCCTCGTCCCTTCCCTATTTTGCTTTTTCTTCATTATTATAATCTGTATTTTACTTCATGTTCAAATGTAAGAGTCCTCAATGTTCCTCTCTCCTGTCCTCTGTCCAGGTTACACCCTCCTACCAGCTGGTAAAGCAGACAACCTGTCGGACTCAAGTCACAGCGAGATCTCCTCCCGCTCCAGTATCTGTTCAGTTGACTCCGTGCCGGCTCCCGGCCTCGACGACCGGTGTAACAGCAGCAACAGGACCTGTACTACTACTGCTACTATTACTACTACAACAGCTGCTGCGGTTGTTGAGAGCACAGCAGCAATGCACGCACATTTAAATGCTGATTACAGCCAGCCCAGCACAAGGTATTTAACTTTAGTTCAGTTCAGTTTATCTAATCTGTCTGGTTCAGTTAATTAAGTTTGGTTGAAAAGAGAGCATCAAACATTAAGTACGTTTCTTAAGTGCTTGTGTTGGAGTATACTTTTTTTGCAATGTCAAGATATAGATAATACAATCAATGTGTTTATATGCACTCAGGTAACATGGTTACAGTCAGCTTTTGCCTTCAAAAGGGTGAAGTTAACGTAAGTGAGATGCCTGGTTTCCGCAGCTAGATTTCTCCTGGAGAACTTGTATGCATGTGCATAACAATAGACTGCAGACAGGGAAAGTAGCACTTTGACAGCGGAGCATCATAGGAATGAAAGGCAAAGATCATTACAGCTATACATCTTCATATTCTAAATAAATCCATCCAAAGTCTGACTGTGAAAACACAAAGTAGCCTCTGGAAGTCTGAATAAGTTGGTTTCCACTTGACTGTTTGTAAAATTCAGACTCATTCACGCTGTGAGGAAAAGCTGTGCTCTCGCTACAGAGCCTGTCAGCTCTCGACACAAAAATCAGGAAGCAGCCGTTTGCATCAACAGTTAAAGTAACTAAGACATGCATCTAAAATAAGGTCGAGTTATGGGAGAAATCTGGTTACAGATTTACAGTAACCCAGTTACTATAGAGCATGTGAACGCGATTACCTGTGTAACGTGAATTCTCTGAGTAACTGGTTTCTTGAGTGCATGTGAATGTACTGACCAATACACTGCAAAAACATCCATATAAACAAACTTCAAAGAATAGTGGGATAATTCACCCTGGTCTCAGGTAAAAGCAACAGGTAGTAGCAGTAACGTGAGCTAGCAGGTCTTGCCTTGTTGACCAGTCAGCTAGCCCTGCCTAACTAATTTGCATATTGAGCTATGATCATAATGCAGGCACAATCAAGATAACGAGAACGCATCTTGATACTGAATGTCGATTTGGCTGTGCTCTTTTACAGTGAGAAAGGGACTCCAAGTGTTAAACACATGTAGCTCACTACAGATAGAATCAGTTTGGCTACACAAAGGTACAACAGCAAAGGCAGAGTCACCTGTAACATGACATTACAACATCCCATTTGATGAGCTTGCGGGGTCTTGCTCTAATTAAGTTTATCCTAAATTTCACTCTATGTTAACAAGTGATCCATCAGGTTAAAGAAATCCTTTTCTACTTCTTCAGTTGTCACACTGTGCGCTGATGAAACTCAGGAACAGTAAGTGCAACACTATGTATAAAAACTCTGAGATATACTTGTGAATTCAAAGCGTCTCTCTGGAATTACAAGAGGACCAGTGAGTTCACTGAAAAACAGTAGGTAATTATTGCTTTCATTATTACTGGCATGGGGGTGAAAAATCACAGACATATGGCTCTGGGTGGGATTGTGTATCCAGCACAAATAAGAAAATCACCCCACTTCCCCTAGAGAAACAAATCTTTTTGACTTTTGTGGTGTACAAATTCAATCTTCTAAACTCGTACAAACACTTATCTGGATCCCTGTTAGCTCATGTCATGCCCATACCATGGCGGAAAAATTAATTGGTATGAGAGCAAATATCTTTTTTCCTAGCTGTGACTCAAGCCTTGAACCACCTGGACGCACTCACAGACAAACACTTAATCATCGGAAACATTCCCAACGGCCAACAAGAGCACAAAAGGCACCTCACGTACACGGTCTGCTACCTCAAGCCGCTCTTCCATTTCCTCCCCCAGCTGGATTCCAATTATGTCCTTTCCTCATTAAAACTCAGAGAACAGGAAGTCGTAAAACACGGCGGGTTTTTATTAGCATCCCACATTTACTGCCCCTCCTCTCTCCTCCATTTCTCCATTAACGACACATCGGTTTTCACGCAGGCGGCTTTTTAATCGGGCCGAGTAAACAACACACTTTTTTTTTATTGTCTGCTGTTTGTTTATTGTTCCTCCATGATCAGGCTATTCTGTCACATAAAGTGGAGACTATAAAATATCGCTGGACGCAATAATCTGTCTGCTTCTCTGATATTATATTACCTCTGCAGCCTTGCAGTATAACACCGGCCTTTTTTATGAAATATGGCTCTGTTTCATTGAGTGGCTTGTTTGTCCAGTAAAACCGGGGCAGTGAATCAAACTGCTGCTTCGTGAAAAGCAGCTGAGGAGAAAAACTTTTTAAAAGTCCTGTCAAATTTTTGTTTTGTGATTTTGTAAAGAGCAAGTGTACAGATGAGGCATACACTTTAATGGCTGAATATTCACAGTAACTGTATTTTACAGGTGAAACAACAAAAAACATTTGAAAAATCTGTACAGTAACTTATCTTGTGACATTTTGGTTGAAAGTTGAAGATTGTGTAGAGACACGGATCATCTGTGTAACACTGAACTTTTCATTTGTCTTCATTTGTTGGTGTTTTGACTCTCTGACCCACATGTCTTCCAGCCGCCAACAGCTTTTTATAGTTATTGACCTTCCTCCTTTGCCCTCTTCTCCCTCCTTCTTTCTCTCCAGTTTATTTCAGTATGACTTACCTCTCCACCTTTACCACCACTCAACAGTTTTGCTGTAATCGTGTGCTACACTTTTCACTTTCCCTCTCTCTGTTTCTTTCTTTTATAGTTTTAGGCTTCAGCCTGATACTCTCATACTAAATGTACTTATCTTGTAATGTTTGCCTACACTAGTATCCTGCTTTTGAATCTTAACCATTTTATTTAATGCTGAACGCATCATTGTAGATATGCTGGGGTTAGCCTAACAAGATGGTATATTTCACCTGTTAATTATTTCACTCGGTCTCTTTTATCTACAGTAGTTCCTCATCGTTGGCACGAGGATACGTAACGCGAGCCTCCACCTTCACCTCCTCCACCTCGACGGAGGAGCTGACCCCGGACCACACCTCTTTGGACTCTGTGGCCGACAGCGGCCGCGGCAGCTGGACGTCCTGCTCCTCCAACTCCCACGACTCCTTCCAGAGCCTCCACGCCTCCTCCTGCCGGCCCTGGGACCACGGTATCCACGGGCATCCGCTCTCCCTCCCGCACACGCACCTGGGCAGCTTCAAGCACACCCAGCTGGCCGGGCCGATAGCGGAGGTCGAGGCCGGCAGCCACGCGTGGGCGAATGAGGACACCGCCGCCAAGCAGCACTCCAGAAACTCCAGCTCGGATCTGTCCAATCAGTCGCGGCAGAGCTGGGCCTCATCCAGCTCGCTGTCGGACACCTACGAGGGGAATTATGGGACGATAAAGCGGCGAAACACCTCGGAGCACCCCTCCTCGCCAACCAATGAGGAAGGAGGGCAAAGCACAGACCCCGTCTACAAAACGGTGACGTCAAGCACAGAGAAGGGCCTGATAGGTGAGGGGTCAGGTTGCAAGTTTGAGTCCCTGTAAACACAGTGTGACAGTGGTCAACTCTGTTGCTACGTGTGTGGTTGTCTGGATAGTTACAGTAGAAAAGAGTCTTCCCCATTTAAGGCTTTGTTTGTAGAGTTTCACACGTCATTGCGGTAACACATCAGCTTGTGCTTAAGCTCTCGTTACTGAAAATCAAGATGGCTGTCTGTATTTTATATTAGACTTACATACAGTTTTAAGTTTAAAATTTAAGTTATGTCTGCTGTTGTTTTAAGTGAATTACTGCAGCTTTCTGTTGCTTGACTTGCTCTTACGGTCTAGTGAACAGCTGGGAAAACGCTGCACTTTGGCATTTCTTAGATCTTTGGCTAACAGATCTCATTCTTGCCATTGTTGCTTCTCCATCTGACAGGAGTTATGCAGCATCCTCATCAGCCAGAGTGTAGTTTTATGGTAAACTCTAAGACTATGCAGTTTGCTAGTTTAATGAGGATAACAAAACTTCTTAAATTTGAGATTGTTTAGAGTAGTAAAGGAGGAGTTAAGAGAGTGTTATGCCCACTGCCGAAACAATTAGTCAATGAATCTATGAGTAGATCAACAAAAATGTCATTGACAAAAGTTTTGATAATCAATCACTCGTTTAAGTTGATCATTTTCTGTTTCCAGCTTCTCAAATGTGAGAACTTTTCCTGTGTTGTACATCTCTTGTAAATTGAATATCTTTAGGTTTTGGACTGTTGGTCAGACAAAACAAGTAATCTGAAGCACTCTTCACTATTTTCTGATGTTTTAAGATCCAAACGATTAATCGATTCATCTGATAAATAACTGACAGATTATTCAATAATGAAAGTAATCATTAGTTGCAGCTCCAGTTCTGTCTGTATCCGCTGCAGCCATCCATCTCATTGGTTGTGTATTTTTCTTTAATTTTCAACACGTTTTGGAGCATGTATAGATGTGTATTGTGCTCGTGAAACATCACATTGATTTCATTTTTCCATTATTTTCTTTTGTTTCTCCCCTCCTCACTCAACTCCCCACACACCTCCTTTTCCTCCGACTTCTTCACCCCATCACTCCTCATCCCTCACTCCCCTCCTTCTTTGCTCCATCCCCCCTTTCTTTTGATCTACACCTCCATCCAGTGTACTGTGTCACCTCCCCCGCCAAGGATGAGCGTTACCGAGCTCCCCCTCCCACCCCTCCAGGCTACCAGGGTCTGGCTCTGGGGGATCTCGGCCTCACAGACGGGGTAGTATGTGGGCCAGGAGGTCTCCTCCCCAGGCCTCCTCACCTCAGACCTCCAGACTACAGCGTGGCCCTGCAGAGGAGCAAACTCCTGCAGAGCCCTGGAGCGGCCGGCGGTCTGGCTGAAGCACGGAGGCTGGCTGCTAACCATCAGCTCCACCACCAAGAGGCCCGGACTGCCAGCTCCACGCAGGGCCACTCCAGACCGCCCAGCATCTGCCTCCCACCACGGGAGTTGGCTGACAGTGAGGATGGTACGTACCACAGGATAGTGACACGATAAAGCAGCACTCTGAATTTCAGAGTTTGACTCTTAAACAACATTTCAAAAAGTTGTAATCGTATAAAAACAAACTATTGGTTCCCTTACATAAACTAAACGTCTCACTTTATTCATAGTTCATTTACATGACAGTTTGCAGGTTGACTCGTGAATTTAGTGGTAGCTACAGTAGGAAGCTCATCGTCTCATAATGGTAAGGTTAGCAAAAACTTTAATAGGTGGTTAATCCACTCAATCGATTTTCTGCTTCTTATCTGGATCCAGGTCACATTCATTTTATTAATTATTTTATTAGGGACTATTGTTATATACTGAAGTACTGAAAAAATATGATATAATAATAAGTAATTCTAGACCATATTGTCCCTACTGCTTTATGATCGTGAAACGGGTGTTAAATTGCATTCTGTGTGGTATTTAAAAGGTCAGGCCCTGCTGAAACCCTGTAAAATGTATTAAATTAAGCACTTATGAACCTGTAGACTCCCTGCCATACATTGTCCTCTCTTTTCTTTTTCAGATGAACAAGTGTCAGCGGTGTAAAGACGGTGACATCACGCACACACACACATCAAGTCGTGTTGATCAGGTTTTGGACTGAGCTAGCAGCCTGCCGTCACCACGTATCAGAGCACATTCTCCAAGCCCCACCCACAAGCCCTGTGTGACATCACCACGGACCATGATGCACCTGTGGACCAGAGCAGTGGGTCACATGACCTCTCTCCACCTCCTAGGACTCGTACTATCTTACTACTTTTTAAACCCATTTCACAAAACAACGAAGAAAAGACAGATTTTAGATAGTTTTAAAAAACTGTTGAACAAAGCAGAAAAGGCGGCGTGATGGAGCCACATCACGGTAAACAGGCCAAAAAAAAAGGACAAATAAAAGAAGGAAAGAGTGACAATAACGACATTTCATGAGAAGAAGTCGGCCTCCTTGGAAACAGACCACCATGTACCTCCATTTTGCGCTCCAAGCTCTCTTGTTTGAAGGTGTTCCATATTGGTTTTTTGTTGCTTTAACATGTACAGTGATTTTTTTTCTTCTTTTCATTTGCATCTCTGAGCTTTGCAAAGTTTTTATGTGAGAATAGTGAGGAGGAGCAGACAAAGGGATAGAAAGCTGTAGTCAGTAGTGTGTAAGTATTACGATGAACATTAGCTCACTGGGGAATTTTTTGTTTTGTTTTTGCTGTTTTTATTTGTAGTTTGCTGTCAGCTCAAAAGAAGATGAATGTAGATAAATAAGAGACAAGAAAAAAACTTTCTATCAAACCCTGGCACTGATTATGTAAATTTACATAAGTAACTTCAGTTTCCACACAAACAAACCAAATGCACAAAAACAAACAGTGACAAAACCAACTTTATTAATCCCAATACTACACGTTTGACTGTATTTGAGGTCAGGAGCCACATAGAGCCCTTCGACATATTTTTCACTCCTCTTTATAAAAGAAAAATTAAACTCCTGAAGTAACGTCTGTTTGTGTTTACCACTTACTGGACGCAGTTGAGCTTTATAGAAGAAGAAAAAAAAGAAAAAACAGCATCTCTCAGGCAGTTCTGTGTGTCTTCATGTCGCGCTCTCCGCCACCTCCACCCAGCCGCCTCTCTTATTGCTCGTTCAGTCTGACGCGAGGTACTTTAGCGGCATGCTGCCTCCTGGATGTTCTATAAAAACTGTATTATAACTCGTTTTTAATGAGCTGAAGAACAAATGCCTCGCTGCTTCCTGTAGAGTAAAGCGCGTGTCGTTAATCTATTGCAGCAGCTATAATAAAACGATAAATAAACACTGTGCTGTCACACAACGTGCATGCATACACACACACACACACACACACACACCAAAATCTGGTGTGCATAAAGATAAAGGACAGTGTTTACACCGACGCTTACACGTTTTGTTTACAGTGTTTATTAGACTAGTTGTCTATTGAATTACAAGCTGAAATGTTAGTATAATGCTCCAGGTTCATTTGACCTTGTAAATTTGTTTATAATGCAGCAGGAATATGAGATTTGACTACGTGCTCACAGTGTACCTCTCATATCGGGTTTTTGCTTCTTATTTAAAAGAACGAGCGACAAAACAAGTCAACAGATTATGTATTTTAACGCCTGGCCTGCATCTCCATGCTCCATGTTCAGTACATTTTGTAGAATATTTAAAGGATTTGCTTGAAAATTGTTTTATTTGTATTGAAAACAGAAGCAAATTTGTACATTCTGAGCAATGTTTTTTGGAAACAAAATAGTTTTCACTTGTATTTTATCTGCAGTGCAGCAGGGGTGTAACTGGAATTAGACGTTCTCTTCTTCTGCTGTCTGTCTCGCGCTCTGTGATGCTTCTTTTGTTTTGCCACACAAAGACTTGAAATGATTAATGCTAATATATACATGGCATATATATGAATTTATACATATATTTTTGTTGTTGTTTCTCTGCCATAAATTAATGTTAACTGATCATGTATAGATAAGAGAAGAGAGTCCTCTATAAAGGCTATTTTTGAATATTTTGTTATGAGAAATAATCCAAGGTTGTGATTGCCCTGTTTCTGTCTACGGGCAGGAGTCTTTTAGTTCTTGTCATTGTTCATGACTTTGTTTTCTCCCCTCACACTCTGTTGTTGGTGCCATTTCTGCTTTGTCTATAGTTGTAATTGCTGCTGTGTTTTGGGATATGACTGCGTGTTTGTGTGTATATTTGCAAGGTTGGGATCAGCATAGCATTTTAAAACCAAAATCCCATTTTGATTCAGTCTGTGCATAAAGCACATAAGGAAAGGCTCAGAAGTCATTTCCTATTAAAGCCCTTCTAAGTTTGCAGCTTTGATTGATCCTGTCTGCAGAAAGGTGGGGCCCTCATGGGTCTCTTGCCATCATGGCGCAAGGCGAGTTCATTCAAACTTAGACTGGATGATTGAAAGGAGTTTGTTGATGCTATCATATCCCAGTCTGTTTGAATTGAACAGAACAAGGCCTGCCATGATGCCATGTGAAGTATAGTCTCTCTGTTTCCCTCCCTGCCTCCCTCTCAGACCCTCTCAACTCTTTAAACTTTCAACCTTTCTCCTCACTGTACTCATCAGCCTCACTGTGACCCTCACACTAGTCCCTTCTTCCTTTTTAAAACAATCTCCCTAGTAGAAACGTTGAAACAGACTGAGAGTCAGAAACTCACAATTCCTCTTTCTTTCTTTTTTTGCACAACTGTATCCCTCAGATTCTTAACCATTAAATATTCTGCGTGGATGATTTTTAAAAAAATAGCGGCATATGCTCCTTCCAAGAGTTGGCCCAGATGATATGTAATGAATGGCACGGATCTCAGAAGTCAGAGGAAACGCTATATATTTTTACCTGCTTTTAAATCTTGGATTGAGAGCTAAACATCAGGCAGCAGCTTTGTTTTTGTGGGTTTTTCCCCATAAAATGTACAGAACTTTGGCATGAAACTCTTAGCTCTTGACACACGTTGCTCTTTCCATCAATGTTGTTTCCTGGCGAAGGGATTAAGGAGTTTGTTTTATTCCTTACATGTGCTCTATAAGCACATTCGTTTTTATTTAGTTTAGTTTTTTTTCTTTCAGTGCTAAATTTCATGTAGTCTTCTCCTATTCTACATACAGCAGGTATGTTTTCATGGAGGATCTGGCAGTGAGCAGCTTTTGGCACTGTGAACACAACATGTCACTGTTTTTAACAGCATAAACCTTGAGAGGATAAACTTCACCTCTCTCAGCTTGATGAAAATATCTGGCGGATTGTAATTTAGCCCCCCTCGTGTCTTGCCATGTTACCTGGAATGCAATAAGAGAGATGTGAATGTGTTTTATGTAGACATCTTTTGGCATTACAGCAGAAATGCACAACAATAAGCTTACATGTGGTGAGTGTGCTGCACAATCTGTATAAAGAGGTATTAACTTGGTCTGTGGCTTAAAGTTTGCTTTCGTCTCACACTTCTCATAGCTGTTGTAACTTATGTCTTTTAGAAAGACAACATGATTTTGCTCGTACGCTTTTTATGTATTTTTTACGAGTGATTGTAAATAGTTGTTATATTTTTGTTTAAAAGAATGTCTAAATGTTTTCCAAGTCTACTGATATGAATTTGGAAAACGAATAAAATGAAACAGAAACGATTTTGTGTCTTTATTTGTGGTTAATACTTGGTTACCAATAGTTAAACCAAACCTAAGGGTATTTATTTTCAACCAAATAACTTCAAAACTAATGACATTCCCATCAGCTGCGGAGTCATGATCTGTGGTTGCGGAGCTGCAGAGTCTGGATCTGTGGTTGCGGAGCCTGGATCTGT
>LKNJ01000324.1:190802-244956 GCA_002120245.1 Maccullochella peelii | reverse complement strand
CAAGAGGAGGGGCAGAAGTAGAGGTTTTCTCTCAGAGCACTTGAATTATAGTATGCTGGATGGTTATTATGTAATTTTTGCCCAATGATGCCAAACAAAATACCGCCTGCCCCACCTTTAAACTGCTTATTTGCTATGAATCCATTTGGCTGTTACATGTGGCTGTTGTCAAACAGACACATACTTTCCCTTTGATTTCTACCTGCCTCTTCAATGACATTGCACTTCAACTTATCGCTTTCAGCATTTTACACCTCTACATTTAATTTAAGTCAGATCAAGTTTATCATGCCTCTATATAATGACCGTAATACACACTTTGTATTCAGTACACTTCAGGAAATGAAGTGAACCACACTTCTTACGTCTCCTCAGGCTCCTTTTACTGGTATTTATTTGAGTCATCCTTTCACTTTCCTTTTTTTCATTGTCCTTGGCAAACACCAGTCTGTGCACTTTCTGTTGGTTTTTACGCAGAGGCATGGGTGAATAGGTTTGAGTGCCTAATTCCGTTTCCAAGAAGACAGCTATGTTTTGTATAACTCCCCTCCTTCATCCACGCCCACCTCCTCCCTTTCCTCCACACCAAGCTTGTAATGGACTGTAACTGGCTTGAGGGACTGCAGTCCATTTACCAGCTTTCAAACCAGATTACCTTGTTCGTACCTCTGATATTTTTCCACACAGTGATCTCTTGAAGAGTAATGAAGCAGGGTTTACCTGCTGCACTTGGACTAACAAAAAAGACAAAAGTACCAACTTGCAGTGGGCCTGCTTGAGGCCAGACACACAGAAGCACACAGTGTCTTTGTCATTTTTGTCGTCTGATCCAACATGATGATTTCATGTTTGGTGTTCTCTGTTTTGCAGGTGATGTGAGGACCGTGACCACAGAGGATGGCGTGTGTTTGTGTGTGCACATATGTGAGTGTGTGGAAGAGACAGGACCATTCCCAAACAAACAATCCCCCCGACCCTAAATCCCAAAGACGCACAGGACCAGACAACTTTACTTTTACCACCTTGTCTTGTACTATGCAAACTGTACATTTTATGAACTGTAGATTGTACCTGAACTTGATTCAACATTTGTCAGTGATTTGTTTAGATACGCAGATGAGTATATGGACACGGGGCTTTGTATAGTAAAATATGTTTTTTTTGTTTTTCAGAGGGTGGTTTGAGATTTGTGTTTTGTTTTTGTTAAGTTCTGCTTTCACTGGGAATCAAACTGTTACATTTATTTTGTCATTCCACTGCTTTGTACCCTCCAGTCCCACAGCAATTTGTAATTGGAAGTAGCCACAGGATTTGTTCCATCTTTGGGAGCATGCACAGTTCCTGAGTAATACCCGTCACTTCTCAAAGCGTCTGTTTTGTTTTGAAGATTTATCTCGTAGCATGCTTGATGTCAAGTTCCCCTTTAAAGCATTGACATGCTGGCAGACTTTGTGTCGGCTGTGATTTGTTAAAGTAAACTTTACCCCTTCTGTGCCTATACAGTTTGTCATTCCACGTGTGGAAGACAGAGATAAGAGTTGATAAATTAAAGTGGGATTGTGTATAACGAGAGAGGTTTTGAAAACTAAAGATTTAAATCTAAAGTTGTTCTGAATTTGGGTTCGTAAGAGGCCCACCGTCATTATGTAGAATAGTTTTTTAAAAAGATATATGTTCAGAAATCAGAGGAAAGCCATGATTGCCTTGCTACCTCAGACTCACAGACACAGTTTTGTTTTTCGTGGTTTGTAAACTTGTTTAAAACAGTTGTGATCATTTACAGAAGAAGAACAACCTGGTTTAGCATTCTAAGCTTTAGCTTACTGTATTGGTGTACACTGCAACGAGGAGACACCAAGTAAAAAAAGAAAGTTTGTATTACTGTACCACAATGGGTCTGTGCCTGCTGAAGCTAGCCGCCCGTTATGACGAGTATTACTTTATCTGTTGTTGGTTTTTCCACTGGCCTTCTAGCACTGGTCCCTCACTGCGTTGTGTTGTTGTACTATATGCTATCCTGTAAAACTTGTGAGACTGAACAACACTACTATAACCTCCTCTGACTGTAGACTAATGATGACGTTGGTGATGATTTTAATGATTCCAATCATGATGAACCGTACCATGGCAGAACTGTGTCGCTTCTCCTGAGGTATGTAAAATAGATTGACCACACTACGTGTAATATGGCTACGTTGTTTTATTCTAAATAAAATTTTTATAACAAGTACGCATCCCCTCTGCTGTTATTTTTTTTACTTTGTGTCTTGCTCTGTTAATTTAATTGTTAGGACTGTAATGGTAGATTGAGGCTGTAAATATTTAAAGGTGATATAGTTTAATCACTTCACAGAATTTCATAAACACTCATCAGAAATTCATCCCACTGCTTAAAGTGTTTTCATATGAAGCACTTGCCTTGCATTTAAAAGCATCTTATACACCCGCACCTAATTTGAGGAATGTAGGCCTCATTACTGCCAACTCATCAGTGTCATCCAGCCAGAACCATAGCATTATTGTTTATCAAAGGAACTGATCACGCAGTGAGAGGTTGTATCATTATTACGCTTGCAGTGAGCATGCTGAGCTGTAACTGAGAACTCCAAATGAACGATGAAAGGTAATTAGCCTCTTCGCCTTTTACTCCAGCCCTTCAAACCCAGTTTTTTTATTTGAGCAACATTACTCATTTGTGGCCACATGCTCTGATTATTCTTAAAGATTGTGTGATGTTCAAATTAAAGATATTTACCTTGGTCTTGCTTTGCCATGCTGGTTATAAATTAAATCTGACTGCCAGTCATTTCATGGTGTAAAATTGGCTCATTTTATCAACCTGTCAGATTAAATTATGTCCCAACAGGAAATTGGCTGCACTCTTAATGCTGCATTTATTGGACTACACCAAACTCAAATGGGTTGTTTTCTTTTAACTGCCCGTCTAACCTTACTGTACTTTTTTTTTTCATTTTGTGATTCTTCATCACAGGCAAGTCAGAGTTGTATAACCATGTGCTCTCTGTGATTACTGACAGATCAATCCCCAGATCATTTCCATTGATTTTCTGTTGCAACACCTGTGCAAATTTGACACAAGTTAAAGTAGTAACTTTTCCATGCTGGACAAGTTTTGTCTTAATAGCACTACCTATCATCTATGGTCCAGCCGTTCCATAACACGCTTAAATAATGCAACAGTAGCCAAGTGGTAGTGCACACTAATTGGATCAGGGGCTACTGTACATATTCTGACTCCTTATAGACAGTGTGCTCACATCCTCTGGGGTCCCTAAGGTGCTTTAATTAGTCTGCCACTCCCATTTCTGTAATGCACTGCAGGAATCAGCTTGTTTATAAAGGCAAGGAAGTTTGGAAGTAATAAACTAGCATACACACAGAAGTGTACTGGTATTGTTATTAATATTTATGTGACAATTAGGCAATGTGTGAAGGCGGATTTGGTTTAATTACTGTAACAGTATAATGTGCTCATATGAAACTTAGTCAAAAGAAGACTGCACGAGTTATCGGCAATCTTCCCAAAGTATTTTAATCCTGCTCAGACGCAGCTCTCTGTGACTTAGCGCATTAGACTGTTAAGCTCCAGTGAGGTGCAATCTGCTTGATAGACCGAGCAAAGATTAGGATTCTGCAGTTCAACAAAAACACAACTCATTTAGTGGATGTTTTAATAATTACATGATAACAATGTAAGTGAAATTCTCTGGCCCTCCAAATGGAGGTCAAAGGTCAGGCTCAGCTACAGAACAGTGTAGCCCTGGAGCTGGTAGGAACTGAGAGATGCTTGCTGACATGGAAGATTCAGCCTGGAAGAACTAATCAACAGCTTCCTGCAACCCATGTCCTCAGTCAGACAGCAAGACTAAAGGCCTACTGCCATGGCAGCCTCCTGTGGCTGTAATGCTCATTGCACACCAACAAACAAGATTGTTGAATGGATGAAGAATGATGAGACAGCTCTACTGTGTTCTAAATGTGATGTTTGGCTTGAGGCCGCAGCATGCTGTAACCTAAATCAAGAAGTTGACAAAATAATCTTAACTCAAGAACCATTTAATTGTACTTTATTTGTATCACACAGTCCTCAGCAGATTGTCCGTTCATCTGAGGACTTCTCGTCATCCATGTTAGCTCAAAAGCTGAGACTGAAACTTTTTGACCTTCAAAACAGCAGCTGACAAAATAATCTCACCACAAGGTCGACTCAGTTGCTGTAATTGAGTAGAGCTATCTTCCTCAGAAGATGAAGTTGCCCAATTAGTACAGCTTGGAATCTCATATATAGCTCAATTATGTCCAACTTGGCATAATTAATAAGCTATTTAACTAGTGTATATTTATGACACTACCTTTCGTATTATAGCTTCTGGCCACCGGTGGAAGCATTGAGCTCAGTGCTGCCCGACCACCAGCATGTCGCTATTACGTAATCGAGGATCCAGCGCCATCTTGGATTTTATAATTGACTCTCATGGAAATACCCTCTCCAAGTTAGATTTAATGTGTTTGTACACCAGCCAGACGTTGTTTTTTTCTGCCTAATAACTTGCTAAAGAAGATTTCCTTCCATCTGGAGCATTTGTATTTTTAAATTACTGCCGTGAGTTTATGAATGTCTTAGTAACTGAAATTTGTGACCACCCTCTCAACTCCTGGATCAGGCACCTTGACTTCGCGCCACTCTCCTCGGTTGGTTGGATGTTTTTCTGAAGGAAGGAGAAGGTAACAAGTTTTTGTTTTTTTCAGGGCTTCCACGTGTGGTCCAGTGTTTTTTGTTGTTTAATTTAAAAGGTTGTTTGTTTAGTATA
Organism: Maccullochella peelii; assembly: GCA_002120245.1. NCBI lineage: Eukaryota > Metazoa > Chordata > Actinopteri > Centrarchiformes > Percichthyidae > Maccullochella > Maccullochella peelii. Next base: position 240,124 of record LKNJ01000324.1, on the reverse strand, counting down.
GCGTTTTGTTATAATTTGCTAAGGCTAGTTTGAAGATAGTAGGCTAACAATTTAACTGCTAACTTGGTAGCATCCTCATTTATTTATTTTTCATTCAAATGTGTGCAGCCCAGAAGCCCAGAGTCTTATGAAGCAGCTATTTACTTAGTTTTATTTTAAATATCCTTCATATAAGTATATGAGCTTCGACCAACTCTTTTGCATTGCAGTTTCATTTTCATGTGTTTTAGCCACACTATTGGCATGTCTCTTATGATGGCAGTGTCTCGGTCCTTTGGTCTGCCAGCAACTGTTGGCTGGATTGCAATGAAATTTTGTACAGACATTCATAATCCCCAGAATATGACTTTTAATAACTTTTGCCATCTCCTGACTTTTCATCTACCCCCATTATCAGGTCAAGAGTTCAGTTTGGTTTATGACCAAATACTTGCAAAGCTATTTACATTCCCATCAGCCTCTGATGCATTTTGTGTTTAGTGCTAAGTCACAAACACATTCTAAAATGCTAAACTAAGATGTTCAACATGGTAAACATTTACCTCTAAATATCAGCATGTTAGCATTGTCATTGTGAGCTTGTTAGCATGCTGACACAGCTGTGGCTAAGTACAGCCTCACAGAGCTGGTCAATAAGGTCCTCTTGTTTGCATTCTTTGTTGCATGTTTTTACATTCATTGTCGAAATTAAGTTTTGTCTTCTTTCTTTCTTTTCAGACATGTTGATATGTCACGTATTTATATTGTTTTGTGGAAACTCATTGAATTCATTTGATAGATTTGTTGATGTTTGTTCAGTCAAATAGAAGCTTTGCTGAGGAGAGGTATGAATGTAGAAGCCCAGTGTCTGAAACTGCTCCGCTAATTTCATTTAGATTAAACCCAAACTGGTTGGCAAGACAGCAGTGATCCTTGTTTCTTTCAACTCCAAACTTCAAACAACTCAGATTTTGCTGCAAGGTGTTTAAGACCAACTACACATGCATGTTCAAGTAAATAACTAAGCAGGTAACCTCATGGGTGCCTATAAGGGGCACAGCTTGAAAATTTGGGATCCTCATGAAGAGCTTAACGTCTGATGCAATTAAATCCTTCTACTCTCTTTCCGTTTTAACACCCTGAATCATCCCATTCCACAGTTGCCCCTGGTGCCTCCTTTTTAGTAAAGGTGACTTCATTGGCAAGCAAACCTTTACTCTGGCCATGTCAGTACTTTGCTCTACGTGTAGAGTAAAACTGTGCTACAATTTCTTTCTTGTCCTGTGTATATGAGCCTCTCACAGGATAACACACAGTATATAATCTATTTAGTTTCTTTGTCCTCTTGTGCTTATACTCCTCTGAACATCACCACCTGTGATCTGCTAATTCTCTTTGCTGTGGGTAAAAACAGACTATGACGATTCCTCCAGGCTTTGGCCGTATGGCCTCAGCTGTCCACCAACAAACCAACAAACCAATTTTTCTGGATGAGACGGTGGTGCTGATGGTGCTGGTTGTTTATTTTTTCCCTTCTTCGGCCCATTTCTCATTCATGCAGCAATGCTGGCTGGCATGCAAACACATTCGACAGCTGTCCCCTTTGATCAGATGCTTGGCAGCGACAGAGCTGGTGGTATGGGTGTCTTGGCAGGTAGCTGCCCCTGGCACAAGGCTAGGACAGGGAACAGATGTTGGGGGGGAGGGGAGACAGGACCTATACGGGTTACAGGTTGGACCCAATAGAGATAGAGTCAGGGAAAGAGAGGAAGGGATGAGTACGAGACAAGCAACCTAGAGGGGAGACACAAAAACAGATCAGGAGAATAGCCAGTTTCTGTTTTCATTATTGCTATTATGTCAGCAGTTGAATCTCTGTTATGCTTACACAGTGCTCCTCTCTGTAAGTGTTCCAGCTCACACAAACTTGAGTATCCTAATGAACCCCCCAGCTTTAACAGTTCCATTGCAGTACTTACCTGCTCAAGTTTATTGTCCTCAGTGCACTTCAGTTCTCCAGAATATGCTGAGTGTACAGGGCGAGTTAGCATTAGCACCATATTAGCTCTCTCTTTGACAATTAATTTTGAGTAGCTAACTGCACTGGACCTTCTGCTGGCAGGGCATCGACCTAGGGTTTTAATTTAGGATGCTTTAGGGAATATTCTGAGCATTTGTCCCATATCAGCATTTTCTTCTGTGGGCTTAAAAAAAGAAATATAGAATATAACCTAGTATATCAAGTATACTTTCTTATATCACTTTTATGTACTTCATTAAGAGCCAACCTTACTATGGCACAGTGCATCCACAACCTTTCAAGTTGTGACCCTCTACTGCACTCAGCTCCTTACTAATTATTTAAAATTGTTAGTCTTCTTTAAAATGAATGTCTTTATATTCATTTTCACTCCTTTGTCATTGCTTCCTCCTTTCCTGAGAGTAATGCCATCCTTATGTTATCAGTCGCCTGCCTCCTTTATACTCATATTTAATTAGCAGTCATTAGCAACTCATTTGCAAACATTTATCATCCTTCTTTACACTTATATGGCTATAACAGATACACAAACACAGATACTGTACACATGCACTTGTATTGTTGCAGTACACCTATTTCACCTGCCTTTCTCTCCAAGGCCAAGATTTTTGTAACAAGCTTTCTAAGACTATATGTCCCACACCTCCTCGTAACAGGCTCATTCATGATGCCTGGTCAGGGCCAAGGACTAATGAAGGGAGACAAACCGAAATCGGTGTGTCTGAAATGAGAGCAGTGGGAGGTGTACAGGGAATCAGTCAGTATCTTCCCAGTTTCATTACAGCATGGACCATTAGCTGCAGGCAGGTCATTGACATTCCTGCTCACAATGTTTAGAGCCCTGCTGCCACAACGCCAGTATGAACCAATCAGGCCACTTGTAAACACAGAACACAGGCTCTAATGAAATTTGATGGGCATTTTGGCTTTAGAGGAGGGGTTGTTGAAAGATCCCTGGAAAATATGAACTGGACCTTTGTTGTGTATAGTAAAAAGAAATAATAACCACAGTATCCACCTCCATTTTGTGCAGAACAATTGCAGTTTGATTTGCATATTTCCCTGTATGTGCGAGTTGGAAAGTTGTCTCAGGTGTTTTTCCTCACACTCCTTACTTTCATAACAAACCATCTGCCAGAGGCAAATCTAATGCTCATCGCACCTCTGTGGCTGACAGGTTGTGGTTGATGCACCACAATACCAAAATCCTTCAGATTGTGAATGAGAAACACTCTGAATTATTAAAAGATTGCTCTTGGTCATGGTGCTCAGAGCCCAGTTGCCACAACATCAGCATGTTGATGAGAGTAATATAGTGAATCAAGTATCCACCAATAAGTTTAAGTAGAATTGGTTGAGTTTGAGATGAGCAACTGAAAGAAGTTTATGACCTGGAGTTATGTGGCCCATATTTTGAAATTAGAGAGCAGAGGGTGCTCTGAAAATACAAAAAATATTTCTGGTACTGCAGGCGCTATGATTTTTAATCACTTTAGCGTAATGATAGTTGTTGTTTGGTATGCAGATGTTGAAATGAGGCTGAACTTTTGGCACGCTGAACGTGCTTGCAGGTGTTTTGCTCATTGTCACTTTCATGGAATGTCCCAAACAAGAGTGACAGAAACCCTGACTGTACACAGTGTTTTTCATGTTTATAAAACTAAATGCACCTGCCGGTAGCAAATCCAATGATGATTACACCTCTTTGCTAGACAGGTTCAGTTACACGTTCCAAATTAGCCTGAGGATGTGCATTTCAAATGACATCTTGTCTGTCTTCGTAATGGTTCTCTCCCATGTTGGCAAGTTTATTCATGAACCATACAGCATACAGTACAGCTTTACAGAAAATAAGAGACAAGAGTTAGAGGTAAGGCTGGGGCGATCATCTGTATTTTCAGATTGTCCTATCATCATTGCGTTTGCCGTGACCTGAGATGATCGGGCCGTGGGTGCTCACCTGTGGTCTCAGCTCTCTACCAGATGAGCCTTTTTTACAGAAGACGTCTTGACAGTTCACAGTAGGTTGAAATTAATGATGGTTGAATCTCATTTAGCTGCTTTGGTTTCAGGGCAAAATGTCTGCTGTGAAAAAGGCCTAAGGAGACTGACCGCGATAGAGCATGCAGATGACATTGTGTTCTCAGTTGGATTAAACTGATGAAGTGTGAGAAAAAAACTGAGTTAATGGCAGCTCTGGATAGACTCCACAACACAACAACAGCTCAGCATTAGATGCTTAATATTTAATTATCAGAATTTAAACATTTTCATAACATTAACTTTTCTCATAGTGCACAGTGCAAAGCTTTTGTCAGGAAGAAAGCATGTCTGTTTATATAGGACTGTATGTCACCATTAATTACTTTAACTATACATGCCAAGAAGCACCGTTTCTTGTGCTGATTATAGTCACGTTCATCATTTTATTCTCGCCCAGTTAACAGTCCCAAAATGTGACTTTACAGCAGTTTGTAAGAGTAGAGAGCAGACAGCAGGAGCTGCAGGAGCTCTCTGTCAGATATTTGAAGGTACTAACATACAGGAAATACACTGGAGGAAACAGAGTAGAGCTTAGGCTGTCTTTTAGGTGATTATATTATATTCTAGTTTTAAATATAATACACATAATTAGGACGTTATTAGTGGATTACTGCAGAAGACTGATGTAGATAAATACATTTCGATCGTGTTTTCAATCTTGCGTAGTCGATTTGATCATGAATATGCAAAAGCCTAATAGAGGTGACAGTGCAAACTCCAAGATGGGAGTCTTTGCATACACATTTGCAGTATGTCTGAAAGTTAATGGGCAACCCCAACACACTCTGAGTATACTTAGAGTACTGTATTTGCCTGGTCCCCCAACAAGAGCAGGAAACTTGCTCCACAGAGAAGAGGCTGCATGGGATTCAGCTTTTCCCCAAGTTCTTTTTAGAATATGCATATTCTTTTTGACAAATGTGGTGCTAATGATCAAAACACAACTCACAGAGGCCTTTAAAGAGCCTGTCAAATTCAGCAGGCAGGTTGATGGGAGGAAAGGGAGTTGTCATGTGTCTAAGGAACAGGTAACTACACTACCCCGAGAAACAAGGGAGAAGATGTCAGTGAATAATGTAGGTAGGAGTGGTTTGATATGCTCATTTGACTTGTCACTGAATAGTGTGTGTGTGTGTGTGTGTGTGTGTGTGTGTTTGTGTCTGTGTGTGTTTTTGAAAACCTCAAAGCTGCATTTTTTTCTTTTCTTGTTTTAATGTCATCTTACAGACGCAATGCTTGTCAAAGAGCTCGAGCTTGAAAATGCATTGTGGTCCTTCTAAAAACAAGGCTGTTGTTGAGATACACCTTTTTCACTTGACAGCAAAACTAAAGAAAACAGGAAGGAAGTAGCAATGGTTCTGTATAAGCAGAAATAATAAAGTAGCTGAAGCCAAAGAGAAAGGAAAGGTAAGTAGAGAATCAAGTTGACAGCTGGTGGCAGCCACTTTGGATTCAGCCCATCTTAATCAGTCCTATTGTGAATAACTGAATACTGAATCACTTGTGATTCATATTCTCACTCATACTCTTGGCTTTGTAATACAGTATGTGAGCTGAGACAGAGACAGTCTTCTGCTTGAGTTTTTGATAATAACTGAAGAAGTAATACTTTAAATTATCTGCCAGTGAGTACAGGAGCTATCCATCATCGGCCTTCGTTGTTTTCATTTTCTCTAATTGGCATTTCTAGTGGCTGCCGGTTAGAAGTGATCCTGTCTCCTTGTGCAACCTGAGGTACTAAACCTCTTGCTGTTCAGTATTTCTTCGTGTTCTTCCTCTCTTCTTTTTTCCCGTTCTTCTCTTCTCCAATCTACTTTCTGCAGATGTTTCCAAGTTTTCTCTATTGCTCATAGTTAAATCTTCCACTTAGCATCTAGATCCGAGGCTGGCAACCTTTTCCAAGAGTGTCAGTTTACAAAGATAAAGACGACTGGTGTGTCAGTGGCGTTTGTTACGCACATGTAACTTATTTTCAATGTATGCGTTGATAGTTATTATTATACATTATTATTTGAAGTTTGACCCTGTTTATAATTATAATAGTTGTAGTCCTGTTATTTAAGCAGGGTCCAAATTTTCATACAGTATGGGATATGAAAGTACTGATGGCTGGCCAGGATCAGGGTACATTTTCCGGTTCAAATTGATTTTGTTTGGATCAACAGTCCATGACCTCAGCAAATCAATATTGTACAGTATTACTTCTGTCCTAAGGTGTGGGGAGAAGTTATATAAATTAACTAGCACTTCTTTTTCTCTACTACGTGTATGTTTTTTGTTTTTTATTCTAATAAAGAGAAGCAGCAGGATGACAACCTTCAAAATAGAATGAAAATCTCATGACTGGAATCTCAGTTTTCAATTTCACCCCGCCTGTTCCCTCTATATGTCTGTATTCCATTATTCATGGGTGACAAGTGTTGCCAGGCAAAGTGTTGCCCCACTTTTCCCTTTTCCCCACTCTCAAAATATGTTGAAGTAAAGCTGAAACCAATCCGGCTTAAGGCCCTCTCTGTGTTTCCTCGTAGCCCCTTTCCATTGCTGTAGTCTTAGTGAGAATTAGCTGGCAATCGGGCTTCTGTGTCTGATACAGATTGCAGTTGGAAAGCAGGTTATCCTTTCACAGGAAGAGGCCTTGGATGACACGACACAACACCTTGTTTTTGTTCCCAGATCCGCAGGTGAACAATAGAAGCACTGTGCACTCAGCTGCCAGCCTTGTCTTCTCTGCACACTCTGTTCTCTGCTGACGAGGGACAAGCCAAAGTGCAAATGTGGCGCACACAGCTAAATATAACTAAAACCTGTTTACTGCCCCACAATCAGCAATGTGCCCATGTGTGAATGCCTTTATAGTATGCCTGTGAGAGGGTGCATGTTTGTATTTTTACTTGAATTAATACAAACATGAATGCAGTTGCATTGGCTTATATATTGTGTGCTTTGATGTGGCACAGAGCTTTGTTTAGCTGTGTGCAGTTGTGGGCCTGAATATTGTTTAGGTCCATTACAAGTCTATAGCTTTGGGGTTTTGTGAGTTCTTCTCTGGGAGATTTGTGTTCAGTCTTTCTATTAACTATTGAAAACAACATCTGCTTTGGAGAATTCCTTGTCAAGCTCTGGATCTTTGAAAAGCTGTTTAATATGGGCTCCTTCTGCGACTGAACAGTCTTAATGCAGTGTTTGGCTTTGGGAATTTAAAAGAAATGACAAATACTGATGGACAAGAGGTTTTCTTGACATGTTTTTGGGTACCAGGAGATTTTTCAGACAAAAGTTTGAACTGACAAATTCCTAAACCCCATTTTAACTCCAGCTAAAGTTTTTTTGTTCCTAGTAGCAAACTAAGGCGAAACGTGTGGATGGATTCAATTTGCACATTAGCTGATAGTCTTCAAGGGAGAGCTCAGATATGGATTTCTAGGGAGGGCTCTCAGAACATGATTTCAGCTTTGTAATTAAAATTTCATCAAGTAATGAAGCGAACCAGAGGCTAAATGAGCATAAAGGTTAATCATCTGTTCAATAGCTAGAAGGTCAGACTTTGTGTACTTTGGATTATGTGAGATATTAAGTGTGCGCAGACTGCTAACATCAGCTGTGCGCTGACATGAAACTAATGGACATGTTAAGTGTGAGCTCTGACAAGCATTGTCGATTAAAGGTTAATTGTTAATTATCACAATGTGTGGAAGAAACACCAATAGCACAGCAGGAAGGAAACAAAAATTGTTAATGACCTTGAGACAGTGTGAGAGTGAGTTTGTGTGAGAGACTGAGAGGGAGAGAAAATGTGTCTGCATAGTGTAATCTGTGTGTGCACGCATGTGTTTCTGTATGTATTCAGCAGAGAGACAGTCTTATTTCCTCTGCATGCTGATTGCCATGCGGCCTTTGTGCCTGTGTACTGTAGGGTAAATGATTGCAGGTGAATTAGCCGGCCCTGAGAGTCTTATTGGGAAACATTGCAGCAATCACCTAATGGTCCATGTCCATTCCCTGCATTAATGAATCTCTCTCCTTTCCTCTTCCCTCTTCGCTTTCCTCCACCACCTTAAAGACTCACATATCTTCAGTGGAAATTGAGTTAATCCCTCTCCCATTTCTCTCACTCTCTTGCAGATTGCTTCACTTTCCCCCCTTTTTCTGTCATTGCACCACTTTCTCTCTAATTCTGCCTCTCTCTCTTGCTCTTACTCGCTGCTCTTTTCTTCATGCCTTCATTTTGCTCTTCCATGCGTGAGCAAAATGCTGAAGAGACGATCTCAGTGTATTTGTTTAAGGCCATCCTTAAAGCCCATATAAAGTACATGTTGCTTTCCATCATTCAGGCAGAAAATGAATAACCAGTGCATTTATTCAGTGGTCCAAACCTTGACACTGTGAGTCAAGGAAATTGTAATGTTTCCATGATAGTGAGTAACTATTAAATGTGTGTCCCGTAAATGTCTTCACAACTACCTACAGTACTCATTTCCTGAAATGATGCTCTATTTTTGCGACTATAAACACAAATCCAAAGCAATCAAGAGTCCAAAGTGCTCTGGCCAAAAGCGACAAAAAGACTGTGAGTGCATTACATAATTACACAATAAAAAACAACCTACTAAGACTAAGGTTTTACATTTTGCTTTGTCCTCAGATAATACAAACACAATCCAATATGGGCACTATAACAAGTGAGAGACTTGAATTCTTGAATCTGCAGTTATCTACTCCAGGTATTATCTGTGGGTGTCCTTGCCATCAGCTCCAAGAAATTCTTCTGTTTCCCAATCTTCCTTTATGTTATCTTTTTTCATCTTTTAAGTGCCAAAGGGAGAGTGAGAGCAGTCCAGTGATGCTACGTGACATGTGGAAAAGCCTCCATATATGGACTACTACTCTTCCCATCCAAGAGTGTCTTGATTGACAAGTTCATTGATTAGTTGGCTTGACATGTGGGAATGCTGATTTGCCAATTAGTGTTGAATAAATAAAATGTTTTGTTTCACTGGATGCCAGACAAAAAGCTGGACCGCATGCATTAGCTAGAATTTTTAACTGGTACATGCAAAGCCTAATTATAGCTTTCTTTTTTGAGATACTCATGAATGAAGACAAGTGAAACGACACATTGGGTTTAATGCTTGAATCTGTGGGACAGTGTGGGAGCTCTTCTGTTGGGTAACCTCCTCATTTCTTCCACAATAATCCACAGATTTACCTCTGCATCCTGAAAGCTCTTCCCCTTGATTTTGAAACAAAACCTGGGTAAACGCACTGGAACAGCTCTCTAAGGTAGATGCCAGTTGCCATAATATGCTCACGCTGTGGGGTCATTATTGATTTAGGCTAATCCCTTCACCCCTATGTACAGGATTATCACTGTCTGAGACTGTACAAACCACTGTTTACCAAAGACAACAGAATGTATCAGAAAGCCCAGATGAATTCATTCAGACCAGCAGCTAACACTGATCTTTGCTAATCCGGCCAATGACAGGGTCTCTAAGAGCAGGTTGTCATGGTGACACCTGATGTTGTGGGATGGAAGGGATAGCTTTTGTTGAATGACTGGTTGTGTAAAGATGATGATTTTAGCCCTTTTTAGTATTATGTCCAGTGTTCTACTGATCACTTTCTGGGCTGTATGGAAAAAAAAAAATTTTTTTCTGCAAAACAATAATGAACTGACGGGCAAATTCACAAAGAATGGATTGCGGCCGCTGATAGTGCCATGAATTGAGCATCACTTGCAATTGCTCTCTACCCCATCTCAAGGTCTGATTCACACAAGATATTGCACTAATGATATCACAATGCAAACACGCCCATAAAGTTTTGCAGTTGAGTGCAATTTGCCCTAGTTATCCATGTGGCAAATGGTGGCTTTGTGCCAAGAACACAGTAGGCAGGACACTGGCCGAGAAAATGCGAGACCGTAAGTTACAATCAAAAAGTGATATTCTCCTTCAAAATATCCGCTCACGAGCACGTCTGGCATGACGATGCCTTCACCTGACTACAATCACTGCTGCCATGATCACTGGAAAGTCTGGGCGTGACACCTCGTATAAATGTGCTTCAGTTGCCACCAACTCTCTGAAGATGCTAATAATCTTCACTCTAACTGCTTGTAGCTATTAGCGCTGGTGTTTGTGAATTGGACTTTTTTAGCAATTTCTGCACCAAATGTGTGCATATTCTACCTAATTTAAATACGTGCAAATAGCACCGGAGCACCAAGACGCTATTTGCTTGGCAGTGCAGTTAGGGGTGCATTTCACCCTTTGTGGGTGCTTTGAGAATTACACGGTTTCTTTTTGTCTTATTTGTGCAGGTTTAGCACCCGCAGAAAGCCGCGCAAGCCTTTTGTGAGAGTAGAGAGTAGTACCTCTCCAGTTTCCCTCTTGCCAGCCACCACTGTGACAAATTGTCGTGTTTTTTATCTGATCCACTCCCGAGTGAAGTACACTTCAGGTGCTGTCTTTGCCCGTGTGTTTGCTTGGTGCATTGTGTGGAGCGTTGGTGTACACTGCGGGGTAAGAACCTGCATACCACCCTATGTTAGTGTTCTGTTTTTGTTTTCCAGCCAAGTTGTGGAGTAGCATGGGACTAAGCCCAGTGTGTAGTGTGTTCTGGGAGGCTCAGAACTCGCTGCTTTATTTTGCTGTTTTTGTAGACAACTGTTTCATGCTAATCTGCCAAGACCACCTCGCTGCCCATTTGAGTGGGAAAAGATGAATAGATGTTACACACTCCTCCGCTTCCCCCCACACGCCTCATTCCTCAGCAGAACAATGTCTGTAAACTAATTAGTCATTGTAGAGTGTTGCTTTCTGTGTGAGTGTGGGTGTATGTATATACCACATAAGTGGGTGGATAAATGCAAGGTTGTAAGCTTATATGTGCATATGTGTATGTCTGGTCATGTGTGCATGAAGTGCTATGAAAAAAATAGTGATGTTTTTCCTCTTGCTTCATTTTCTAACCATCTAAACTAGTGTTCTTGTTTGTGAGGGAGCAAATATACTGCACACTGAGGTCTATTCTTCATAATAATATCATCAATACATTGTGACTGTTTAATCGTGTGGAAGATGGGCCTGAGCTGACTTAACACCAGCATCATCTACCCTCCAAGAAAATAATTAGTACTGTTTGTTTTTGATTTGGAAGAGAAAATTGATCAAATGTCTCAAATTTTGGCATTAAGGTTGGGATGTGAGACATGGAGACAGTATAATTAAGTGCCTCCTCATTGCATGGACTATTTAATAACCTGATGCTGATATTTCGATTCTTTAAAAACACATTTTTTTATGTGCAAATTCTTCCCTGCTTAGGTTTTTCATTGCAGGTTTGAGGGTCTCCACACTGTGCGAGGCCTTTGGGTCATCCACACACCAACATGACCGAATCCATTTCTCATCTTCATATTTACACACACAAAGACTCAAGGCAGATACATATTGAATGCCCTTTTCTTTGCTCTCCCAAGATTACCTGTCAGGCTTGTCATGGTTGGCTGATGTGAACATTGTTTCAATTCTTTCTTTGAATGTGGTGTGTGTGTATGTGTGTGTGCGCAGTCGCTCCAGTAATCATGGCTTGGTGGCATTCTTTATCTACATCTTCAGACAAGTACCTTGGAGCTCCCTTGGTTACAGACCATGAATAGATCCTACCAGAGTAAGTCCTAGCTTGGTAACATTGCACAGCAACAGAGATCTCCTGAGACTGGTGGGCTGTATGAATGATGGTATTCTGCTGCTGTTTATCCCTGAAACCAGGCTCTATCTATCTCATACTTGAATGCACAAGGAACAAACGACTTAACCACTTAACCAGAGGAGGGTTAAATATTCTGCATAAAGAAAAGACGTGATGGCTTTAGTAGCATATCAGTTTAAGTTTGCTGAGGCACTTTATCACTCAAGCCAAAGCACACTAGTCACGAGGGAGCAAGACCTTCGTTTTGCATTTCCTATTGAATAAATGTGAGGATAAAACAAAGGACAGGACAAGAAGCAACCATAATGGTACATTTATCTGGAGAGAACTTATCTTTTCTCTTTTCTGTCTAAGGAGGAGTTCTGTTTCACACCAGTTTCATAGGAAAACGAGATCAAGATGTGTAGTTGGTAGTGTTTCCAAACTATTGTCTGGATAGCCACAATATAACAAATCATCCATTTTTGAGAGCCTTAGTACAAGTGTAGATGGCGGTGGCAGCTTTGTAGATCGGAGAGAGAGCCCAAGGCACTGGCTTGCCTTCACAACCTAATTTCCTTCCATGGAAGAGGGCCAAAATACATCATTGCCACTAATTGCCTTTTCTGTATGTATCTTTTTTTGGATTCCCCCAGCTCTTTCACTTAATGAACAATTTATCTGCAAGGTAGCAGTTTCAGGCTTGGCTGATGCTGGGCTCCTATTTCATATATAAAAAAATCAATCCAAATTATATTGTTCTTTGCGGGCATCATTGCAATGATCCTTTATTTACTTATTAGGTATTTTACTCTTGGTTGGCATGCAGTGTCAATGACAGGATGCCAGGAGAAGAGTGGCCTTAATCACAATATCATATCATAATGTGCTTGCTGGAAAAATGAGGTTTTGCTATTCCAAACATTGTAATAACTGAAGCTACAAAATGCATTGATTTCACTGGGCTGTAGCAGCTGGATAGCATTGTTAAATACCAATGATTTATCGAATAACTACACCCAAAAAACATTTATTTAGTAGTAAACTTCTATTTATTGCTAATCACAGACACAATAAAACAGTAGGAGTCATTAGGTCAACAGATGAGTTCTATGTGTGTGCACTCACCTTATAAACTGTCTCAATGAGCCACCTAACAAATGAAACCAGCTGCAGGGTTTATTTTGAGATGCTTGTGTACAAGAATAATTGCACTAAGCCATCAGATGTTGAGCTGGAGAGTTGTTCAGTGAGTTATAGCCTATAGTTTTAGCAGTCAGGAAACTTATGGTTTTAAGCTAACTTGGCTCTTTGCAGAGCCAGGCTCTGCATGTAATGGACCCTTTGCTGTGGGTGACAACCGGCTGTAGATGTGCCCTTATTGACTGCCAAAGCACTGCTGGTCTCCATGCATTTCCTGTGCAGACCTGTAGAGCCCATCAGTGGCTGCACATAGCTGTTTGGCCATATACTACCAGCAACGCAGGCATGCAGGTCCTGTCCATCCTAGCTACAATGACTGGTTACAGTTACTCAATTTGCTAAGGTTACTTGTCACGCCTAGGCGCTCAATGCTCGACCTTTATACTTGTTAGGAACAACAGAGTATTCTTTTTACTCAGTTTGCAATACCTCATTACTACAGTTTGATCTCTGCTCTATTCACTAATTAACCTCTCTTTATATTGAAAATGTGCATGTATTGTGTGAATCAGTTATAAGCTGCCATATAAGCTGTGCGGCACCTTAATGCTGCTGGACACAGACAGAGGTCAATAAAAGTCACTGATCACTTTATGTCCATTTTATTTCTTTATCTGCTGCTTTTGCTCTGTTGCTATCCATCTGTAATGTAAAAGTGTTTTAACGTTGAACACAACATGTTGTGAGGTCACAATGCTGTAAAAGCAACCTCTTTAACAGGAGTTGATATTGCTGCCAGCCACATCCTCAAAGACACCCTCTTCATATTACTGCAAACCATTCTGTTAATGCTGTTTTATATGGCTCTTTCACAGAGTATCGTGGGTGTAGGCCATACAGCACAAACTCTTTACTATTAATGGGATGAAAGCACTACATTTTATTGCAGGTCAAAAATGCACTGTTCCGTTTGCACTGTGCACATTCATTCTTCTTGTGACATTTTCAGCCTCTAAAACAAGGTATTTCTGTATTAAACGTATTTCTGTATTTCATTCAGCGTAAAGGCTGTTAAGCAACCAAAACAGTTGCAGTTGTTTCCTGTCATTTCCGTTGAAAATGCCACTGCCCGTTATAAAAAGGCACACTGAAACAGGTTGTAAGTAATTGTGAACAAAAAGCCACCAAGAACTGTGTACACTCAAACAAATTGCTTGAAGCTTTGCTACCTACAACTAAACATAAAAACAATCAGACGTCTAAGTAAGCATAACAAGATGGGTCTAATACAGTAGTGACTTCATAAAAAGCTTGGACAGATCTGTTTTATTCATTCCTGTAAGAATCTTCAACAGCCATTTTTTTTACCCACTTAAGAGTTAGATAGATTGCTTCCATTAAATGTCATGAATAAGTAATTGGAATCTCTGCTGTCGTGATGGGGAAATTATGAGGAAATTGAATTTATACGAGCATACACACACAGTGGCACACACATATTTTTAATTGCGTCTATTATGTGTCTGAGTCATCCAACTCCTCCTAGGCCATGACAGACCAGCTAATAATATAATGTGGTAGGTCTCTTGTCTCTGTCCAACACCTCCCTGTGAACACAGGAAGGAGGTAATAATGACAACGACTTTAGTGGGCTCACTTCAGACATTACTGTGACCGATAACGGCATTCCTCAAACCCCTAACAGCCGTTCTGTGGGCTGGATGCAAACGCCAGCCAGCATCCACCCCGTTAACAGCCAGAAATAGGTTCCTAATGCCACTTTTAGACAATTTAATGAGATTTTCTAAGACCGGCCCAAACATGGTCAACCACGACCATTCCACCCCACTTCACTTGGTGTCTGTGCTGAGATGAAGCGAGGCGGGGAAATAATGGCTGGTAAAGGTTTCACAAATAGAATGAAACATTTTCACGGCAAACTGGAGCCATTGGCTAGAGCAGAACTAAATTACAATGCCATCTCTGCTCTAATAAAGTACTCTCCTCCTCACAGATGTCCTTTTCTCCCTCCATCTCTAAATAAAGTCAGTTCCACCCACTGTGTGAATCATTTTAGGGGTGCTTTCACACTCACTGATCCATGTCGTGCTGAAACAGTCTTCTGAGAAATGACGCGCGAGGAACACAAAATGCCAGCAAGCAGTCGGTGCAGTTCACCAAAGTGGCTGAGTCATTGATGAACTAAGCTGCTCATGCAAAGTGAAACAACTGTGAAACTATGCTTTTTGTTGTTGTTGTTTTCTTGTTAACTTTTGGAAAGTAGATTTAACATGAACTTAGAGACTAAAGCAAGTGATAGAAATTATGTAACAGTTATTTGGCAACCCTTTCTCTCATCCATGGGTTGGAACCTAAGGGTTTTAGAAACTATCCCACTGGGCTGAATTTTCACTCACTGTACCAAGGCAATTTATTACTAGCTTAGTGTACGGGGTGGTGGGTACAATTTTACCATTTGATTTCTTCGACTTGCTGTAATATATTCAGTACCCGTGCTCAGTTGTCTCAGTTACTGGCAAAGCAGAGAAAAAAATTAAATCCATTCATATTTCTATTAACAAAATAAATTATTTTGGCAGATAAAAGTGGCTAATTCTCTCACCGCGATATATTTCCAGGTCCAACATTTTTCTTGTTGGTATACTGGCTATCCTGTGCCTAGCTAGGTGGCATCTTAGATATCGCTTCCAAACACTGATAACATTGTATTTAGACTTTACTCAAGAATGTATAGCTTTGACTACTTTCACTTTTACTACATTTTGAAAATAACTTGTTTGCTACAAACAACAATAATTGTGACTGAGGAATGTAAGGGGGAATATACAGTATATCAGGTTTTCCCGAACAATATATATGAGTGTACAGAGGCTTTAGGTACCAGGTTTAAAGGGTTTGATGAACACACACTGTATGATTTCATATTACCTCTCCAAATGGAATAATTGCTCTTTTCTAAACTCCGCCACCCTCCTAAATCCTAAACCTACATTTTTTTATCTTTCATGTATCCTAATCTAAAACTTCCTGCATCTTTGCACCTTATTAGCTCAGAATCCAAACAAGAATCTTGAAATCAAATTCTTAGACCAAGGATTATGGAAGCGTACTTCTCCTGGCATTGGAGTCCTATCAGAACAGGGCATGTGCCAATTTTGAGCCCCAACCCATATTAAAAACCAGTCTTACAGCTCACCAGCCCAAGAACTGGAAGGTTTTACATTATTGTGGTCCACGTAGTAGCATTGTGTATGTGTGTGTGTGTGCGCGTGCATGCACATTGTGTTCAGGCCTGGCTGCACAGAAATTGTTTCCGGTGCCCCGAGTTCATGTTTACCTGCAGGGTAAAAGTACACGTAAAGTTAAAGTTTAACTTTAAAGTTTAAGTTTCCTTCATTGCGACTGACTGGTTGAATTGCTTATCCCTCTCTGGCCTGATAAAAGGAATGCATTCATTGTAAAGGTCATTTACTACCAGCATAGCTATTGAATTTTGCTGAACCTTGCCCTTTTCCTTTTCCACTCCCACAACACAACAATAACACAACAACACAATACTCAAACTGAAAAACATAGACACATCTTGCCCACTGCGGTCAAATCTGGAATTTATGTCCACAATGAAGTCTGTGAGGAAAATGTCAGTGTTAGGAGATACTGGAGGAACATTAGCATGGCCCTCCTGCTGATGAATATAGAAGCGGAATGCATGCGATGGGAAGAGGGCAGGTAGAATTGAAGGTGTAAACTGATGAGCACAAAACGAGACATTTCGGAAAACATTTCAGACAGGAAGTGGCTGGAGGTGCTGATTATGCAGGAGAGAGGAGCTTTATGTCTCTCACTGCATCATGGTTGGACAGTAAAGGACTAAAGGGACCACAAAGAACGACTGTGTTTCTTCATGACTGCATTTCCTGTCTGTCCCTGTCTGTCCTCGCTCTCTGTACTACATTGTACGTCTGACTCACCGCTTGTCCTGTCACAGTAAATATTAGTGTACACCCAGGCAAATCTTCATAAACATGTTCCAAATATTAACAATGAGTGAAACAGAAAAGAAACAAGACACACACACACACTTGTCTCAGATTTGCCACCCACTCAACACCTCGGATACGGATGTGTGAAGGGGATAACCTCTGCACTCTCGGTTAACCTTCTTTCTGGAGCTTATGTGCTCTTAATGAACACAGCAACCTGTTAAATCCTGACAAATGGACACCAGGTCGCCTAACGAGCACAGAGCCACATCTATAACCAGCTACACGTATTCACCTAGCTAATGATAATGGGAAGAGAGCTTTAATGAGGGTCATCTTGGCATCTTACAGAATGTTCTACTGAATCTACTGCCTGGTGCAGAATTCATAACAAGGCTCATGTTTCACTTTCAAACTTTCTCTGTTCCTACGGATTGTATTTATGTTAAAAACAATGCATTTCTTCATGCGACACCTTTTTCAACATTCTCTCCTCTGTCTACTATAATGAATTGCATGCCTGCTTGAGTAATATTAAATGGCCCATGCTGATGTTACAGGTTCAATTACTGTATGAGGTGCCCAAACGGAATACTAAATAGCTTGCTCACAAGCTGAGTGAGAAATACTTTGAAAGAAGGAAAAATCAATGTATGTCATTTATATCCGCACTGAGACCCTATCTGCCATATGCAGCATTTCCAAATGAACCAATTTACTCAAATGCTTGAAACTGAAGTCAAACCTGCATGTCGAACCATTTTCAAACTGTGCGCCTCCACACAGAGCTTTGACCTGCACAATTATTCAAGGTGGAATGGATTCAAATAGCCTTCTGAGGAAAGTGGCACAGGCTTTAAGCAGAGGGGGCAATCATAGGCACAGAATGAGAAACTCAAGTAGGGCAGCAGCTGGCTGCAAAGAGAAGAGGATCCAAGCGGAATAAAGAGATCCTTGCTCAGGGCCTGAGGGCGAGAGCAGAGCCACAATCCTGGAACAGAGGGGCGCCATCAGGACACTGGCAACTGATTTCTGCTTTCATTACTCAATGGGTGAAAAGAGGGGTCGGTGGACATGCAGGCACCTATGGGACGATTAACAGCATCCTTCACTCTGCTTTTAATATAACTGTCTCCACTGGATGCACTCACTTACTGTACACCAGTCTTATACAAGAATACAATACAAGAATTTGTAGGCATGGTTCACCAGTGCTGATCGGCACTTCCTACAGCAAGAATACTGGGTTCCACTCAATTTGGATTTCTGCTTAATGGTTATAAAATATCGAATCAGGTTTTTCTGACAAAAAAGTGCTGAGTGTCCCAGGCTTGCAGATTTAGGTTTTAATTAAGTTTACAATCGAGAGTGGTACAGCACAGATAGCATGGACTCATGCTGTACATCTCTGAAAATGATCAACTCTGTATTGACTCAGTGATGTTATGAGATAAATATGGCTCTCATAATTTACCTTGAACAGTAATGATGATCGACCATTACTTAAGCTTCACAATTACCAGATCAGTGGTGTCTTGGCATCAACTTCCTGGTGTAATAATTGTTTGCATTCACAGCTGATGTCCTCTTATTAAAGGGAGAGATGTACTGTGTCTATTGCCAATAGGGCCATCCATTATTCAGCAGCATCCAACATCAATTGCTAGAACATATTCAGAATTGGGACTGATTTCCTCCCTGGAAACCATAAAATATGATTTGCCATATCTATTTTTTCTCTCCCACCTTGGTTGCTGCAGAACATGATTGAGTATTTAAGGAGCCTGGGGATAAACAACAGGCTTCACAAATACATCAGGAATATGCATTGCTGCCGAGTGATAGGATGCACCAAGGGGTGATTTGTCGTGGATCCCAAGATTAGGACTGTGTGCCAAAACAAATTTCTTTGTCATATCATTTAGTGGAATGTGAATGTAAAAATACTGAAAAAATATAGTTGGCTGCACAAAATAACAATCTATGCAGCTACTTACTTATCTTTTGGTCTTTGAAGGCCAACACAAGACACAAGGCCAACACAAGACGGATGCATCTGACACTGCATAAAATGTGATTTTTAAATTATTTTCTGAAGGATTTTGGAATAAGAATTCTTAGCAATTTCTTTGATATTTTACCAAGTATTACTTCACAGAGATTAAAACGTCTTTCTTTTGAAAAAGATTTTTTTCCTGAAGACTTCTCTGAATCCTTTTCTTCCTCACCAAGGTTTGGCTGTTTTATATACTCAATTATTGTTCACCCACCGTAGCCTGACCTCATTCTCCCTGCACAGCCATTCATGACATCCACATTGTGGCTGTGACTTAGTCAAGGTAAAACATTAGTGGCATCTCTGTTTTTGTATGTTAAGATATTTTTTCTCCTTTTTCCTAATTTCTACAATATTTAATTGAATATCCTTTTTGGACTTGTCTCACTTAGCAGCTTAGGAGTCTATTCTAAGATTTTTTGTTGGGTTGCTTTTGGCCTGTGTAACCCTTAACTGTATATGAGCCAACTGTAAGAAGTAACAGCCACGAGAAAATTCATTTAGAAGGATCTTTAACAAAATAGTCTATGCTAACACTATTCACAGTCCGATTGATGTGTTTTTTAGTGGAAATCAACTCTGATGACTGCTTGTTTGTGTGCATGTGTATCAGCTTTCCTGTGTGTGTGTGTGTGTGTGTGTGTGTGTCTCTGGTCACTCTACTAATAAGCAGATTGTCCTCCTTCCTGCTGATAAGGTTTTTTTGGGGTCTTTTTCCACAGCCTGTTTAGTTGCCATAATTAAGAAGCAGCCAGCTCTGAGCAGCTAAATGAAATGACTTTCCACCCAAAGCCAAGTGTGTTCATCTTGTGTGTGTGTTTGTGTCTGTGTACTGTATATGAAAATTTGTGTTCTTGTGTGAGAAAGAAACAGAGAGGGAGAGAGGAAGAGAAGTTGAGTAATTTATTATCTTCTTGCTTAAACAAAAACACACACCACGCATTCACACACTGTATCCATCTCTATCTGAGCCTGTGCCGAAGGTATGCAGTATTATGGTGACCTTCCTCACAGCAACAGATAAGGTGAAGGATTATATAATGGATTTCTACTTTTCCTCTGCTTTTTCTCCTTGTTTGAAGACACTTAGGGAAATTATTATAACAAGCATTGCCCAAAGCAACATGCATTTTTAAATCTCATTCAGAATAATGAGCTTCAAGCTTTATGTATTTGTTACACAGCATGTATATATGCAGTACCCAACAACAATTCCATGTTCTCTCCTTTCTGTAATTTAGTGTGAAATTAAGTCTTTGAATTGTGTTCCAATGTATATTTTTATTTAATTGCTGCATTCTTACTTTAATTATGCAAATCAGCTGATGGAATTTAGTTTAGGGGAACCCCTCTTTTTTCTGTGCTTAGTTTTTGAAGTCATCTGCCCTGACGGTGAAATTAAGTGTGATATGCATGTATAACAATCTCGTCTGTAAGTGTTATTTAGTGGCAATGCACAGTGACATTGTGCAATATTTTTAGCCAATTTGTGTATGTAAAATGGCTATCCCTGGAGTTTAAGCAACACTAATTATTCATTTACATTAATTTATAGTTGTATTTTCTCTCTCACTGTGTATAGCTATTGTGCCTGAATGAGCATAATTATTGGTGCAACCAAGTCTAGTTGACTTAATTGTTGTTCACATTAGTTTACATATTCAACTTATAAAGCAAGAAGTAACACACACACGCGCGCGCGCAGTACTACAGGCCCAGATACCCAAAATACTACTGCTGTAACAGGAACAGGCTACAATAGAATTGGTAGACCATGGAGGGAGTATTGAAAATTGGCTTTAGGCTGCACTGACGGAATGAACAACCTCAGTCTGTACTGTAGCTATTTTCTTATATATCAGTAGTGTGGACCTGCAGGCAGTTAAGTCTATCTTTCCTTCATGTTCAAAACACTGTAATATAGTAGTAATTTACATACACATTTTACTTTATTCTACAGTGTTTGTTCTAACTGTAATTTTGAAATAGTGAGACTTAAGATAAAACCAACACCAATAAATATAACACCAGTCACATGCTGAAAAGAGAAAAAAAAATCTTCTAATGTCACAAACAGCGCTTGTTCACACTACTGTTACGATACCTGACTGGCTGAGGCCAGGCTATCCTGCACCTGCAGTGACGTTATAAATGATATTAATTATATATTATACATGATATAAATGATGTGATTCTGGTGAATTATAAAATATGCATCCTGCTTGCCAACACTTTTGATTTTCCTGCCCCTCTCTCACTGTTCTCCTGGAGTTTCAATTCCCCCAATTTTTCCCCCGGTGAAATTTCAAAATCTCCCCATCCACAATATTTATTAGAAATAGTATCACTGCTGTTTGTGATTGTGTTTTTTAAATTACGTACTACATCCAGGTGATTGCACACTTCTCTTTGGAACAGCAATAGTATGCTTTTTATTTATTCATGAACAAGGTGGTGATTACTGTAACATTATGCATTTTAATTTAGGCTAATTTCACAATAAAAACAGCCACTTCATGCACTAATTAATTTTTTTGCCACAAAATTTAGGAAATGCCCCATTTTTTTAGACAGTGAGTGCAAAAGTTGCACCCCAAATATTTTAAAAATTTCCTACACTGGGCATGCAGCATTGTGAGTCTTTCTGTGAGAAGTCATTGACATTATAACGCTCCGTGGATCACCAGCTGCTCTGCTACACAGACTGACTGTGATGTATCACCAGCATTACTGTGCCATTGTGTTTTCTGATACACATAGCATCAGCTCTGGTGCCTGTTGGCTCATTTCTCTACTAAACCCTTACAAAACGTTCCCTTCTGCTCACAGACAGACAGACACACACACACACAGATACAGTCTCACTTACATTCAATAGGGGAGTTTGGGGAATTCTGTGTGTGTGTGTGTGTGTGTGTGTGTGTGTGTGTGTGTGGGAGGGGGTGGTGGTGGTGCTGATATGTGGCTGGCAAATGGGACAGATGCTTCCCTTCTCGGCACATTCAATATCCTCCTTCTCTCACCCATTGTGTCCTGCCCATGAAAACAAGCAACAGACAGATATTAAAACCTGATGCAATCACAGAGAGCCTCGGCCATCACACCCTCAGAGAGCTGAAAACAGAATGACACAGACGGAAAGGATAATACAGTACTGGCCAAAAAAAAAGCCTGACATGAAAGCTGTGAAGTTGTTACTGATGAAGTTTACTGGGATTGGCTTGTTTGTCAATGTAAGAGGCTCATTAAAATAGGCCCCTTCTGTCGGAGCATCATAACTGTGTTTGCAAGTGGGCAGTGTAGGACCAACATCCCCATCCCCATCATATCGAGTCAGTTAATTTATTAAATAGTTTCAAAAATCTTATTTACTTAAAACAGCAAAAAAAGATAATTTCACCTGTTTCTGATAAATTAGAATGTAATTTTTCTAGATTTATGTAGTAGTGATCTGCCTTATGTCTCAAGATGTTGACACTAGAAAAAGAAAACTACA
This sequence comes from Maccullochella peelii, assembly GCA_002120245.1. Lineage (NCBI taxonomy): Eukaryota > Metazoa > Chordata > Actinopteri > Centrarchiformes > Percichthyidae > Maccullochella > Maccullochella peelii. The sequence goes on along the minus strand of LKNJ01000324.1, from coordinate 217,667 downwards.
CTGGAGCAAATGAATTTGTCACGTCCCATTGGCAATTTTAAAAAAATCTAATCTTGTGACTAAATAACTTAAGTTATTAAAAAGGAACAATTCACCAGGCCTCTTTGTTGGAAAGTAATATATATAGACACAAATTTGTTGTCAAGCCTTCAGATTTCTGAATGAAATTTGGTATTTTAATCTTTGTGATGACTTTCTGATAGTAAAACCTTAACTTTTTACTTTTGCCAGTGTTGTTGACTCTTATAAAAAAGTAAAAAATGTAGTTCTGAACAAAAGGAATTTGCTTATAGTGACCAGATAGCATTAAAACAGTGGTTACTGCACTGAATGTGTGCTCCACACATGCAAAATTGAAATTATGTTGGTGGGATGTCTAAGTTTGTAAATCTTACATAATCATTATCCTAATGATTATTTTGCACATAAACCTAGTAACCCCTGCCTCCCCCCCACCCACCTCCAAAAAAAAGAGGAAAAAAGAATGATGAGCCAAGAGGCTCTCGGAAAGGAACGGCTCCCTTCAAAGAGTAAGTAGTAATTCCCACCACCACTTTTAGCCTTAGCTACCCAAATTTATTTCTTTTTCTTCGTTTTGAAACTTCTGCTCATCAGTCAGTCATCAGTATCTTCACTTAGGTGAAATTGGCCGACAGCTCCGAGACCAAGCCCAATCATTTGTATAAAATCAGCCCTCTCTTCTCATTCTTCCATCTCTTCATTTCCTCCCCTCACTCTTTTGTCTCCATGCCTCCCGGCAATCAGAGCCGTCGTCTCTGCCCCCAAATTACAGAACTCAATCAGGGGCACTTTCCTGGTGAACTCCTGGGTGGATGTCTTTTTTCAAGCACCACGCAAATGGATGAAAACAAATCTCACACTCATCACCATGGTACAACGCTGTTGATCTAGTGACTATCATTTCCTAATCACTCTTTGAAGTACATTGTTTTGATGAAATGTGTCTTGTAGTTGTCTCTTTCTTGTAAGATCAGATTTATCTGCATCTCTTATTTTTTGCCAGCTTTGCTGCAGGTGTTTTGTTTTCTCATGTCCTCCATCTTGCTCCAGCAGAGGGAATATTTGGAGCACATGATCAACCTCATATCCAGAGTTGTGGTTAATGAATGTTGATTCTTGATTTTCCGACTTAAGGTTTTCATCAATCTTTTCCCAATTTCCTGTGCAGAGAGATTACATCCAATTTAATCTAGTCATGATTTTTCTGGAATAACTTTACAATACTTTCAGAATTTGAGTTCCCATCAATAACTTTCTGTTAGTCACATATGCATGCAGTTTTCCTGTGGCAATTATCTTCCCCCAGCCTCAAATAATAGTAATAATAATAATAGCATTAGAGAACTATTGATCACCTCTTTCAAATTAGACTCCAGAAGGCACTCAAAATAGCAGAGTTGTTCACACAATTGAAACCCACAGTTTCAACACGTTATTTATGGTGAAACAAGAAAACACCCAACTAAATAATCAGCAAAACAACATCCTCTATGCAACAGGGAGCAAAAGAAATGTACGTCCTAGATTGTTTTAACATTAGCATACCAATAGCACAGAAGTGGGGGGTACTACTCAAATAACATGATCTTGTTTAAGGTAATTATTCCGGAACATCCCAATTGATTTATACAAGAAAGGGCTCCAGAATAACTATTTGATGATGGAGGTTGTAGTGGGCAGCTAGCAGGTGGGATTATATACATACAGTATATACTGTATGAAAACCCTACTCAAATGGCCAGAGGCTGTTTAGTATAAATGTAATTATATTTATGCCACATCTTAATACATTCCAAAATGTGTCATAGTCATGTTTTTATTTTACTTGAAGGATTCTGATTAATGACCACCCTCACTACCTAGAACAGCTCTCTGTTGTTCTTTGAGAATACGAGAACTACAACTACTTAGGGAAATTCATTCAACTTACCATGTCGCCTGCAGGATATTTTCAGCACTGCCACACAAGACTGTTTATTACACGAAGCACAGGGCTATTGAGAATTGTTACGTAAGAGCTTGTAGCTCTGGCGCTGTTGTTTACATGCCCATGGTGATAAAAACTTCAGCATCTCATAGTGGTGTGACTGTGACATTGTCCTGTAAATACGTCTCACTTGTGCTGCCTGCTGGTTCTTACATCTGACAGTAGGGAATTGGACGGGACTGCTCTTGCATGGACTTGCAAGAAAGAAGGACAGACGCACACACTCACACAGTTGTAACTCAGGACAAGTTATAGCTTCAGGACATGAGTAAAAAGACCATATATATACACGTTAGCTCTGTCCACTTCCTTATCTCTCTCTCTGTCTTTTCAGTCAAAGGTCTTCCTTCCTGAAGTTAGAAGGGCAGCTGTTGAAGTGGTGGGAATATCTGGCACGGCAGTGGTTGACAAGCAACTGGAGAGGCGGACATGACAGAGCAGTATGAGTGCTGAAGTAGCAAAGCCACCCTTCACAGTGCGCCAAGGTGTCATGTGGCCAAGCTGTTAGTGAGAGTGAGTGCCAGGGCCAAGAGTTCTGACAGCTCAGCTCGTGGGCTGGAGTTTATTGTGGGATTTTAACGTCAACCCACCGAACATGATGCTCTGGGGTCCTCACAGTGATAGATGCTCAGTAGCCAGTTGGATTTCATCAGCACTGGTCTAATATTCACACCTGCTCTTTTTTCAGAGAGGGATACATCATAAAAATAAGGCTGAGAATGTTTTATTCTGTTGTGTGCAAATGAAAGAGTGTACAGCGAGCAGAACTGTGAAAGACAAGCGCTTTGGGGGGAAGTTTTGTTTTATGCCTCGAAAGTTTGAAATACAGTATACCATAAAACCTTGGTGTGTGACAAATCTTCTGAGAAAAGACAACATCCCTAAAATGAATACTGTCTATTTGTTTTTACTTGTCAAGGAGCATCAAAATTATGGTTGGTTTCCAAAACACAGGCCAGGCTTTTGTTGAGAGAAGTAAAATATACCCATAAATCTGGTGTTCACTCAGTATTTGCTGTGTAATAATGTTTTTCTGACTCCATTATATATTGATACCACATTTCAACACACACTGGAGGAACCCAAGGATGCAAACTGCAGACCTCTGCATTGCCTTTGTCATTGTTTGTTTTTCGCATAGGGATAGCCATGTAGGTGGAAGACATTCAACCCAGTCCTTTTTCTCCATTTTTCATCTTCTTGTTCTCCACACCAGGGAGCAACAAAACATTTACATTTTTCTTGGCAAAATGAGATTGTGAATGCCGTGGCCACCTTCATGCCAAAGAGTAAAATGCTTGAATGTTGGGTACAACTGATTGTGTGTGTGTGTTGGATGGTGTTAGGAAGGAAGGTGTGGTGAAGTTCATGTTTGACTCCATCTGCTTGTGTGTGAGGATGCACCATTTATTGTGTCCACTGAAGCACAGACCCAAACATTTTCCAATTTTCTACCCGTGAAGATGCCAAACTAAATCAACAGCAGACACAAAACAATGAGACAGTGTCGTCAGCCCTGGCATTCAATGAAGCGCCAATGCCTTGAGTCTTACTGTCTTCTCACTAGTATATATTATATATCATGTGTTTATTTAGAAAACACAGCTTTTAAAAAGACATGTTATCAGCCAGACAATGCAGTGGTATAATGTCTTCTAAGAGGAAAACGAGAACAGAACTGGCTGATAAGAAAGTGTGAGATGTGTGAGAAACAAGTGGAAGTATACCAGATGAGGGAAAAGAATGATGAGACCAAAGGAAGAGAGCAGTGTAAGAGTAAGGGATGGGTAAAGGCACAGGATAAGAGGGAACGTTAGGGTGGTAGAATAGAAAATTAGGTTCAATGTCAGGCTCTAAAGGGTCCAGATTAGATCACAAACTACTGTTTTACCTAAGCAAATTTACAAAAAGTTTTATGGAGAGACAAAAGGGCAAAACAGGAGTTGAGGAAGAGGGTAAAGATGATGCAACCCTGTTTCCTACGAATGACATTTATATGCAGCTGTTCTAAAGAGTTAATGTTCTATCTCACACTAGTAGTAGGATTTTTCAGTGCACGTTGGTTTTCCCACCTGCATACAGCTTTCTTCTTTCATCCAGCGCTGAATAATGCAACAGACCTGCTGCTGCTGCCTTCATGAAACAGAAGGCATTAGGCATAATCAATAATAAATTTCACATTTAGGCATGTTGCTTTTATGCACAAGCAGTTGGAATTGGTTAAATAAGCCACTATGGAAATTTAGACGACCTAGTGGACACATTTCCTTGTTTTTCAAATGGTGTACTGAGTGTTCCCCCACAGATTTGCAGGTAAATATGATTTGTTTTTGCGGAGGCTGATGGATCTCAGTGGTGAACAGAAATTTCACACATCTAATATAAAATGATGATAAACTGTGATGAGGTTCATGATATCAGTAGTTGATATGGTTGGTAGAGGGACAACCCACGGAGGTCATTATTTTTAATTAGCCCAAATTTTTCAGTCTTGTTACTGTTGGCTTTGCACATAACACCACTGCACATATCGCTGTCCACCATCACTTTGAAACTACGACTTGCTTTGGTTGGGCCCTCTGAGTTGTTGCTGTTGTAAACTGTATGTACAGGTTTGGCTATAAAACAATAGTGGCTTTGGTCTGTTTCTGTTTTGAAAACCGTTGCTTGAGAAGTGCAAGAAGCCAGTCAGAGGCACAAATCAAAGGTTATAGAATTAGAAACATTTTGTTTTGGCAGATGGGAATAAAACACAGACAATGGTTGCAAAGTTCATTCAAAATTGACCCAGAATTCGAAAGCTATAGCTTGATTGAATGTTGCTTACCAAAATGCACATTGGGAGTTGGAGTTAACTTCTCTTTCGTTTTCATACACACAGGCTTGTACCTTTAATTTTTTTTCTTTTTTTAATCAAAGAACCAGACATCAGTTGTTCATTTTTTGTACTGATGATTCAACTGTGAATGTTCATCCAAGCCTTGGTGGTGCTCCAACTGTCAGTCAGCTAGCATTGTTTATACACAGGAAAATGTCATCCACTTTGCAACTCTATGCATATTTGGGTGACAAAAAACAAAAAAAAACACAGTGTTGACAGCAAAAATTTCACTCCATCACTGTCTCTTCAAGGTGACACAGAGTTAATGGAGGTTGACAGAGGTAAAATGCATTCTGTCCTATCAATGGAGGAAAGTGCAAGGATGAGTGCATGCTCTAAGTTATCCATGCTACTTAATTGGTAATGGCAGTGTATTATTAGCGGAGGCAATGAGACTAGGGATCCAACAATGCCAATATTCAGACTAACAAGCAATTTCCATATTCCTATGCAAATGTATAAATGTGGAAACATTTCAAATACCCCTCAGAAATAATACATAGAGGCATTTCTGGGACATGTGGAGAAAAGTAGAGTATTTGAAGACAGGGTGCGCTATGACTTTGCCTTTGCTGTCACTGTGAGCTGTAGGCTATTATCTGTCCAAATAGACATCAGTCTGCTGGAAATGTGACATGAAATTACCCACAATCCCCTTCTGCCCTCCCATCAACTTGGCAGTTTCACAGCCCCCCAGAGTTACAGGATAATTTAGGTAGGGGTTTCCAGTGAAATTGTGTGTGCTTGTGTGTGCATCTGCATGCGAGTGTGTGTGTGTGTGTGTGTGTGTGTGTGTGTGTGTGTGTGTTAGAAGGAATGAGAAAGCGATAGCTCATATACTCAGGCTGAAAGATTGACATTCAATGGAATGGAGCTTTCTTTCTGAAGATAAAGACAAATAGGTGAAGTCCAACAGCACAAACTTCTTCCTGTTACTGCTTCATTTGCAAAGTCATTATAGACCAGTCTTTGTGCAAGTGATTTGACAGTGAAGGTAAACTCTTCAAGTGCCTCATTAACTACTATATGAACTTCACCAACATTCCTCCCTTAATATTTCAGCTTTCTTAACAGTATATGACAACTTGTGGTATAATATTAGCTTGCTTTACAAAACTAATTTGCCTTTGAATATTGCCTCAAGGCTTTGCAATCATATTCGGGCTCACCAACCAGACACTGAAGCCTCCAAGGCTCTGCCAAAGGCCCTTACTAATGTCTTTCGGGACTTGATCGTACCAGTATATTCCTGAAGTACGTTTTGAACACCTGGCTTAGTCCCTAGACTAAAGACAGGCCTCATCTACTTTCCATCTGTCCAGCTGTGGGGGCCAGATGTGCTCACGAGGAACAGTAATGAAGGCAAGGTAGAGAGAGCAGAAATTCAGGACATTCAATAAGAGTGAGCAAAATGCACTGAATGGTATACATGCTAAACCTCTCATAGCTACATTTATATCAAAATGAAGTTTCTGAGAACATTTTAAACAAGCAGGTTTTAATTCATAGTTGGTTTGGGGCCACATGTTGTATACTGTGGTGAAATAATTTTTTCATCCTGGTCTTAACTTATTCAAACACACATTTTCGTGTAAATATAAATTCTACCATCACTTGACAGAACTGATATAAAGATGGGCAAACCAATCTTCTCTGATAGGCCTGCATTCATTATCTGTTGTCACTGGTGATGTATGAGTCTGGCAGTCTGGGGTACTGGCAGCCATATGTCTACTTATCCCTACACACACACAGGACCGTCCCATTAATGATGTTCGGATTCATCATCCAAAGACACAATAAACACACCGAATGAACTTTTAATGGTATTGACAGCACCAGAGCTTTTCCTCTTTTCAACTCCCAACTCTGCTAAACAAACATAACAGAAAGACTTCGATTTGGGAAAGAAAAAGCTCCGTAAAGCAATTATGGGTTCCAATGGAGGATGTTGTTGCCAAATACGGACAGAGAAATTGCCCTATTCCAATTGTCCACCAGCCAGTGTGGTATTAGGCTAAAAGAGAGACAATCACATTAGGTTCAAAGATGTCCATTTGCTGGTGGGTAATCTAAATTTGCTTTCCATTGTGTTAAGTGACTCATTATCTGGTTAGTGCCCTAATACCATGTAAATGATAAGATGCACATCATCAGCTTTCAGCACAGTGAATACCCCAGCTATATGCAATACATTTGCATACAACAGTACTAACACTACTTTGTAAATGTTTATCTTGATGGTCTGGTCAGTTGAGAGCCCTTCCTTAAATAATTAGAGAGGAGTAATTAAGCAGAGACTATTTTTTCAGCAACTTCTCCATGTGAATACATATGTATCCACAGTGGACTCTGGTCCATCTGTGCTGGGTTGTTCCCTGCTCTGTAGTTAATGTTATCTGTTCTGGCAGGGAGTCCATGTTAAATAGTGCAAGGGTGAGGAGGGTGACGAAGCGGGTTAGAGTCATGCTCTGTTCCTTGTCAACCCACTTCAGGTCTCCCTCCTTCCCCCAGTGGCCTGCTGGGTCTCTTTGAGCATGGACAACTCAGGCATACTGGTACATCAGATGGGATCAGAGGTAATGATCTTGGTGTCCATGTTGTACAAACTGTACACAAGGACAAAAGTTAGGGCGAAAAAAACCATTATATTCAATTCAATTTTATTTATATAGAGCCAAATTATAACAGAAGTTATCTCTGGGGTCTTTTTGTATAGAACAGGTCTAGACCGTACTATTTATAATATTGTTTACAGAGACCCAACAATTCCCACCATGAGCAAGCACTAGGTGACAGTGGCATGGAAAAACTCCCTTTTAACTGGCAGAAACCTCAAGCAGAACCAGGCTCTGGGTGGACGGTCATCTGCCTCTACCGGTTGAGAGAGAGAGAGAGAGAGAGAGGACATATAGTAGTACAGTTCCACATAGAGATGTAAAGTCATAGTAATCATAATGGTAGTGGTAATGATATTAATAAAAATAATAATAGGCAACTTCCATGACAACTTCCTGTGTATATACTGCATTAAGCCTATTTAATCATTCTGATTTGGATTCCTATTGTCAAAGCATAATTCATCTTAATGCAGGAGCGATTCCATTGTCAGCCAGAGGACGGTAATTACAAACAAAGAAAAGGTAAACCACTGATACATATCACATGGCAGTCTTTTCCATGCAGTCATGTTAAAATGATGGACGTGTCTTTCATTGGATCATTTAGCGCTCATTGATCTCATGATTACCATGTTAACTGAGCTGTCAGCTTTAGCATCTGGCATCACTGATTCAGGCAGGGGAAAAGAAACTAGGGAGGAAGGCCCACTTATCATGCATGGCCACACAATCTCTATCGTCTTTCTCTGAAGGCTAGCCAGCTTAATTACGTGCCAAAAACGTCTTCAAACAAGCTCCTTTCACAAAGTAATGTATACCTGTCCAGTCTTGTTTAGTTCAAACAGGATGACAAATATGAATAGTTTGTACAGACACTCACAAATAGCACACGTACATTTCAGATGGAGGGATCTCGTTTCTTTCTTCACATGTCACTGCTGTTGTTTACTGCAAAAACCATACGTTATGATGGATTAGTGGATCAGGGGAGGATTTACAAAAATGAAACTCAAAGAAAAAAGCATCAGACATGATTTGGCGAGCTTAGACAACTGAGTGATTGTTTTGTCAAACTGTCAAACATGCCTATCCACCTCCAGAATCAGACAAAGTGACAAACGGTTTTGAAAGTGACCACCAACAAAGGTTTAATCATACTATCTTAGGCAATCTAAGGCTCAGATTTATTATGCTGTAAATCTGTAGCGCAGTACAGAAAAAAAACTCTGCATCTTTCTTCCTCGCACACAATAAGCTTGAAATCATATAGGCAAAAATATTTGCAGGGATCCCAGATTTGATTAATATTCTAATCAAAATCCTTTTAGTTTGATTAGAACACCAAAAAAAAAGCAATGCAGGTATGGTATTGGTTAAACAAATCAAAACCTGAACACACTACTAAGGACAGTTTTAAAATGGTTCTTGCAACAATAACACAACTTTATCAACAGTATAAAACCGTCAAAATATTTGCTGTAACGGACAGCAAGTACAAGTTGTGCCAAAACATACAAAACCACTTTTATGGTCCTTTAATAATGCTCCATTTTTCCTTGTAAAAAGAAAAACAGGGGCTATTAAACCATTGATCATCTTAAACAGAATTCAATAGACTTAGGTAATTCCTCTATAGCTTTTTGTGGGGAACTAATATTGTTAACAGATGTAGATTGAATCAATTAGTCAGTTAATTAGTGACTATAGTTTCCAGTTAACAATCAGTGACAGATCTTTACTAACCAAAAATAAGTCATAGACTAAGTCATCCTAAAATGTTTCCTTCATCCTTTATGTGACCCAGATCTTTGCTTAATTTCTTATGTGAGAAATGAGATACAGAAGAAGAAATTATTTCTCTGAAATTGAAAGGAGAGTGAAATACAGAGCCCAGACAGGACTGCGTGCACAGACCCAGAGCAGAGCCCCAGGTAACAGATGGAATTTATTGATTTGGGATATATTTCTATTACCCAAGTCCAAGGTCATTGAACCAAGTATCTACCTGTGAAGTGCTGTCAGCCTGTGCTTAGCATGATAAAGGACATCCTATTCATATAGGCCATTGGGGCAGAATTTGATAGGCTGTAGTACCATGTCATGACAGAGTATACATAAAGATGTCAGTATTTTGATCAGGGATTATGCACAACACAAAACCCTTACATGCTCGTGTTTTTCCCTGTGACACACCAACACTCTTGTTATTCACTATGGCTTTGTATCCCCCTCCCTTGTTCATATCAGAATCTGTCCTGCTGACACTGATCAATGTCAGTGGCAACGTGGAAGATGGAGAGAACAACAGAGGTATTGACAGCAAGACTGGATTTTACAGGAACCCAGTCAGTACAGTCGCACAGTGACTGGCTGTGGTGGGAGCTTGTCAAAGCAAATGACTTACTTCATCCATTTCTCATTTTCCCTCACCCACTACTATTCCTTTCTCTGTGATGAACAGTAATGTGCTTAAATTGATTGCAGTGCATGAGTATCATAAATGGAGGCAATCATTTTAACCACCAACAATCATCTATATTGCATGGAGTTGCGCCTTGAAATGAAAAGATCTCTTTGCAGTCCAGCAACAGTGAACAACAGTGGTGCCATTACTTTAAATAATTTCAGAGATGCATGTAATGAGAATCAAGATTAGTCTTGTCAAAACTCACACAGATTCACAGATGCTGACTCTTGGCTAAATTCATCAGCCAAAGCTTTTTTAGCAAACTTTCATCCACAGAGAATATTTTTCAGATCAATTACTGGCATTAAGAGAAATCTGCCAGAAAACTGCCTACCCGAGGTGATCGAAAACTAGACCATTAAGGAAACGAATTGTCAAGTTGATTATTAGTTGATTATTATTTGGGTAAGACCACTCTTCACAAACTGACAAACACAGGATATGCATATACATTAGAAACAATAAGTAATAACGTTTTAAATCAATGAGAAAAATAAAAACAAACTGTAATTTAGATTTCTTTCATGTTGTTATTTGCTTTTGTAGCATGAAACTCAAACATCTGTCACCAGATCACTTATAAGTAAAAGTTTAGATGAATAATAGGTCATGTGTGACAGGCAAATTGCGCCAATTTTGCAGTTATTCAAACAAGAGGTTTGTGGTATAATATATCTGTAAAAAAGAAATGCATAATGGAAAGGGCAGCATAGTGTCCAAAAATCTCAAAAGGATAAAAAGGAAATAAAGGTCACCCTGAGTAAAGGCAAAAGCCCACCAACTGATTAGGAAATTAATTGGGTGCATAGTATATGTGTTACAGCAATAAACAATTTTCTGATTGTATTCACGCAGTCTGCATGATAAATATCAAGTCTGCATACATCAGGCCAGCCATTGTTACGGCCCCCTAGGGACAAAGGCTGGATATTATTGAATATCAGTAGGGCACCGCCACTAGCTGCTTGTGGAATGACTCAGAGTGCAAATAATGCTTTAAAGTTCAGTTGACCAATAGACCAGTTTAGCAGATGTTGGCTGCTCGGATAATCCCCCCAAACTGGCTCTGGTGGATGTTTTGATGGCTCCCTCTCCTTGACTCTACTTTTAGGTACTGCTTTCAAATCATATTTTAAGTCTATGATGGAAAACTGCAAGGAATTTGTTTGAGGTCTCCTATTGCTTAAAGTGACTTTTTTCAAAATTTCAAACAGTTCTACCAGACTTTTTAAAGGTTGCTATCGCCACATCATGGGCTCAGCTTGGATAGCACTGATAGAAATGATGTTACTCGACACTCCAACAAACCTCACTGTATCTTATTTTTCATGAAAATGGCCTCTGCAAGAGCATTTTTCTGAACTACTTCAGTGGAGGTGAAGTTTGGAAAAAGGTCACCATTTTCCAGCAATTAAAACCAAATAAAAACACAGAATTCATGTATATCAAGTCTTGTCTCTGGTGTGCCTGGAGGAACACCATATTTTGGCATGGCGCACATAAAAAAATTGCTATTCAGCCTCACCCAGTCAGTCCACATCTTGCAATCTAAGATTTATTTATTATTTAACAATATAACACTGTGCCTCCCAGATTTATTGACATTTTTCTTACTGCATTTGTTACATGGCATCTTAGGAAGATGACCCAGTCGCAGACAGCTGAGGAGGCTCAAACAGTTTCCAACATTTATTTTAAGCTTACTTGCTGGTACAGGCAGGTAGGCAAATCCAGATTCAGGAAATCACAAAAACACAAGAAATCCACCTTAACACAGGACCATGAGAATCTCGCACAGGGGCACAGAACACATCTGACATCTGCCACAAGACTTGCAACAATGAACAATGAACCAATAAAGCACACAGGCAAAAGGACCGGTATACATAGGGAAGAGACTGACGAGGGAATCAGGGGCAGGTGTGCAAACGGAAGCAGGTGAGGCAAATCAACAGACAATCAAGACAAGGGGCGACACAAGGGCAGGAACACACTGGAACCAAGACAGACCAAACTTCAAAATAAAACAGGAACAGACAAAGAGTCCACATCATGATAGTACCGTCTGACATTACTCATTCCTGTTCATATTGGACTGAATGCCTCAATGTTAGATGTTTTTGAACTGCGTAGAAAAACCTCCCTCTTGTCCTCTGGCTGCTGGTGCAAGCTACTGAAACACATGGTAGAATAAGCCTGTGGAACTATTTGGTCAAACCGCATCTCTTCACTTTGCCTTTTACAGTCAGTACCTGCCTGCCAGGATGGCTGGAGTTCTGCCCTGGAGCAGAGTCAAGAGCAATGTCTTCATTGCTGGATTTTTCTTAAGCACACAGTGAGCAGACAGACCATAGAAATGGTATGGCTGGACTTGGAATCTATTAAGTAAATTGACCAGGTGCCCAGACTGATGCGATGAATATAAATCATTTGTGGCTCTTTGTATGTGTGACTTGTGGGATTGTCTGTGCAGGTGAAAAAACGTTACCTCTCTGTGATAAATGAATGCCCAGTGCAGACTGGTCAAGCTAATGGAAATGCATGGGAGACGAATGGTAAACGTTTCAAAGGGCAGAGTTCATGTTCAAAATATCATGTGTCGTAGAGGTCCAAAGACTTATTCAATTCAATTCAATTCAGTTTTATTTATATAGCGCCATATCATAACAACGTTATCTCAGGGCACTATTGGACAAAACACAATTCCCTCTCCAAAGCGGAAATAGACTGGCTGGCTATGTTTAGAGAATAATATCTAATACAGAAAGTAAACAAATAATGTCTCCTTGTGAGTGTGCCTTACTGACTTTAAATAGCTATGCTCATCCATCTCAACTGACTGTTGGATGCAATGAGGCAACAGTTGAGAATAAATATAGCCATAGAATATAAAATATTTGTCTTTGAATGTAGAGTGTTATACTGTACACAGTCTGACTTGTGTTGCCTACTTGCACTTTAAATGTCTGTTTTTTCTGTCAATTCAGGAGCAACTTTCTAACATAATTTATAGTTTATATGCACATGTCACAAGGATCCAGTACCGTATTGCAAATCCATGGTGCACCCGCTCATCTTCCTTTATTCTCTTTTAATAGGTTTGTAGTATAACTATACTACATGATTATGTGGTTGAATTACGCAGAATTTGATTGGCAGCAATGTATTTTTGACCAGCATAAAATGTGTCTGCACTGCACAAGTGATGTTTCTCAATGATATGCAAGCAACACCAGCAGTACCATGGAGCAGGCTACGACTTGTTTAGTTAGGGAAGCAAACCTAAGTATAGTTATTATATATAATAATCATTTCTAACACTGAAGCTGCTGGAGAGTACATATTTTTATGATATGGACCCACGCTTTCCCCTGATTTTATTTTCCAGCAGTGGCATGACTCAGGTTAATGTGACAATCAGTGGACCAGCCTACAATCTATAGCATCCTCCTGGTTGCCTGAACAGCTCAGGTGGATGTTTTATAACATACACCTGTGTGTCAAGGCTGCTGTCCAAAGTGCTGATCCTGAGGCCACCAGGGAGGCAGGGTACTGTCCGGGGTACTTGCTGTCTTTGATACACTGACGGGCATTAGTCCCACTGCTAACAATGACAGGATACAATCTTCACAGCTGGCGAGATTTGACACAGAGCATTTGAAACAGCGTAGCATATGTGGGAAAAAAATCAATACTGCCTGTTAAAATACACTAAATACCATAATGTGTTTCCAATTAGTATTAATATAAGCCCTTCTGCCCACCTCCCTGCCTTGCTCTGGCTGCAGGGGTATCCTTAACAGCCCAGCAAGGATCTAAGATTCTTCTCTAACCTGACCCATCCTTTTGATTAATATCCCCCTGAAGCAGCTTTAATGGCTGAAATCAGTTATTATATCTTTAATTCGGTGTGTTCCTAATGTTTTATATGCTACATGCAAGTTGACAAGGAATTGAAATAAGATTCAGAACTGCATTCTTTGGACCAATACATGGTTGTAGTAATCTTTACCATTGCTGTAGTAATGTTATTGTAATCTGCACATAGTTCACCATCTTATGTTGTTCATTTGGGTACTTTATATACAGGACATGCATATTGAGGACTAAGAATGTCTTTGTTAAAGTATTATCCTCACCGTTGGGCATGAATGACAGGACACTGGATATATTCAAATACTGTCAGAATAATTTTTGCTGTCCACCTTTTTATACAAATGCGATATCATCACCAAGCCCCTCTGCTTAGATGGTGTGATTCTATCTAATGGGTCCGTTAATGGATAAAAGAGAAGGTGTACTGCAGGAGCAAATTTAAAGAATGGGTCTGTGATGCTTTAAATCAGCAGAATGAATGTGTCTCTAAAGAAGGAGCAAGCTGACTGCTTGCAGGGACATTGCAAGCCAAAACTATAGGCACAGGTACACAGTGTATCCTCTCGGCACATTCTGTATTAAATGGAACTTTGGAGATATTTGTAGATTCCTCATGGAATAAATCTTCTGCACCATAAAAAGCCACCTCTTTGACAGCTGCAAATGCTCTCTAATGCTTACTTCTAATTCAAATGCAAGGATCTGGGGGAACCGGTGTAGGTAATTGACAGGTTCTGGAAATCATGCAGACTATAAATACTTACATCAATCACTGACAATAACCCAGTGGTATAAATGCAACATGTTTACCAATTATACTGGCATCCATTAGTGACACACCCCAGCACCCACGCACATACAGTACTGTATACACAGACATAATTTCCCTCAAACCAGTACACACTCTGCTTCTTCAAAGGAAGAAGAAAACCATTTCATTAATTTTATATTCAGTTTTTGTGAATATTTTTCACATATTTATTTTTTTAAGAAATCCACAATGATTTGCTTCCGCTAGCACACGTGCATGGCTAAATCCACCCACCCGCCCCCAGTGACACCCTCATAAGGTTCTGTTTTCTGAAGAGACTCAGTGAAAAGTAATGAGAAAGTATATGACTTGTGCTTGAGGAAAAAAAATCTTTCCTCCATTCCTCCAATAACTTTCTTAAATCGGAGACAGGTAACAAAAACACTGTATCTTAAAAAAGCAACATGTCCTCAATAGGAGTCTAGGCAGAAGTTCAAAATTGACAACAAACAGTATTCCAATAATGTCTTATTATATATGCATTAAAACGATCTGGCAGGGATGTTTTTGTTATTTAGGATATGGGTTGGAATAGCATCTGTCAGATAAATAAATAAAGATGAAATGCTATCAAGCTCTCAGAGAGAGATGGGGCGGAGCTGTATTCTTCGATGTCTGGGAGCTGAATACCTCTCTGACAGAGAGGGAGAGGCATTGTCATTTTAGGAATTGATTTGTTGCTTTGGCAAGGAATGCCATTATCATACAGCATGAAGACCTCCCTCTGAAAAAAGAAAATAAATAGATAATTTTCCCTTTTGAAATAAAATTGATACACAATTTGCAACAGCAACTGTGAAACCTCCTTCCCTCTCAGTATAGAGAGTGTACAAACTCAAAATTTGTTTGTTTTTCTTTGTGTTCGTCTCATTCATTACTGTTCAACACATTCCTGAAGTTAAAAGCTAACGGATCACAGTAGAATTAATTGCTTGCAACATCTATGCTGGCAGCCGGCAGAATTCTCTCCAGATACTTGGGGATCAACCAGATTTCGAAAGCCACTCAGCTGAAGTGGGTTATTTACATACATTAGATTTAAGTGGAAAGAAGTTTTCTTGCTATAGGTTATTTTACCTTCTGGCACCTTTCACGCTGACTATACAGTATGTTGGTTTTTTTTTACATAACGTCAGGAATCATTTTAGTTTCTGAAAGACCAGTCCAGTGAAGCTTTCCATTAGTGTGAATTCTGCTTCAGATTTGAAGTCGACTTCAGTATAAGGACACTCAGCTCTCATGTCTCTGCGTATGAGATGGATGATTGCAGTTGTCCGAACTTCTGGATGAAGTCTGCCTGAGCCTGGACTAAAGCCTCCTCATCTATGTACACTGCCGGCCTCCTGGCTGCGACAAAGTACTGCACCTTCCTCAGGCTCCAGCCGAGGACGTACATGAGCAGGCCACACACAGCTGCTGTCGACCTGCCTACTCCAGCGTTGCAGTGAACATAGACAGTGTGACCATTCTCCAAGAGACCATGAAGCAAGAATACAGCCTGGGGAAGCATCCTGATCCTACCTGCAGAAGAAGACAATAACACAATACACTTGAGAAAGCTGACGATATTCTATATTTTTATTTTTATCTCAATAGATCCCATGAAAAGACCAAAACCAACAATGTGTTAGTTCAGTCATTCTGTCTGTGGCACTCAGCCCAAAGTGTATAATTTTATTATTTTTAAAAGGCTCAGTAATTTCCTAAAACAGCTGAGCACTGTAGTTTTTAACAAACATTAATGAAGTAAATAGTGCATTTGTTGGGGACTATTTTCAGCAGTGGATTAATAACACATTTGGTGCTCTAATGGAACCAGGAATGACAAATCATGTCACCTAATGCACAGTGTGGCTCATTGATGTTTTTTTAATCATTTGGGTCAACAATGGTGGTCTATGGCACAGAAGAATAAGATACATCAGGCTTTGGATAAACAGACAACACTTGTTAGTCGGATCAATTCATTGTTGGTTTTGGTCTTTTCATGGGATTGGTTGACAATAAGAAAAATATAGAATATCACCATACTTCCTTTAACATACTGTGACCTGTATGGAGTAACTTGAATATTTACTATAGCATCGCCTTTGGAGAAGAAACTTAAATATACCCTAAAGGACTGTTGGCAGTCGTTTGCCTCAAGGCATAACCATGCATACTTAAAATGTACATTTAAGACAATCCTTGTGCCGAATTCTAGAGCAAAATATCATACTGTCGGAATAAACCATCTGAGATGTAAGTATCGTAGTAAGTCGATGTAAGTATTGTAGAATCACTATGTACATACTTCTGGGGACTTGTTGAAGAGTATCTCGGATAATTTTGTTTGTTTGCATTTTTTTCTTCACTTAAATTCACTGTGGAAGCATGCATATGGCACTTTTTTTGTGAGTGATACAACACATAAGATACTGTATTATATGATTAATTCTTAACATACTGGTTAAAGCAAACCTTGGAAGGTTATTTATGATCATGGTTGGCTGCAATTTCATCAGTCAGAGATCCTTTTGATGCAGATATCTTGCATTCATCTAGTTCTAGAAACTGTTACTAAAAGCATTCGTCCTTGCTACCCAGACAGTACTGGACTGTATATGCACTGCCAAAGTGTCTTTGAGGAAGATGTTGAGTCCCTAACAGCTCCAAGCTCAACTCTGATTTAACTAAATACTGTTATTATTACTGAATTTATTCTTGTATGTCCACACAATTCTCCTTACCCTCAGTGCTCATGTCAGCTGTGGGTATCCACACATACACCAGGCCACAGTCTTTGTACAAATGCATCATGGTCTCGGGAGTCATGGCTTCCCCAGTGTTGCGCCTGCAGCCGTTGGAGTTGTTCACCACATCCCACTCTGTCTGGAAGTTCATCACTGCAGTAATGCCCATTTCATGCTTCATCTTTATAGTCACATGTTCCACCTGTCGAGGGCAGCTGCCCAGCCAAATACGTGGCAGCACCCTGGGGGCGAATAAACAGGAATGCATTAATCATTTATTTGTATGTTTAAGTCATTATTATATGCTGCACATACTCATCTCGCTCTCTGGTTCTTTCTCCTACCTTCCTCCCTCTCTCCCTCATAGCAGTGATGTTTTATTGACCTCTTGTCCCTCTAATTTTCTGCCTGACAACTATGGTCTGAGGCAGACTCCATTTAGTGCTCATTAGCATGAAGTCAACAACCACAGGGGGTGACACGTAAAAGGAAGGAAGGAAGGAAGGATGCTGTTAATCTGTTATGTACCAGAGTGGCAATGTAGTGAAAGTCTCAGGTTTCGACTTGCTGTCAGATGACCTCTGTTTTTTACATAAAAATCCTACCAAAATGACTTTGTCATCAGTGAGCGAACTGTCCTTCCTTGCCACTGAAGTTATACACCTGTTTTTTCTTCACACACAGTATCAATATGTTAACAATATAAAACTGAAAAATGAACCATACAAGTTGTGTAAAAACAATTTTCTTATTATCTATCCTGTATGATTAGCTGTTTGACTGACTACTTCAGTTTATTACAGTAAAATTTGAGAAATGTTGCAAGATTCTAGTAGATGGTTTTCTTGTTTTACCAGCCATACCATTTCTATGGTCTCTCTGCTCACTGTGTACCTGTTTTCATTTAGTTTTCATAAAGTCACTTAATCTAACAATGAAGGAATATATGTTAACTTTTGAAACGGATGTCGGTTTTGTCTCTAGTGTTTATTTAAAAAATTGACTCAACTGAAAAACAAACATTTCAACATGTTGAAATACCACACTTGTTCGGTCCAACAGTAATAAAAACTCATTACAAAAATGGCTATATAACCCATAGGCCTTCTTCTTGAGGCACCTGCTAGACAGTGAGTTAAAGTCTCTTTAAATCATATAATGAGTTACTACTGCAGAGGTGAGTGTGTATGATACTTGGGGCTACATGGATGCAAGGTCTGAGAGACTAATTTAAAAAGCTATTAATAGGCAAGATACAAGGGCACAGTGCTTCCTACTGAACACAGGTCCTTGACATAAGCCTTGTAAGGTCTTCGGACACAAATTAAAACCTGATGGCACCAGCCAAGTCTGCTCATTCTTATGCAAGTTATGTGCTCACTGCCTCAGGGGTCCTGGGCTAATTTATGCTGTGCCTGGTATACCATGGCACTCAGTATGTGCCTTACACAAGGAAGGCACGCATGGGTAGGTTGACTGAGTGTATGTTGGATGTTGTGTGTGAGACTATTTGCTCAATTTAAGCCCAATATACAGATTTCATTCAAATATTAACATGCATCCTCCAAACCATTAATTTGAATTATTTTTGTCACAACTAACCCCAGACATTAAGCAAATTACATCTAGTCCTCCTAAAGGTTATGTCACAGATGTGTGTGAGGTAGGATAGTGTATCAGTGCATAAAACAGTCAAACATGGTGGTGGACTGTTGCTTTTTTACCCAGTGGATGACTGACCAAAGACAGACATTCATCCTGTGGTCACCATGGATATCTGTACCAAATTCTATGGAAATTCACCCGATAGTCGTTGATAAATTGCTCTAAAAACACTGATGTCATTCTCATGGTGGCTCTAGTGGAAAAATCAGGGAATCACCAAAGTCAGTTGGATTTGTCCCCTGGGCACCATGAATGTTTGTACAAAAGTTGATGGTAATACAGTTGTTAAGATATTTCAGTCTGGACCAGAGTGGACTGACTGACTGACTGCTCAACCAGACATTAGAGCCACACCGCTAGTGTGGCTAAAAACTGTAGCAAAGGATTCTGTTTTTGCAGGACAAAAATCCAAATTTTATATCCAAGGAAGAGCAAGGAGTGTTTGATTTCCCAGTTGTACATTTCTGGGAACATTTAAAAAGGGAAAAATGCAAAACACACACACACACATCATGATACATTTTTGGGTGCTGAAATAGTGGTGGATTTTCAAAACCTACAAAAACTTGTGCCACAAGGGTGTTGAGGGTAATAATGCAGTAACTTAATAATAATAATAATAATAACTTAATAGTAATGAGATGTCAATGAGATGTGATGAGCTGACAAACAACCCAATACCTCGTCCTAATAGACTTGTGAATAGGACAAAGATTTAAAAAAACAAAAAAATTAATGCCAAGGAGGCCAATGAAGAGTACTTCCACTGACACAGAGTAACTATCAATCACTTACAGTATGAACTGCCTTGAAAATAAAACTGAATTCTGACCGATTCCCTCTCCTCTCCACTGAGATCAACAGCAAGGTTGAGGAGGTGACAACTGCTAGTGGACTACTTTTTGAAAGGACAATCATTTTCAAGTGACAGACAGCAACTATAACTAAATGGGAGAGAGCAAGGTTATAAAACAAAGGAGTGAGCAGGCATAAGACGGTGACTGAGGCTTTGTCTGCCAGACTTTTAAACTCTTACAACTTCCATCAAGAAAGGGCAGTGTGCCCTGCCCTCTTTGCAAGACACTGAAGTACTGAAGAAGACTTTTCTCTGACAGATGTAAAAGCAGTTGAGAGCAGAATTCAAACTTGCATTGAGAATACAGATTAATACATGAGCCTTGCTAAAAAAGATTGGCTATGTTTGAAAACTGTAAGGAAGATAAGAGAAGAGGAACTGATGCGATCCTCAGTGTTGTTCAAGAAACAATCACACTTCAGCATGGAAATGTATTGGCCCCAGGGGACCTCATTAATTTTTAGTATTATTAAAGGTGGTAAAGTACAAACATTGGATTTCACATCACAAAGGCAGAAAACTTTGGAGAATATTGGTTCTCTTTTTGTATTTATTACAGGCTACAAGAAGAGTACTTTGGCAGTTTGCAGGCTTAGGGCTTATTTGTCATTAAAAACTGCAGATGTGAGGTAAAGAATATATGATGCCCCAATTAACTATTGCTATTCTTCAATGGAATACTTCAACATTGTGGAAAATGTGTTTTATTTGCTTACTTGCCGAGAGTTAGTTAAGAACATCTATACCACCTTCATGTCTGTACAGTAAATATGAAGCTACCTTCAGTACCCAGTTAGCTTAGCATAAAGACAAAGAGGGGGAAACAGCTAGCCTGGCTGTGTCCAAGGGTAACAAAATCCACCTACGAGCACCTCTAAAGCTCACTAATTAACAAGTTATATCTTGTTTGTTTAATCTGTACAAAAGCCAAAATGTAAAAACAACAAGTTGGGAATTCACAGGGAGTCATGTCATGACTTTTTCTTGGCTGGGCACAGTCACCCAATGGCACTTCATTGTTCATAAATGTGCTAGATTTCAACTGTTTAAACAATAACTATTCACCTTCCCACTGTAAACTGAACTACAGAGAAACTGCAGGATTCTAAGGGGTCATATTTCATTGAGCCAGATGAGGGGTTTGAAAACAATACAAATGTATTATGAAAAGCCCTGATGCTGGCAGGCATCTTACTAAAGTACACTTGAGCAGTTTGCATTCAGGTTGCAGGACTGACTTGCTGTATAATGCCACCCTTGTTGCCCACCTCTAACAACCTAAAGTGAGGCTGCCAACTTACTGACGCTATGATTTCTAAATTCCTTTAGCCAAAACTGTGACATTTTACTTGCTTCATGAAATGTAGACACTCACAGCATTCCCATACAACACCACGCAGATGGCTTTTATTGTACTGTACCTGGAGAAATGTATGGCCTTCTGACCAGCCACACTGAAGTAAAAGCTGGTGGTGTGTTTCATCTCATCTGTGTGTCCTGTTTCCTCTATCCAGTGACCAATCGGGTGGCAGTACACTCCATCCACCGTGTTCCTCTCGTCATATGAACAGCACCTGTCATGGCTTGGACCACTACCTGGTGACAAAGAAGACAACCTTTCTGCAGGTTAGTGACCAAATACCTATGTTGTTTTGGGACACAGAGTACTCATAAAGATGTTGCCTGTATTTTTCTTTGAGAGAGAAAATATACAATGTCTCGTTAAACAGGAAAACAACTGTTTAAGCATCAAATACAGAAGGAGGAAATGCGTCACAACCAGTGGTGGAGAAAATCAAAGTACATTTACTTTTGAGGTACTTGTAATTTTCCACTTTCTGCTACTTAATTCTTTCACTCCACAAAAATGCAGAGGAAAACCTCTTAATAAACTATAAATAAATGTATATGATGCATTGTTAAACAACCCAAACAATATATAAAGTAGTTAAAATAAGCTCCACCTCAACCAGCTACAACATTAAAATGCTGCTTACATGTTAATGCATCAGTAATAATAATCCAGTAATAGGCCTAAAACATAAATAATAGTATAACTCTCTGAAACGGGCAATTTTGCAGATAATACTTTTGTACTGTTAAAAGTTATAAATAAATTACACTCAAGTATAATTTTGAATGCAATACTTTTACTTGTAATGTAATATTTTTTACAATGTGGAATTGCTGCTCTTACCAAAAAGTCTCAGTACTTCTACCACTGATGAAAAACACATTTCTATTAGAGTATCATTTAGTAAATTACAAATGTTACTTTACCGCCATCATGTGGCGCTAAGGATACATTACACAATATGAACCAAACATGGCGGAGTTATTTTCTTATTTTGCTTGAAATGTTTTGATGGGAATTGAATTAAATCTGTCTGGCGTCTCTAAAGCATCACCCATATACACGCGGCTACATTTGATGCACAAGATCACAGTATTGATGTAGGCCTATACCTTCCCAGATATAAGTGCCTTCGACTCGTTTGACGAACTTGAACCACAGAGTGTCTTTGAACGGCTCTGCCAGCTGCACGTCGCCGATCCAAAGACACGGTTCCTGCGGTGACAGAAGCTTCTGTGAGGCTTTCATCTGAACCGCTCTGCTCGGGTCCCAGTGGCCCATTTCCGCACGCGAACCCAAAACAAAGACCTCTACATCCGAAGACTCCGGAGAGAGAATGACACCGAATCTGAATAACATTGTCGCAACGATGACTAAATGATGTGTCCTCAATCGTTTAGTATGGCGGGCTGGGGTTATTATAGCTCTTGTATTACGTCCTTGTGGTCCATAGACTATATGGTGTAGTCTAAAAATAATCGGATCGTGTTTTGGTTGTAGTTTGCAGCAAAGAAGGGATAGAAACAATGAGGTCCCACTCTGTCAGAATTAGTTGGCACCATGCATCAGCCACATCAGAGTGTGCTCTCCTTTTTCCGTTACAGTACCAGGAGCATTAAGGACCATGCACCAGAGACAATGCGCTCCCCGGTGCACATGCAAGTTTCAGAATTGCCTCCCGTGAGTGTGTGTTGACGTAACATAATGACAACTGGACTAAACTACCTAACTTTATATAAAGCAGTAAAAAACTAGCTCCACCTCAACCAGCTACAACAGTAAAATGCTGCTTCTTACACATTGATGCATCAGCAATTTAATAATGTCATATGCAGGCTATTAAAATATCAATCACAAGGACCATTTTTCTTTATAATGAACAGTTTTACTTGTGATACTTAACATTTTGAATGCAGGACTTTTACTTAGAATGGGAGTACTTTTAAATTGTTTTGGTACTTTCACTTAAGTAAAGGATCTGGGTAGTTCTTCAAAAAATGCATTCAAACCCAGAAGGGACCCAGAGAGGCTTATGCAGATTCAGCAGACTCACTGGAGAGTGACAGAACAGAGGATGTGAATGACTGGACACATAAGTGGATTATGTTACTCTTAAAAAATCTAATTTAACCCAGAGGTGAAATTTCTCAAAATGTAACATATGGGTGTCATGTAGTTAAACTAGGTTGCACAACTAAAAACCTTTACTGGATCTGAAGTAGGAGACAGGCAACACAGAAGTAATTACACACATTAGATCACCTTTATTTTGCTATTATAGGTTAAGAATTCATGAATTTCCATTATACGTAATAAAATAAAACCCCTTGGATTATGTACATTTATGAATACTATATAGCTTTATCTAATTCATCTCTGTTCTCACACTCTTAATGTTTTATAGGATTTTTGATTTCTGATAGTGAGCATAGAGGAACTATGCCCTGAGCCAGAACTCTGAAATCATTGTGACTGGTGTTAAACATACAGTAGTTATTGTAGTAATTGATGTGTAAAAATGAATGCTATGCACTTGTAGAAATCTGAAACAACAAAATCAGTTGCAGAAAAATACACAGAAAAAAACTTGGGTCTAGGTCGTATGCTCATTGTTACCACTTATCTCTTGTTATATCTACTAGTTTACATATATTTACTGTATAGATTTTACACATTTAATCTCAAAATATGTGGTAGGAAATTATAATGAAATACTGATTTAAACCACATACTAGTGCATACCACTGCCAAGAGTGCACAGTCCTACATTTTAATAACAGGTCCAGCAATGCTTTACAATGTTGGGGGTTGGCAACATTGTAAAGATTCCTCAAACCTCACCTGCTCTGACTTGCTTTCCTTCATCGTAAGGAACCTAATGATATAATTTTTTGTTTTACTGTAAATTTTTCTGTTTTATAGTTATGATTCTTGACTTTTGTAGAACTTCTTTTTTATTCCTCCTTTTCTCTTAAATGATAAACTACCCAATTTTCTGTCAATCTAAAATCTAATGTAGCTTATTGTGAGGAACCTGTTGTTGTAATTTAGCATGGGCTGTATGTTTCAAATATATGTGGTCTGTATGAGTTGATCAGTGGAAAAAGGGAAACGACCCCTGTGTGTAGTAGTCTTTTCACTACAAATTGGATACTTTTTTACTTTTGCTCATGTTGACTTTTACATCTCTAATAAGAACACAACACACACTGAATGACATTCACATGCCATTTTAATTCAAACTGCAAACAAAGCAAATGAATAGTGTTAAGTAAATAAAAGGTCATACTGGTGAAGCTTGCCCCTACATAAACATAAACAGTCATACATCACCATACACTATACACGCTATGTTCTGTACTCACACCATTAAAAAGTAAAAAGAAATGAGTAATTTCAGTTAATGTCACAGTCTCTAACTGCCTCTGGACTGGAGGGCAGAAAATATGCTACCATATTCTTGTTTTTGCTTGCAGATGAATGCTGAGGTACCTACCTTCATGTGAGATCATTTTATTAAAGACAATTTCCCTGTATTTTTACAAGGAATACCAAACAGTTACATTTCAAAACATTATGTCATCACTGATCAGTAGGTGTTTGCTGTTTTGGACTGTTGCCTAATTGATACATACAATGAATCCAGGCTGGTGCTTAAGCATTTTCTACCCAAACCGCTCATTTAAGTTCATTCTCAACATATGTATATGTAATACATAATTCACACAAAGATACAGGTGACCTACCATAGCCCCACTTAGCATGATACAACCAAAATATGGTCTTCTTCTCCCAGCATGCAACACCTCACTAACTGTCTCTACTACCTCACTAACTGCATGTACCAAATTCAAAGTTTAACACACAACCCAGCATGCAACACAAGTGTTTAAAATGTATAGGGGTTGTTGTCTAATGCAGGAAGATAAAAATGGGTTAATCAGGTTTAGTTAAATAGTTATACTGTTCTCTATCTCAGTAGGGTTCAGATATGTGTAGGGTACTTCAAGCTGTGAGTTTCTTGTTGTAATTGCTTTACTGAGGCTGGACAAGTTTGCTTGAAATTNNNNTTAATCATCTGCTTTGTGGCAGGCTCATCAAACAGTTCCTCTGGGTATGTTCCCAAGGGAACCTGCCAAAATGACAAAATGAAACAGGAAATCAGACTGACACAGCGTTTTGCTTTTAGATTTTAAAAGCAAATTGAAAATGTGGATGGGTCATAATCAGCCTACTTTATGTGTGTGTTAATTAACACCAAACTTACCACATCACTGTACTTGTCTGAAAGTATCCATGACATGGCTGCAGAACTCACTGTCTGGCCAACATTTGGGAGGGTCTCCAAAATTGTCTTCATGCTTGACTGCCCCTTAGTGGTTGGAGGAGGTTTGCGCAGCAGGAGCGAGCCATTGGGAATCCAGGAATGGTAGTCAAACTAAATTATGAAAGAAGCCTCATAAGTATGATTTTATATTTTTGAGGCTGTTGTATGCTGTATAGATTGTAAAGCCCCTTGAGGCAAATTTGTAATTTGTGATATTAGGCTATATAAATGAAATTGACTTGACTTTTTGGAGAAATGGATATGATATTTACCATTACATAAAGCAGAATGTAAAACTACATAAGAAATGCAATCTTTCCACTTTAAAACTCAGCCGATGCCCTTATGAAAGGGAAATAATAATGGATAGAACACATTCCAGATCTGCCACTTGTTCCATACATACAAGTGTTTGATCAGTTATCAAGTTAAGTTTGTTTAAGCTTAAATAAGTTTTCTATTTTCAAAACTATTAATTGCCTTACCTGTCCATTGTTGACTGCAGCATGTTGAGCTGATACAGTGAAGATCACCATGGTGATGAACTTGATCACTTCCTTGACAGTATCAAAGCCTGCTGGAAACCCTGTTGGCAGCACAATCATTATCAGTTAATTACTGGCATTCACTATCTGCATTGAAAATTTCAAAAAACTATAGGCTATTATGAAATATGTATATATATATATAAGTGTTTACAAATAACTTCAGTGCATGGGTTAAATACCTGAGCCTTTGTTTCCTAAGAAGCCATGTGTGAATATCTCACTGATCCATTCCTGCAGCTCAGTGTCTTTACAGACGTCACCGTCTGAGGGATAATAGTACTCCACTACTGCCTTCACAAAGCTGGGAAACACAAACCAATTTGATTTTAAATGAGTATTCAATTCAATTCAGCCATTTAATTGCATGTGTGCCTGCAAAAATGTCAAGGCAACATTTTGAGCTTACACTCAATACTCTCTCACTCTGCAGCTGCCTAACCTGGTGATGATGTTCCACAGCTTCAGGCCATCATCTCTGTAGTAGAAGTTGGGGATGGACTCCAGTCCTCGTGCAGTGATGTTCTCTGGCAGACAGAGGGAGCTGTAGGTTGTTTCAGAGAAAGCCCTTCGCATGAGCTCTATCATCCCATCGTATCCAAGTGAACTCTAATAATCAAAAATACACAAATAATAAGGATCAGCCTAATTTATGGATCTTAAAAACAAAGTAAATAAAGAAATACTGAAGGTAGGAGGCAGTTTACACAATTCTGTAATTG
>LKNJ01000324.1:153347-188347 GCA_002120245.1 Maccullochella peelii | reverse complement strand
CCAAGGTAAATGCAGACTATTAAACAATACACTGACAATAATGCTTCAATATAGCCTTTTGCCTCACAAATAAGCCATAGATTATATTGGAATCACTGACTCACGTCATTCTTTTTGCAAAAAGTACTTCCATTGATTTGGACATAGAGAAGCAGATTTCAGCTGGGAGCTCAGATATTTGTTTGAAATGAGTGATGTGTGGTAGCCTTTGATCAGAAACCTCCCATCTACAAAAGGAAAAGCAAACAGAAAATCACAAGATTTGTCCAGATAAGCTTCTGAGACAAACTGCAGCTGTAGGGGCATACGGCGCACATGAAAACTTACTGGTACAAGCTCTTTTTAAATATCAGCTCTTTTTCCCGGTGGTCAATCAACAGGGGATGGTCCTCCTCAAAAACCTTCATGGCTGAAACATAAAAAGACATTACATTAGTAATATTGTAAGTGACATAACTAACTACGATTGGCACAAAAACTTTGAGAAGTGGCATCTTGATTTGTGGAATTTAAGGCAGACCTCTCCCTCCTCTCAGCTCCACTAGCTCTCCCCTGGAGATCCATCTGTAACAGGGGAAAAGAATGACATCTCTTTGTGGAGTCGTCACCACTATTTTGGAGCAGTACCACTCATCTTCTGGGAGAGCAAGAAAAGGCTCCTTCTCCACCTTGACCAGCAGAAGTTTCCCCAGAGACAACCTGGTTCTTACAGTGTATATCCCTGTCTGGAAAAAGGGTTAAGGTACATTATACCTTATGTCTGTGCAAACTAAGAATGGATTACATGAAGTTAGATCAACAAATAGGAAGGACAAAGCAAATGCAACACTTGTTCATGCACAAAACAAAACTGTAAGTATACTGTCGTAAACCTAATATGAGACTCATATATGAACANNNAGGTCAACAATTGAACTTACCATCCCAGTTTTAAAATCTACTCCAAAGTTGTCCAACTCAGTTCGCTCACTCTTCCCTCCAGTTCCAAATAAGGTGACGTGTATGTGGTCAAATGTTCCTGCATTCATCATGTCACCTGTTGTCACTTCTAGCTTGTACTCAGCCATGGTCATTCAGTAGCAATTCTGTGTGGACTGGAATAAAAAATTAAATATCTAAAGTTGATGGCAAATGTTAATATTTTCCAAGCAAAATACCTGCATCACCTACCTTTTGGCTTTATGTGGCTCTTGCTATTCTCAGTTTTGCTCCTTTTTTATGTCTCCACATCTCATGCCCTTCCCACTTTTAGTTACAATAACAGATCATTTAGTTATTTGTAAAAATTCAAACTATCAGAGAAGGCTCATTTAGTTCTTTCTTTTCACTGGACATAACCCAATAATACGTTTGCAAATTCACATGGAAATCATACCTTCCATAGGAGGACCTTCCAGGAACATTGATGTTCATGGTCAGTGGCTTATCCCCTAAGCTGCAGGGCTTAGTCCAGTACTTTGGTTTAGAACTAAATTTATGCAAAACTGACATTCACCTCAGCCTCAGCTGTAGTTTGTCTTTAGTGCTAATTAGCAAATGTTAGCATACTAACACGCTAAACAAAGATAGTGAACATGGTAAACATTATACAACATCAGCATGTTAGAATTGTCAGCGCAAGCATTCAGCTCAAAGCACTGCTGTGTCTCAGTACAGCCTCACAAGCCACTAGTGTGACTGTAGACTTTTAGTCTTGTTTTCATAATAATTCTAATCTTTATTAAGAAAGCATAATATACAATAAAGATAGAGAAAACAGGATATAAACAATCCAATGCAGACATTAAACATAATATTGTTAAAAACAATGGAAAAAGATTATACTCACGGGCCGAACTCTAAGAGAACGTTTTTTACATACAGATTCAGCCTTGTAATTATGACTAAGTTATTGATAGTTAATTAGATTTTCTCTGATTGAACTATGATCTCGCTGCGTATTAGAATTCAGATATGTAAATTATAACCGCTCCAGGAGGACCTATTAACTTTTAGCCATACAAAATACCTTCACACAGCCAATGAGCAAATGTCTGTTGGAAGAGGAGTTTGCCACGAGCCCTACCACCACAACAGGTGCACAATGCTCTCAGTGGAGCTCTACTGGTTACTGTAAGTGAAATGAAAATGTCAAACTGAATAGGGCGGTACATTGATTAGGTAGCAATGGTAAACTAAGCTCTTGTACTCTAGATATGGCATAAGCATCATAATAAGAAAAAAATATCCTTTTTTTCTGTGCAGCCTTTGTAACAGTGCATGACAACATGCTAACATTAGGAGGTAAAGTATATTGAACTAAAGGTGTTTTTTTATTGCCATTTATGTCAATGCTGGGCTAACCATCCTAATCAGTAGTATTGCTATGCCTCAAAGAGGAAATTACTTTGATTTTCATAGAGAGCTGTCTGTTGGGACACATCGAGAGGAGTTTATAAAGACTATATAAAGTGTGTTTAACTTTATAAACAAGGCACGGAGTATGGCAACACTGACAACTATGGACTATAGATACTACTCTGCATAATATCATGGAATGGAAAGCAGTATATATATATAATACATCCTATTATGCAGTTTCCTAAACATACTGTATATACATTCATTTATTTTATTTACTTATTCTTTCTTATTGCATTTCTACAAAGTTGCAAGATTAAGACAAGACTAAGAGCCACACTAGAAGCTCTGTCAGAATGTCCTTAGGCATAGCAATACTTTGAACTAACTGCTGACGTCATCAGGCTTACATCCTCACAATTAAAATACTTGTATGTCTTTGTTTACCATGTTGAACATCTTAGTTTAGCGTGTTAGCATAGTAACATTTGCCAATTAGCAGTAAACACATAGCACAGCTGTGGCTGATGAGAATTCAATTTGTTTTGTAGGTATTTGGTCATAAACCAAATTAGTGGACAAACTAAGATTTTGATGAAACATCAGGGGGTCCAAGTGATTACAATTCATCCTTAGGGGACCATGAATGTTTGTACCAAATTTTTCTGCAATCCATTGAATAGTTGAGATATCTGAATCTGGACTGAAGTGACGGACCAACCAACTAACCGACAGATCGACCAAAATCCCAGAACAATGCCGCTAGCATGGCTAAAAACTTAACCCAATCCCAGTTGCTTTTGATAACAGATGCTCATCACTTCAACTACAAATATTCAAGTAGTTCAGTTTATTTATGTAAATAATATTCCTAAATTGAATGCATGAGCTGAGGAATGAAGAAAACGAATTTAACATTATTTTGGACTAATGCATAGTGCACTCCACAGCTGAGAGTGTGTGACCGTTAGTGGAGAGGGACTGGTTTGGGAACAAGAATCAACGTCATGACAGCATATACCCCTAACAAGAAAACAGTGGCTGAGATATTTACTTAATATGGCCTCAAAAATTAAGTGAAACAACACCTCTCACCCAAGTCTAATTGAATTGTTTAATGCAAAGCTATTGTACTATTGACTAGTCCTAGCTTAGAACATAACACACACACCCCTAATGGAACAAAGTACATCACCCGTATAAATGTGTGAATCTTTATTTTCAGGATAAGCCAACAGCCAGTTACAGTCTGGGAATCACTGTCTCAGCAGATACACAATATTTGTGGTATATTGGACAACAAGGCTATGACAGCTTGTTCACCACTGTTGAAAATATGATCTGCCATCATCCTGCCAGTGCTGTGACACATACTCTGGGCATAATACATTTATTTTTACAGAGATGTAAAGTAAAACACGCTATACTAAAGATCCTACCTGACAAGGGGGACTTTTTGAACCAGGAGAACCCCTTCATGGCCTCAAAGCTTTCCCAGCGCTCAGGAGAATTTGTCAGACCTTTCAGTTTGAGTTCAGCTGATCTGGATAAAGCCAAAAAAAAAAAAAAAATTAATTTAACTTTACTTTATTGCACTAGTTATTTGTCTTCGATTGTCCAGGATTGACTTTGAATAATGGTAGGTTGTAGCACTTACGCTGCTTCTTTGATGTATTTAAATTGAAATGCTTTTGAGAATGAGAAGCTGATTTCTGCAGGAACAGCTTTTGGATCATTGATGTTTAAGATGTATGACATACCGTCTGCATACTCATCCCATCTGAAAACAGGAAATCAAGACATCCAAAAGTTATGAATAAGAATCCCAGTCAACATTCATAGAGGTGCACCTTGTTAAACTGTAAATTCACTCACTTGTACATTAGTTTTTGTTGGACCAATTATTTTTTCCGTTGCTGTACTAGTCGAGGATGGAGATCTTCAAAAGCTTTTGTAGCTGTGTGGATTACAGCCCAGGGATTGATTTAAAAAGTAAATTTCTAAAGAGATTTAATTAAATAATAGTTTATACAAACATGATCAAAAGGAATATTGCATCCTTTTTATCCTTCACATACCCCCTGTGACACAATAATGCTTCAAATTTACATGATGTAGCTCCTTACAAGTGGGAAAATACTTCACTAACCTCTCCCCCCTCTCAACACCACAAATTCCCCCCTGGACAGCCATCTGCGACAGGGGAAAAGAATGTCATCCTCATGAGGTGTCCTCACCACTATCTTGGAGCAAAACCAATCTTTTTCCAGGGATTTATGGAAAGGATCTTTCTCCAACTTGAGGAGCAGAAGACATCCTAAAGTGTAGTCACAGAATACATTCGCACCTGTGGGCGGCTGTGGTACAGAGGGTAGTGCGGTTGTCCATCAACCCCAGGGTTGATCCCGGCTACTCCAGTTTACATGTCGAAGTGTCCTTGGGCAAGACACTGAACCCTAAGTTGCCGGTGGAGGCCAGCATGGCAGCTGTGTCCCCACTGGTGTGTGATTGGGAGAATTAGACTACTGTTAGAACTTAGATTACTGTTACAGCGCTTTGGGAACCGTTTCAACGGTTGAAAAGCGCTATATAAGTCCATTTACCATTACCTGTGGTTGGAAAGGATAGTGCGAACATAAATCAAATATCTCAATATTAATATATGGGCATATATTAAACTTCTTCCAAAACCAAAATAAAACTGTTTCCCCACTGAAGTTTTGTACTCAATTCCCCAAAAAACTGCTAATGAATGATTGATGTTTAAAGTTGTTCTTGTCAGGGAGAAAAAAAACAGCAAATTTTCCCTAGAGCTCACTCAAAAAAAAGTCTTAATCTAAACATCCTAAAATCAAGGTTACCTAATAAAATATGAACAATTACGTTTATTGTAGTTTTCACAAATTACCTTTTCAGTTTTATCATCCAATGCAAAAGTCAGCAGAGTATGCTCAGATTGCCTCTCAGTACCGATCAGGGTAATATACAAGTTATCAAATGTGCCTGCATGCAGCATGCTTCCTGTAGTCACTTCCAAAGTGTATTCTGCCATTATGCCTGGCTAGCTACAACAACTTAGACATATAATAGCTTTGCCCCGCTCCAAAACTATCAAATATGGCGTCAAACATACACAAACATCATAAAGTTTCTATTCTTGTTAAGCAGATGAAGCTCCATCAAGAGAGAACACACCTTTTAATTTGAACCACTAAACATGTTCAGCAGGAATCCCAGCATCACTTGAGCAATATAACAGCAATCACAAGTGTTGGACATAACCTAATTACAAGCGTACTGAGACCTAAGAGGAAGACGAGATCAGTCCATCAAAGAGTAAAACTTTGGTCTTAAATGCGTCAAAATTCTAAGTAATGACGTAAACTTGCTGTTATCCTCACAATTAAGAGTGACATTCATAAATGTTCCTAAGTGTTAAGATTTGGTCTCAGCCTGCAAGTTCCAGGGGTTTCCTACACACTTACCATATTTTGGAAATGTAAAGTTCTTCCTAATGTTCACATTAACCACATTTATATTGGTTATGATGCTTTTTTTTGTAATGAAACGATCAACATCTGTCTGTTCAGAGTGTGTTAGCTCACACTAAAGAAAAGTGCGCTGATGATACATGGACTAAACCAAAACTGTGTATGTTTAGGATGATAATATATGAATATGGTACTGAGAATTATGTTGTTTAAATGTTATATAAGAAGCACAGGTCTTTATGTGCCCAGCTGAGGTCTGGTGTTTTACCACTTAATGTTGAAACTGGACGGTATGTTAGTCTGCAAGAAGATACAGAGAAAATGGGATATAAGCTATCCAGTGCAGACACTGAACATAATATTTGAAAACAACAAAACAAACTTACAGGTTGAACTTATGTAAAAGACAGTTGCAATTCTGACTAACTGAACTATGATTTCACTGGGGGTCATAGTAGCCCAGATCCAGATATGCAAAACATTTTGGCGGTTTTGAATTCAGATATGTAAATTATAACCACTCCAGGAGGATCTAACTCCATCATCTTCTAACCATAACAAATACCATCACATAGCCAGTGGGCAAGTCTTTGTTGAAAGACGGGTTTGCTACAGTACGAGCCCTGTCACCATAACAGACGCACATACAGTAGCTCTTAGTGGAGCTACACTGCTTAAATAAAGGCTTAAAAAATGTTAAAACTCACATTGGCCACAAGCACTACAAATTTGCAGAGCCAAGGAAATTTCCTCTGTGTCCTCAAACACTTACAGTGGGGCAAAAAAGTATTTAGTCANGTCTGTTCAGAGTGTGTTAGCTCACACTAAAGAAAAGTGCGCTGATGATACATGGACTAAACCAAAACTGTGTATGTTTAGGATGATAATATATGAATATGGTACTGAGAATTATGTTGTTTAAATGTTATATAAGAAGCACAGGTCTTTATGTGCCCAGCTGAGGTCTGGTGTTTTACCACTTAATGTTGAAACTGGACGGTATGTTAGTCTGCAAGAAGAAAAGTGGATTTGTTCCATGTGCTTTTAAGTCTTTCCTCTTCTCTGAAAATAACACACACACATTTGCAAATCCTAGTACATTTGCACAGGCAAATCATACCTTCCAGTCTATAGAGATGTTAACATACTGGGCTCTACCTGGCAGCTACAGCTTTTTCTGGGAAGCTGACAGCACAGACAAATGTCAGCACATTCAGTAAAGCCCAAGATCAATTGTTATTATTTTTTGTCTGTATATGCCTCTATTCGATAGTGATAGTAGAGAGAGATGAAAGAAAATGAGGGAGAGAGAGGGGCAGTCCCCAGTCAGATCAAACTGGGGATGTTGCAGTTCATGGTCAGCATCTTAACCCCTAAACCATGTGGGCTCCCCAAAAGTGATTATATTTAAGAAGGGATGTTGCACCTTCTCTTATGTACATAGAATAGTCCTTACCCATCTATTTAATCCACATTAATATGGAGTTATAGGAGTGCCATAAAAAAGAATACATCTGGGAAAGAATAAGACAATAAATGTGGAAATATAAATATAAATAAATAAAAGAATAAATAAATGTGGATATATAAAGACAAATAATTATTTTTTCCTTTAGCTTTTGCATTTCCCTTATTGCTTTTGCTATTCCCCTTTTGCTTTTGCTTTTCCCTTATTGCTTTTGCTAAAGGCCAAGCTGCCAATAAACTGACTTTGGGCGGGCCTTCCTGCCCAAGCTGAGTAATCAATTCATGCACACATGAATCCTGCTTTGGCAGGAGCTTTTTAGCAAAAGGGGAAAAACAAAAGCAATAAGGGAAAATCAAAAGAAAAAATAATTATTTGTCTTTATATATCCACATTTATTTATTCTTTTATGTATTTCTCTTTATATTTCCACATTTATTGTCTTATTCTTTCCCAGATTTATTATTTTGTATGGCACTCCTATGACTCCATACCTTAAACAAATAATGATGTGATATTCATCTAATTCTTCAATGTTTTTTCTGAAAAAATAAATAATGTAAAGCAGCGGTGCTAGTGTGGCTGTAGACGTGTTGTTTACATATTAATCTGTATTAAGAAAATGTAATATACAATAAAGATACAGAGAAAATGGGATATAAGCTATCCAGTGCAGACACTGAACATAATATTTGAAAACAACAAAACAAACTTACAGGTTGAACTTATGTAAAAGACAGTTGCAATTCTGACTAACTGAACTATGATTTCACTGGGGGTCATAGTAGCCCAGATCCAGATATGCAAAACATTTTGGCGGTTTTGAATTCAGATATGTAAATTATAACCACTCCAGGAGGATCTAACTCCATCATCTTCTAACCATAACAAATACCATCACATAGCCAGTGGGCAAGTCTTTGTTGAAAGACGGGTTTGCTACAGTACGAGCCCTGTCACCATAACAGACGCACATACAGTAGCTCTTAGTGGAGCTACACTGCTTAAATAAAGGCTTAAAAAATGTTAAAACTCACATTGGCCACAAGCACTACAAATTTGCAGAGCCAAGGAAATTTCCTCTGTGTCCTCAAACACTTACCTGAAGAGAGCCTTGAGATTCCACAGAGGGGCTCACAGGTGAAGTGTTTGTCCCTGTCCCTCACTCCCTCTGCATATTAGGCCATGTTAAGTAAATTTCCCAATGGGTCTTTCAGTCAGTGTTGGTGTGGGTCCATTTGACCGCTGTTTTCCTGTGTGGGGCGTATGTTGTCATGAATTTTATGCCCTCCCCTAAACCAGTTGCACTCCACTAGTGCTTACTACGGAAAATAACTCCATATGGAGTCACACTCTCAGCTGTGGAGTACATTATACATTGTTAGACCAAAATAATGTTTGGAGAGACTCTTATTCATTTCGTTTAGAGATATTATTTATATAAATAAAATACTGAATTACTAAAATACCTTAGTTAGGTTACGTGATAATCTTTTGGGGTCCTTGGCAGAATAAGCTGCATTTGTCGTGACTGTTTTCATACTTGTTTGCTGTTCTTGCAGGGCTTACCTACCAATTGCTGATAATGTGTCGATTGTTGCATTTTTTCAAATTGAACCTGACTTGAACCCATTAGCTGAGAGATGTGTGTGTGTGTATATACACTTGGTTACCAGTTTATTGGGTACACCCAGGTAAAACTAATGCAGTCTAATAAAAGTCCTGCAATAAATTATACCTTCACGAAGGATGCTGTATGGTCATTTTAGAGGATGTAGTTCCCAGGGCTGTTTAATTATACTGGGTTATAATGAGAGGTGTTTCTAATATTTTGTCCACCACCTTTATATCATTAAGAGTAAATAATATAAATTGAGTGTATACTGTATATATATATATTCCTGCTCTTAAAAGCTGCACTGCAGTTGATATTTTTTTGAAGGTCTGAATGAAATGAACAGTTAATCCTTCTACTTGGTCATCAAATGTACATTACTTATGACTTTTTCAGTTTTAAGTTAATGCATGTTTAACCCTGCTGGCATTATCAGACATGTTTAAGTTTTTACAGTATTTTAACCTAATGTGAATGGCTACACAGACTGGGGAAATACTATTGTGAAGATATAATATATAAATATATATAATCAATATAAGATGCAAATGTTTGTAGGTTTAAATTAAGATATTTTTATTTTATCCAAGCACCTATAGATAATAACAACAACAATGACATTTTATATTAAATGACCAAGGAGAACCTTAAAGACAAACAAATGTATAAAAGGCTGTAAAGACTTTATTAAATGGCAGCAAATCACATGCATTATCAGGCTATCTTCATATTAATATCCATCTGTTTTGACTCACGTCCTGACATTCTACAAACCCAGACAACAGTCTTGCATTGGGGGGTCAAAAAGAAAAGATAATTTAGGGTCACATATCAACATATGAGGGATTAGAAAATGTTGTGTAAAGTGCTGGCATAACTTCTGTCACAGAAATAGTGCAATATAATCAAAGATCTGCTTTTTCCCATGGCTACTACTGAAATGCAAGATAGTGAAAACATTTAAATTCCACTTTCTCAGTATATCATATAGAATAATATAAATCTATTGTGCATATCTGTCTTCAAGAAAATATACTTTATCTTACCAGAATAAGGGCGCATTTTCAGCACAAATCCATGCAAAGCTAAATGCTTAATGGTTTTTTTTCCTTCTCCACACCGAAACCACCCACAACAACAGACCTTCAGCGGCAAGTAAGGTGTTATTTCATTAAGGCCTCTTCATAATCTAGTGTAATACAGGAAGAGTTAATTGTTTTCAAGACAGAAAATCTTTAATTGCAACATCCTCATAATACCACAGTGAATCTCGTGCAGTTACGAGAGGTCAGTCTTGTTTGGTCAGGTGTTAACGTGACGCAGGACGCGACGCAGTGAGTGTCCATCTCGTGCAGTACACATGGCAGGAAGGGGTACAGGCTCTGTCTTGTGCTCCACTATGTTGTAGTGGCACTTCTTAAGATGGTCCGACATGCTGGGGAGATCAGTGAAACCCCACGATAACACTGGGCTGAAGGCAGTGCTGAATCTCCACACCTGCAACATTTAAAAAAAATAAAATAAAAAAATAAAGATGAAATAAAGAGGGCACTGCATGTCAAAAATATTAGTAGGGCTCCTGCTGATTTGTTACATGCAATTTCCATACAATTTTCGTGTAAAGCTACACTCCCTGCTTTTGTTACAGTACCACCAAATCCTAAATTGTAGCTCACACTTTACTGAACAGGAACATTTAAAAGTTCAACACAATGATTAGCTTTCTTTCTTTTTTCTGCAGTTAGCTGCATCCCCCTGATTTCCAGTCTCTGTGCTTGGCTAAGCTAACTGGTTGCTGGCTCCAGCTACCGAACAGACTTGAGAGTGATATTTATCTTCTCATCTAACTCTCGGCAAGAAAGCATATATGGGCATTTCCCAAAATGTCAGACTACTCCTTTAAAATTTTAATTTAAGTTAAAAAAAATAAAAAATCATTTTAAGCTTTGAGGACACTACTCCACAAAATCTTTGTTCTTCTTTATCTTTAAAACAGCTTTGTAATAATAATTTTTTATTCCATGTTGTTAAAAATATGGTCACAGACAGTTATTTTTATTATACTTATTGTAATATTGTAGTATTTACTGTAGAGCTACAGTGGCACATGTTTCCTCTTACAAAAGCACATGCATTTTTCAAACAGTTTAAAAGTGATTTAGAGTGTGATTTTAAAATTCCATTGAAAACACTGATATCTTGTAGGTTTACAATAAAGGTATTCTACTCACTCTATTTTTGATCTGCCATGACACAGTGCCAGGAGCACCAGGACACTGTCTTCGCTCCCACTGCAGCTCCACTATGCCCCTGGTCTGGAGGAGACTGGCACACACCTCCCTCATAGTCCGTGACACCAGTGACAGCTGGCACAGGCTGAAACTATCCAGGAACCCAGCTATGTGCCACAGTATCTCAATGGGAAGCCCACTGAATTGGTCAGACTGGGAGTCACTTGGAAGTTTTGCCTTTGGGCAAGGCTGAACCCCGAAGGACCTGAGGTGCCTGTCATGAACCACCTTGGCCCCCTGGGTAGATGGGTGAAACCTCCGCTGGGAAAATGTACAGCCATAATATGCCAGGGGGCAGCGGTGCTCCATCCACCCATTGAGACCAGCGTGAATGTCACCATGGACATTTGTGAAATGGGAAGAAAAGTGGTCCCGGCGGAAGGACTGACCACAGACAAAGGGGAACATGTGCTGGTAGCGGGGGTTAGGAGGGAGGTAGCGGTTATGTGGGACCGCCTCCACCTCCAGAGCTTCCAGGACAAGGCCGAGGCGGAGAGTGCGGAAAGGGCTGGGGTAGGAGAGCTGGGGGGCAGCATGGTCACAGGCAGATGCAGAGGCCATGTCACCCACTCTAGTGTTGGTTACCAAGATTGCTGCAGGGAAAGTGAAAGTCTGTGTGCCAAAGTCAACACGGTAGCCATCAACATAGACTGTATTAGAGATCCTTCTACACTCTCTGGACTCCTCTAAACAGAAGAGCAGGGCTGCTGTGATCAGATCAATCTCTCCCAGACCCATGGGGTCGTCATCCTGCTCCAGGTCTGAGGTATCCACTGCCTTGTCCTCCATTTTGGGTCGCAATCTATACAGTGACCTGTCTGGGATGAAACCTATCCGCCCATTCGGTAATGAACATTGGCTCTGGCCCCTAAAAAACGTGTAGTTGTGGAACTTACGCTCAGGCCCGTGGTTTTCTAAAAGAACTAGCCCCCTATCTTCCAGGACCACATGACCAGCCCTCTGTGCCACACTCTGGCTGACATGCACTGGAGATGCCATTGGAGGGGTGAGTGGCTCCTGAGAAACCCCAGCATTCCTGTCATCTTGCACCTCAACAGGACAGGCCGTCTCCAGACTGGCCTCCATTGCTCCTGACAGTGGTCCATTTGTTGTGTTTAAATTCCTTAGATCTGTTCCTTTCACAACCCCATTTCCTCTCAAACAGCTTGAACAAACACTTTGCTCCTCCATCCCTCTTTTATTCAAACCTTCAGTAGCTGCAGGTGTTTTGTCCTCTAGTCCATTCTGAAGGTCTCCATTGCTGCTCAATCTACCCATAGCAACTCCTCTGTTCACACACTCTGTGCTGCTGTCAACAGAGTTGGTACTGCTAACAAATTCTAAAGCAGCAGCTAAGCTTCTTGCAGTCTCAACTGTGGCCTCATAGAGTTTACTGAAGTGCTCCTCATTCAAGCCATTAATTCCACTGACAATTTTCTCCTTTGCCGAGCCTGGTGGGGGAGGTTGTGGCTGATGTGAGGATGATGACTGTGAAGGTGACTCGATAAATGTGGAGGCTTCAGGGGCAGATGTAAGCAAAGCTGAGTCCGTTGCCTTATTCTCCTTATCAACAGGGACAAGTGGCTCTCCCTCTGCAGTAGGTGCCATGGCAATCACTTTGAGGGACTCCAGTAATGTACGCTGGTCCTGAAGGGCAAGTGCCATGTCCAGCTGCTCCACCTCGTCCACACCACGGCTCAGGCTCTCATAGGAAGTATAGTCCAGGCAGCTAATTGGCCATCTGTTCCACTCCATGGTGCAGCACACCACCCCAGCTGGACACACTTCGAGGTGTGCATACATTTGGTTGCGCACCAGGGTGGCGGGGCAGCCATAGCCACTGTTTAGGCAGGGGACCCTCACCAGTGGGCACATCAGGTGGTGCTCATCAACTTTGCAGGAGTGATATACAGCCCCACACACCAGAGGACAGCTGATTAGGTCACAAGAAATGCCTGGTTGAGGTCTGACCATGCATCTCTGGATAACACAGGACCTACAGTGAACATGGTCCTCCCCCATCTTCAGAGCTGAGGAGGTGGAAAGCTTCTGAAGGTGACTGTAAAAAACCACTGTCCTGCCAAATAAGCAAAAAGAGCAAAGAGTTTATTAAAGATAAGACAAAACAAGACTTTGTTGATAGCATAAAGTTATTGTAGCATATTTCACAATAATATGTGCATTTACTACAGCTTTTCTGAACAAGAATATTATAGATAATAATATAAAAAGTAGTGTCTTATACTTTTACTGCACACAATTAAGATTAAAACTATGAAATTAGCCTGGTGTACCAGAGTTTTGGCCCTGTCGTGAATGGCTGCCATAATTACTGCAAACCACCAGATGTCACTGTGCTTGCTGAGATCCATGCCCAAAAGCTTCAAATCTTTTTTTGGCAACAACAACAGGAAAAAAGCTGCAAAACAAAGACCTTGTCCAACCAAAAAGCAGACCAAATAAAAATGCAAAAAGGATAGAGCAAAGGGAATTGGAGGAACAATGTAAGTAAAACTACACCAAATATAATATAAACCAAACTGGAAAGCTAAATACAGATACAAATTCAGTAAGCAGAGGAGAGTAAATAATAAGTAGGAAATAAATCGACATTAGAAAGCTATATACAATACAATACCCAAGACCAGTGTACATGGAGGTTTTTTAAGTGCATGAATGTAGTAAATGTGCACAAAACAGATTTTAACCTACCTTCCTCATATTCCTGAGCAATGTAAAAATGCAGAGGTAGGTGTGTGTGTGTGTGTATATAAGTATTTGGGAAAAATAAAATGGAAAATAGGATAGATTGCTGAAAAGAGCACAGATTTATTCTAATGGATAAGAGAAAACGACTCATATTTTTTTCATTTCGAATTATCTTATGAAAGAGCAGTTACACAGACCATAACATATATTACATTACAATTATTTGTGTTAAACACAAATATTTACAAGGTGCAAGGAACTGATGTAATCTTTTGTCATTTGTGGTAAAGGTGAATTAAAAACAGCCTCCTCACATGAACACATTAACAAAGTCAATGAAACAGGACTACCAAACAAACTGAATGGCTAAGCAAACCTAAATTGTCTGTGGCGCTGGTGTTCTGTCTCTTTCCATGTCTAGAGTCTGCATGACTGTGGAACAGTGCCCCCACTGCAGCATATGTGGAAATTAACTGCAGTCACGTGATGCACCTAAAAGACTGTCTCATCCAAGTAACCTTATTAGGGATCTCGATAACAAGAAGGTCAAAACCTTTCCTTTCTTAAATTTTAAAAAGTTCCAGAAAGCCCTTAGAAAACAAAACAAATTAGCTTTCTGTTTGTGAAGTTAAACTGGAAGTGTAACAATTCCAAAGTTGCAGTTTGACTGATGTCTGATTGTGTACACATTGTATAATTTCCTGCTAGTATAAAATGGCAAAGTAAGACTATTTCTTATATACTAACTGCAAAGACAATGTACTATAAACATTAGTATAGTACATACTATGTGCAATTAATATGCAATATGGAACTGGAACACTTTCCGTGTATTCCTTTCAGTACATCCAACGTGGTTGCAGTAGAATTTTGAGAAAGTTACTATGATGCTCATCTATGATGCTGCTGCCGAGGTGACACAGCACCTGTCTGACTGTTTACATAACCACTTCTTTAAACAATGGATGAATATACGTAAATGTACATTTGAAAAGGATTAACTATTCTGTCACTTCAAAGTCTTTGGCTAGGATTATAAATGCGGCTTGCGTGGACAGCAGGCAGCTACCTACCAGGAATATACAGTACTGTAGCTAGTTCCTGTAGTTGAAGTTTACTTACTACAAGCAGCACTGTAGCAAAGGAACCGAGAAAAAAAAACAAGAGAAGCGTTTGCTACTGTGTACAGTAGTTTGTATAACCCCCCTACTGCACGCCAGTTTGTTGTCTGTTCTTTCGCTATTAAATCAACTTGTTTTTGTAACAACGGCAAGCTAGCTTACACTGGCCAGCTAATGTTGGCTAACAGCAGCTAGCCAGCTCGGAAGTTCACAACAAGCTATCTTAGCAAGCTAATGTTGGGTTAGCATGCGAGTAGCTTCTCACCTTATCGTTTTGTTGGCAGGAAAACGTATGATAAGATATGTTTGGTTGTTATATATAAATACAACTAGCTGTTACTGTAGTTACCTCTGTTGAGAAACTGCTAATGATAGCGAGCTACAATTCTCTCTCAACTTCCTTTTTTTCCTGTTCAAAACTTTATTGACCAAAGTGTACATCAATTTCACATTAATGATTACAAGTGTTCATATGGACAGAAAGAAAAACGACAAGAACAGTAAAGGAAAAAATAGAATAAAATGTAATTGCGTAGATAGACACTCGGTGGTATTTTTAAAGAATTTGGCAGAAATGTTAAGTCGTGAAGGAACGTTTAAAAATGTCTAAATAAAGAATTTACCCTTAAGATTAAATAGGCTAATTTACACTGAAATTAATCTTAGCGTCCTTTCATTTAAAATACAATATGACATCTTCAACAGTTTGAAATTGTACTTTTATTTTATGATAGCCTAATTAGTTATGCAAATCTGACCAGTAAAATTACATTTGTAAAAGAGGTCTGTGGTTTTTGTACGATTAATTTCAAATATGCTTATTACTTCATTTAGAATCAGTAATATCTATACCACTGTTACGTCCCCTTAGTCTTCTTCTGTTTCTTGTTTTATTTTGTAGTCTTGGCTTTCCTGTTTGTTCTGTTCCTGCCCTCTTGTTTTGGTTGACTGTCTTCACCTGCTCCTTGTTTGCACACCTGTTCTTGATTCCCTCCTTAGTCTCTTCCCTATTTATACTGGCCTTTTCTTTTTGTTCCTTGTGGGTTTATTGTCTTTTGTTGGATGTGTACCTTGTGCTGCCTGAGCAAGCGCCATGTTCCCTGTGCGCTGATTTTTGAGTTGGACTTCTCCTTGTGCTTCTGTTTTTCCTACCTGGACTTATCTGATTGCTGCAAGTAGGTTGAATAAACCTTTGAACAGCTCCCGGTACCTGCGTATAAGATATTATATCTTTGAGCTGTCTGCGTTTGTGTCCTTTCTCTGCCGCCTGCAACCATGCCCCGTAACAACCACCTAATAAATAAATGAAACCATCTGAAATAGCTTTGCAAACAGACGCAAATTCTCTATAGGTGACAGGGCACTTGTGATACATTCATGGCATGGCAGTTAATTTTAAGTGCATAGGTTATGTGTCCGTTATTAATAAATAAATCGGACACAAAACTCACTTGGACCTCCCACGGAAATCACGTCAATCTGTGGAGATAATTCATTGCCTGACACATTTTTTTAATTAACATGCAGTAACCAGTAACGGACAGGAGAGGTCACTGTTGCATTATTTTTGCGGTCTCCTAGCTGGCAGCCTAATGTGCCTCAATTCATTGTTGTTACCAGAAGGAGACGCCGCGTTTCGAGGTTGGGGACACCTACAAAACAGCACCCCTGGAGCTGGAGGAGCTGATGGACACAACAGCAGGACAGTGCTTAGCAGTACTGAAAACACCTGGCATGAGGTGTTCACCATTTACACGATATAAAATCTAAAATAAATAGTTGTTTATATTTCAATCATTGTATACAATCCAAACTCACATTTCTAAATGCTGCTGTACATGCATAAGCATATAGATTGAGTTATTGTAAATTGTATGCTGTATTAAAACCTATGTTTAGTGGATTTTGCAAAATGCAATCAAAGCATTTGCTTGGATTTTCTCTGTCAGTCTTTTTTCAATTTGTGCGTTTGTAAATCCAATATGCAGTATATAAATCCAAGAATGATGTATTGCAAACATTTGTGATTCAATGGTTCATTGCCTGAACAAGGCAACCATAAAAAATCTGACACTGAAGCCCTACTGTTAAGGCCTGCACTGAAAGTGGGAGAATAAGAGGCCACCAAAAGGTCTGCCATGACGAGACCAGACTCCAGATCTCACACACACATACACACCCACTGTGCAGATACCTTGTCAACTACCAATCCATGAGACAGATAATACATGGATAAAGAGAATGAAGGATAGGTGGATGGATCTTTAACATCAACACCAATGGTGCTGTGAACTACGAAACTCACTTTAATCCCGCCCACCGGTTTTCCCCCCAGCGGAGATGTCCAGTGCTGAAAACCACGTTTTCCTTTACGAGTGCTCAAGTGATTTAATGTGGCATTTTAGACCACGTATTTGTGTAAGATTCTTTATGTTGTTGTCTGTAAACTGTCGCAGTTTCAATCCCACTTTGAT
This sequence comes from Maccullochella peelii, assembly GCA_002120245.1. Classification (NCBI taxonomy): domain Eukaryota; kingdom Metazoa; phylum Chordata; class Actinopteri; order Centrarchiformes; family Percichthyidae; genus Maccullochella; species Maccullochella peelii. The sequence continues at coordinate 170,841 of LKNJ01000324.1, read as the reverse complement.
AAAAGGGACAAATTGCTGAATAAGTGCCAACTTTCCTGATTCCCCTGTGTTCGGCGAAGCAAGGCCTATCATGAAAAATAGGCTTGCCAAAAGATTGACTGAAGGGGTTTATGTTTTGAGGAAATTAAACAGAAATGAAACTGAAGAAAATAAATTTTATTTTTGGATCATCCAATTTTTCACAACCTTAAGCAACGACGGTGACATCAAAATTAGTGAAAAATTACAATACCTTTTATTTAATTGATAATTATATAATTGACCGGTCTCTCTTGACCAATAATCAAAATAATAATAGGTCTACTTCATTGCTGGAAAGCCTTGCGGTCAACCCACGCAGACTGCAGTCCTTGAATAAACCGAGTACCGCCGTCGCCCTTTGCCCTGAAGTGTGGCTGCAGCATCCAAGTAGTCTCTCCTTCCAAACATGTCACTTTTATTCAGGTTCAATATCAGATGCTCGCTCCCGAAGCCCCGGGCACCAGCAGTGGCAGTGTCACAGCGACTCCGTTATATGTTTATTTGTGATTTATACCGCCTGGCGTGAGTCACGACAGGACCCTACCGCTTAAACTGCATGCCCCCCGGGAGTGGGCAGTATCTTTTGCGTGGGAAAACTCGCGGGGTGAAGTTAAACCTTTAAGACTCACTCACTGCCTTCATCAGTGAGGGGCGGAATAGTTTCAGAAGTTCTATTCAGTGATAGTACAGTGGTCACTATAAGAAAAACAATCATTGATATGAACAAAATACTTTTATGTAATTTATTTTCCAATGAAAACTTGTTTGCCTCAGGCCTTCACCAGTTAATGCCATAATGCAGACCAGGACCTTATGGCATAAATGTTAATCTCCCAGACTAGAGTAGCAGGTAAAGTTCTATTCAGCAGGTTAAAGAGCGGCAAAACTGAGATCTATGATTGGCCTCCGTTAACCTAATGACTGAAACATCAGCAATGACCTTCAACCAAACGCTAGATGGCGCGATGCAAACTGTTGACTGCTGTCCATTCCACGGTGCTGAAAACATATATTGTATGTGGTCTACTAGAAGCCAGAGGCCTCAAGGAAACTCAAGGAGTAAACATGAGATGTAGGCTCCTATAGGCTATTCGCAGGAGTGCCCATTTCCTTGAACCTGGAAATACAGGGGGTGTATCTAATAGGCTATACTTTTACACCAAACATTTCCAAGCCTGCTTATATGAAGTGGAGGAAATACCGTGCACGAGATAATATTAATGGCAATGTAATAAACGAACGTGGGTAACCAACTATCTTGCTCAGAAGCTCAAATGCTGCATTAATAATATACGTGACAGCAGATTTCAGTTTTATTTTACTGTAATTTTAGCTCTGATAAAACATAGCAGGTCTTACTCTCATTATATATGTTTTAAAGACGTGCAGGCATAAGAGGTAAATACTGTAGAAAACGTGATGGTTGCGGGGGGGATCTTCACGTTCACGTTTCGAGTTGAGAGAGAGAGAGAGAGAGAGAGAGAGAGAGACTCAAGTGATACAGCCGGGCACCACGCGCTAGAGGAGACTGACGAAGACACGCGACATGTCTCAAGGATTCAGGTAAGTTTTGATGCAATACACACAGAAAAAGCAACTTAAAATATATACAATGTAAATAGGACAGTTTAAAAGATAGATATAGGCTAAGGTAATATAGGCTATTGAGAACAGACCATTAATGTTATGCTTATTCCTGCTGAAAGATATTCGCCTAGTTCGTGTATTTTTATTATTATTATTATTATTATTATTATTATTATTATTATTATTATTAACTGCTGCTACCTTATGCTGCACGGCAGATAAGAAGAATAATGTAGGGTGTTTTGTATCCATCCTCATGTAGAATTCAAATAGGAGTCGATTGTGGAAGGATTGTAGTTTCTCGGCTTTATTAGAAACTAGCTGAGTCAAATCGTAAAGAATGTGTCTGTGAGAGGACGACGAGCGCAGGCAACAGTCCCAAAGACGTCCTTGTAACGTGTTTGGAAAGCGCGCTGTCCACGGTGCTGAAATCTGGTTTCTGCCTGATTTTCTCAATGGGCAGCGAGCACAGTACTTTGAGCCTTTCCTGGTACATCGTAGGCTACTGGCTGTTTGTAACAACATTGTCTGAGAAATGTTAAAGTACCTGGCTGCTCCCTCCAGACCTTACCACCTGCACGGTTGGGCAACTCCCAGTGGACAGCAGTCCTGTTCAGCCACTGTACTGCCCGTTGATCAGCTGGGTGTGAGTGACGTGCCTTGCTCAAAGGCGCCTAGATGGTATAAGAGAGGCATGAGGACTGTTGCCAGCTGTAGGAATGTAAAACAGGGCGTTGATGGAAAGGAGCATGCGTGCTTAGTCAACTCTTGCTACATAAACCTTAAGCACATCTGGCCTCGTTTCTCCCAGCTCACATGTCACAGCAGTTTGTCTTATTTTTCTGCAGGTGTACGCGGATATGCCCCGGGTGTCGTGCTCGCAGATCATGGTCTCTGGGATAAACGTGGATGTATTGACAGACAGCAGATAGTATGCCTGCACAGTTGGCACGGCTCACGCGATGTGGCACAATATGGCACGCGTAAAGATGGGTCTCTTCGCTCTCCTGTGTCTCCCCACGTTTTTCTTCCGCGTCCTCGTGCTCTCCCACAGCAGCAGCATCTATGAGCGGTCGGTGGTCCCTCGCGCCGTGTCCCGCTCCGTGGCTCGTATGGACGGAGACGTGATCATCGGCGCGCTATTCTCCGTCCACCACCAGCCGTCTGCGGAGAAGGTGGCAGAGCGGAAGTGCGGGGACGTCCGCGAGCAGTATGGCATCCAGAGGGTGGAGGCCATGTTCCACACGTTGGACCGGATCAACGCTGACCCGAACCTGCTCCCCAACATCAGCCTGGGCTGTGAGATCCGGGACTCCTGCTGGCACTCCTCTGTGGCCCTGGAGCAGAGCATCGAGTTCATCCGGGACTCCCTTATCTCCATCCGGGATGATAAGGACGGGTCCAAATGGTGCATTGACGGCACCCCGTCCCACCAGCCTCCACCCTCCAAGAAGCCCATTGCCGGAGTGATCGGACCGGGATCCAGCTCTGTGGCCATTCAGGTGCAGAACCTTCTGCAGCTCTTCAACATCCCGCAGATCGCCTACTCTGCCACCAGCATCGACCTGAGTGACAAGACTCTGTTCAAGTACTTCCTGAGGGTCGTGCCCTCAGACACCCTCCAGGCCCGGGCCATACTGGACATTGTCAAGCGTTACAACTGGACCTATGTGTCTGCGGTGCACACTGAGGGTGAGACCCCCATCACTGACCTCTCTAACAGGAAAATCACCATAATGTGCCAACAGCCATGTTGTCTGTTAGTCTGGTAGTAGGTTTATAGTGTCCTCATCATTCATTTAGGTGTTTTTAATTACCCAATAGTCTCATCGATTAGAGCCTGAGAGACACACACATTGACTGTGATATTTTATGCTATCATTTTGAAAATATTCAAAGACTTTATAGAAATTCTGGGCATTTGAAGGAGATACTTAATGTTGAGATGTGCTTGAGGACCTGGAAAGATAATTACATATTTATGGTAAACCACTGGCTTATTAAATCATTTGATAATATTACCAACAAAATGTGCATAGACCAGCTAAATGGGGGATTTTGGGGCCAACATCCTCAAATAATCCCATTTTATTGTTTGTCTCTTAAGAGGAAGTGGATGTAAAAGAAATGTAGTCACTCCTTGACCTCTATGTACAGTATCTGTCATTCACTCAGACTTTTTAAAGCAGGTAGTTGCTTCCACATATATGCATATGTAAATACTGTATATATTAAGATTTTTATGTAGATGTCTAGAGTTGAGGGTTGTGTGGACATTACCTCAAGCATCTTCCCACACATTCTATGTATCATCACACAGCTGTGGGTGCATTTATTAAATAACCTGCACTAGGGTATGGGCTGTAAGTAGAGTGTATGTTGAGTAAACATTGGGTGGTCTCTCCTTTTGGAGAGATTTAGCATTAACAGTTTAGGGGTTCTTTTGGACATGTTAAATTAATTCCATGGTTAAGTCAGGAGGATGAGGCATGGATGAAAAATGACTGAATTACTGTTTCAAATTTCACAGATACATGTAAATTAATATCAATGTCTGATCTCCACAGAAACCCTAGCAATAACAGTATTCAGTATTTCATACCATGACGGGCTCCCTTTCTTTTTGAGAACCTTTGCTAATTTGTTCAGCTGGATACCACAACATTGTAGTATGGTGAAGACAGGAGGCAAAAGGGAGAGAGGAGTTGGATAGACAGAGTAATTACGCTGAAGTGAATTATATCCATAGATTTTCATTAAAGTCTTAGTGAAACAGTCAGCGATGTGCACCCAAATTATGATTGACAGGTTACATTACCCAGGATCCCCCCCTGAGGAGCTGCGGACTCACGGGAAGCGTAAAACATCTTTGAAGTCCTATTATAGTCAGGTGTTGGAGAGGGGCTTTGTCACAGGTTGCTATCAGATAGATGAAGAGAGGGAGTTAGGGAGCTGTAGTACCTGGAGGCATAACTAGGTGGCGTCATCTGTCTGACCTTCAGCATACCTACTGGAGGATCCTCTGGGACTGAAGTCATAATTTAAGAGTAATGAAAGACCAGCCAGGGGAAGGATGAATTTGATTGCAAGCAGCAACATTTACTTGATAGACAATGTGAGTGATAAAAGTAGGAGGGCAGTTTAAAGTACAAACTCGAAAGCTTCAATTGGAATTAAATTGTGTTTTTGCTTTTACATGCAGACATTCTGTAAATGTGAGCCCTTATACTGACTATAGGTTCAGTTTTGTAAGAGACAACAGCTGAGACTTCACATGATAATTTGTCTGATGTAGACCTTACCCTGACCTTTGAGGAGTCATATGTAAATACATTTGTTTGTTTTGCTCTATCTTTAGTTATCTCTGAAATAGTGGTCACGACTGGCTTAAGCTCATGAGTGTCTTCTCTCCACCACCTTCGACAAGTTATAAATGCAGCTTGTTCCCGTAGCAACACCTAGGGCTGTGAAATTGCATAAATTACCTGTCCCAATTATCATCAGTCTGGTAGGAATACTCAAAGCAGTGGGCTGTCAACTAATGCACCACCACCCACCTGTCTCACAGCCTAGATGGAAAGAGTAAAATAATTGGATATCATTATTTCCATTTAGCCGTGGGAGAATGAAATGAGGCAATTGAAAATATCATAAAAGGACTATTGGAAAACCAACACATGGGCCCATTGTATGCCAGAGTAAATGCATTACTGGGATGCCTATTTCAGCTGCTGTCTTCCTTGCTGTATAAAGCCATGCCATGCACAGAGTATTCGTTCTTCATAACCCATATAAGGGGAGAGTGGCGTGGAGGCCCTCAGGAACCTGACCTGAGGCCTCTCATTAAGGCAATTGCACAGCAAATGTTTTCAGACTTTTATGGATAGGGGCTGTCAATTTCCTTTTGACAACATGCACATTCAAACACACACACAGACACATGTTCAAGCATGCACAAGTGATTGGATTGTCTATGTAATCCAGCTCTCGTGCTAAAGAGGCGTGGGCTTTATAAACAATCCCGATCATGACACATTAGTCAAGCACTGCAGTCCGAATGGAAATAGAAGATTTAGACTCAAACAGCTTTGCAGGGCTCTTGATTGGGATGGTGTGCAGTTAAACAAGGATAGCTATCTTCACCCCTTTTGGCTTTGATTGCAATCAGTAGCCAGTAAAATCTCTGACACTCATTATCAGAGGATCAGAGCTTCAGCTCAGTCAGAACATGATGAATGAACAACTGCTGGGGGGTGTGCTTTAAGCATAACATTGATTGTCCATCAGTGAAATAATTAGAAATGTATGGTTGAAAGCAATTACTCGTACTATTTAATAATGTCAATGTGTCTTTGCAAGTAACAAGGCATGTAATTCTTTCTTATTATGAAAACATTGATTGTGTCACTTACAATCAGAGAATAATGCCCCATATTTTGAGCTCACAATCAGTGAAAATGCTACAGAGTATTATCCAAATCCACAAAGGCTAATTGAAGAAATGCGATTACCAGACGGTGAAAAGACATTTCACAAGGAATTTTTTTGTGTTTAATTCTAGCAAGGACAGAATGCTTTCCGACTGAATTCTGTCTGTCTGTTTTCTTCATCACCTATAGGAAACTATGGGGAGAGTGGCATGGAGGCTTTCAAGGAGCTGGCCTCTCAGGAAGGGTTATGCATTGCCCACTCGGATAAGATCTACAGTAACGCAGGGGAGAAGCACTACGATCGCCTTTTGAGGAAACTACGGGAGCGTCTTCCCAAAGCTCGTGTAGTGGTGTGTTTCTGCGAGGGCATGACTGTCCGAGGTCTCCTGATGGCCATGAGGAGACTGGGAGTGTCTGGGGAGTTCCTCCTCATTGGCAGGTATGGATGTGTTTGTTTTTCTTTACCTTTTTATTCACAGTTGAGAACATTTCTCTTGATGGCAAGAAATCGGTTAACAGACTGGAAGGCTGCGAGATGCTCTGTAGTCTTCCTGATGTGCATGTCACCAAGGCAACCAAGAAGAATTAGACCACATACCAATAGCACTGAATAGAAATGTTCTCAAGCAATGAATAATTGGTATTTCTGACACAGACACAAAACTAGAGATGGAAACAATGCCTCCAGTCCATTCTCTCCCTTTTGGGCTGTCTCTTATTTGGTTTTTCGAGGCAATGGCAGTCATTTCTCATTTAGCAATCAAAGTGAAGCACACATGCATCTATTTGAAAACATGAAGACCATATTAAATCAGCGTGAACTGTAAACATCTCTCCTTTTTCTGATTGCACCTCCTCTCTGGATATTCACTCTTTCTCTCCATTTTACTCTTCTTCATTTTTCTCTCTGTCTGTTAGTCAGTGCTGAGTGACAGTGACTGACTGTAGCTGTAATCTTAGTCATTAGAAAAGGGCAAGTAGAGTCGTCTCACACATTTTTACAGCAGCACATTACACCATGAAATAGCCCTTAAGGAACATTCACACTTGTCAGTGAACGCCGCTGCAACCTTGATGCTACTTTTCAGTTCATTCATGCGATATCTTTGCCCCATCATTTCAGAGAGGAGGTGGTTTTTGGCACCGGTGTGTTGTGGGTCGGTTGTCAGCCGTATTTTACATGAGGGGGACATTAATAAGACAGCTAAGGATGACAGAGGCTTTTAGCCTAGCTTAGCAGTATTTGTTGGAGATTTGCTGAACACTGCATGAGTGCAGCTCAAACTCTGAACCACCATCTTCTAACAGGAACAACCTGAGAGACAAAATACAGTAAAGTTACTTCTATCTTTACTGTGTGTTCACACATATTAAATTGTTCAGATTTTGCAACAATGCACAATCTTTAGATGTACATACAATGCATAGAAGATGCTATGTACAATAAACATCTTGTAAAAGAAAAGGGTGAGTGAAGACAAACAATTGTTCAAATTACAATAACGTGTAAAGATTGAATTTCATTTCACTGACACAGATTTTCAAAGCTAGAGTAGTTGTGTTGCAATATGTGTGATGAGGTTGGTAAAAAGATAATTGTCTCTTCCTCTTCAATGGATTTCTCCCTGTGTGTTAGCTGTTTGTTGGTGCAAAATGGTGTGTTTAGAAAGAAACCTTTACCTTTACCAAGATTTTTACCATTCTCTTTTGTAGATATCTTGATGAGATGTACTGTCGTCTACAGTTTGTCAGTCTGTTTCCTTATTGTCAAAAAATCCCATGAAAAGACCAATACCAGCCCGTGAATTGATCCTACTAACAAGTGTTGTCTGTGTAGCTGAAGCCTGAAATATCTTATTCCCCTGTGCCACAGAGCTCCACTACACCAACCTTTGCACTGGATGGCATGTTACTTAAATATCATGAACATGGGCACTGTAGTATATTTTGAGTCCATCCTATATACATCCTGATGCTGTAAGTCACACTCACTAGAGCACTAAATGTATAGTAATCCACAGCTGAAAATAGTTCCCAAGAAATGCGCTATTTGCACCTATTTGAGAGACTTTAAAAATAAATAAAGAAACTATATATTTTATTTATTTGTGACTGATTTTTAAAGATTTCCAACATCAGTATGAACCAATAGGGTTCAAGCTGAGAGCCACGGGGGGGTAAGGAAGTGGGACAGCATTGAGATACGGATTAACACAGTGTTGGTTCTGGTCTTTTCATGGGATTTGTTAACTTAAAATTGTCTTGTTGAATAGCTACAGTGTCTAATTGATGTGAATTAGGACACCTTGTTGCTGGCAATGAGTTTTTTATCTTTTCTAATTTCTTTGTATGTAGTTACACATATACATAAGATTAGACACCTCTCTATTGGCAGACACTGAGGGATTTGTTATCCTTGAAGAAGCCTTTCCTTTTTCCTGTAATATCTCCCAGTGGTAGGAATAGAGAGAAGACAAGTGCTGCTCTTACCAGCCTCTGTTTATGTTTTATGTGTTATATTCAGTGCATACGTGCATATTTAAGTTCTTGGCAGGGGAAGGCACTCTTTCTTTTCAGATGCAGAGCATGCCTTTTAAATTATCCATTATAATGACACTCTAGGGTTACATTCCTTTCCATATCTCTGCTTTTCTCTTTCCTCCATAGGAGTTGGGAGAGTGGGTCTTTTTTTAGCTTTTGTCGAAGTCTCCATGGGTGGAAGAAATGCTTCTGGGTCAGAGAGACAGAGACAGAGAGAGAGAGAGAGAGAGAGAGAGAGATAGTGGGACAGAGTGTGTAAAATGACAGAGGAAGTCTGGGCCAACACAGATGCCAAGCCATGTGTGTGTTTCTTGGCATGTAGTGAATGAAGCTGGCAGACAGGTATTAGCTCATCAAAGGGCAGCTTGTGTTCTTAATTTATGCTTTCACCTCTAAAGAAGCCTCTTTCATGAAGTATGTGAGAGCTACAGAGAGTTCGAAGGATGTAAGATACACAAAGACAAACAAAGGGTGAATGAAACAAAGTGAAAGAGCAAGAAGAGTACAGACAGGCCACTCTGTCGTTCTTACATTGTACATCTAAAACACTGGCTACTCAGCCTCTCTTGTATTACTGCAAATGTATTATATTTTAAGCCTGTTGATAACAAAAAGCTAATTGTATTTAAACTGGTAATGCAGCACAAAAAATGGCACAGTGGACAGAAGTTCAAAATTTGCAACTGAAGTCTTTTGCACTTTTTTGACATTTAAGCTGCTATAATCAATATTTTTATGTTAACAATGCATCAAATGACTATGTGTTGTTAAAGGGGTCACTAGTAGTGATGAACCCACAGAGAATAATCACCCAACTCTGCAGTTCAGCTCAGCTTTATGAAGCAAAAAAGTTATCACATACAACTTTAGAATCAACATGGCTAAAATCATGCCAGAACAAAGAAAATGTGTCAGGAACAGGGCGCATTATCTGGCCAAGTTTCTTCATAATCAGACAGGCACTGTTGCAGTCGTGGCTTTCAAAGATTTTTTTCATTTAGAAAATTAAACTTTCAATTATAGCATACCCGTCAGGCCAATCAGCATAATATTTTAAATGTAGCACCACACCAAAATGCATCACCCCTCATCACAGTTAATCAGCAGTGTTTGCAATTAATTATTGCACTACCTTAGGATAGTCAGTATAATTTGTAAAGATAACAAGAAGTCTACAGCAGGTTCCATCAAAACCAGTGAGCTGGTGAGACAGTTATTGCCTTATACATCTCTGCATTTTATTCCACTTGGCACAAACAAACAAAACCAGACAAGAGATGGTGTATCAGATATAAAAAAGATTTGGAAACTCCAAGAGTAGGCAGTGTTGTGGTTTTTCCACCACATCTCATATGTGGATCATAGAACGCCACAGAGGCAGACAAAAACTCTATACAGCAGCGGCTACATAAACTACAAGTAGACATGCAGAGAGTTTTGAATCTGAGAGCTTTTGTTTTTGCTGCTCGGCTAACCTGCTCTTCAGACAAGGGCCAGGTGTGGCAGCGCGCTCGACCCACTTTATCCCTGACCTGCAGACTCTACACTGCATCACTTCAACACTTTACATCCACTCTGCTCTGCTGTTGTCAGTCAGAGGGGCTCTTGTTTTTCTCTCTGTGTGATGTCCATCATGATTTTGCCAATCAGTTGCCTCCATTACTCTACGACTGGCTGCACACACATTGGCACGCATAAAGAGACATTTATTCCATGCATACACTCCCGCACTCAAATACAGACACATATCCCGACATAGATTATCCACTTCATTTCAATCAAGAAGACATTGATGTCTGTCTTCTTGTTTTGTTCAAGTGTGTTCAAAGTGATTCTGTTAGATGAGAAACACATTCTGCTTAGACATAATGAAGCAGGAAGCACAGGGAATGTATTGATATAACCTCAGTTATTTTGTAAGAACAGAAATGATTGTATGACTGAGCTGGAAGCTGGTTGGTGAGCAGGTTAGGAGAGTCAGTCGATTCTGCAGTCAGTTGTTTGAAGATAGATAGGAGAAGACTTTTGGATTATTTGACTGTGGAGTCCTGCTGGTCTGTCCACAGATTAAGGCAGAGACCCCACCATGAGAGTGTAACCATGAGAGAAAAAAACAGAAAGAGAGAGACAAAGGGAGGTGAAGGTAGAGACAGGGAGAGGAGGGGAGAAGATAGGAAAGCTAAGCATGGTTGAGAGTAGATCGTGTTAGTTTATCATCACTGATCTGGTGAAAACCCAAGTTTGTAGATTTTACATTTTCAGATAAGTTGAAGGATGACATGCTTTTCAATAGGCTGAGAAATTCTTACACTTTTTAGGCTCATAAAATAAGACTGGGAAAAATGAGAGCAATGTGTGATATAATCTACGTTTATGTTAACCAGACAAGGACCTCTTTTACCCTTGTCTCTCAGGATACAAGGTACAATAGAAGTAGCGTGATGTTGTTATTAGCACAACAACACCTCATAGGGAGGAGTTTGGGATGGATACATGGATCAATAAAGCATGTGACCATGACACATATGTCAATGTTGTGTTTAAAGCTTGCTGTGCTGCCCTCAAGTGGCCAAAAAATCAACTCATGCAGCTTTAACAAAGTAATTTAATGCCTAAACCTAACCGTTTCCATAGCAGTGGCAGATCAGAAAAAGGTTATATGAATCATTTTTGTAACCATCATATGTAATGGTACTGTTAAATAACGCCACCATGTCAATAGGTGTGTCAGATCAGAAAATGCACATATATGTTGTTTTGGAAGGCAATGAAAGGCAATGAAATGTATTTTGTTGTCTAGTTTAGCGGACTTCTTGCATGAAACACATTTGATAAGCTCAAAAAAGCATTGTGACTAGGAAACTTGCTCAAATATAACGTTCCTTTCTTGCAAGCCTTGCAAAGTAACACCAGTGTTAGCTTAGAAGATGTGTTTTCACAAAGCAACTTTTAAAGGAAATGTACAAAGTGTTACTGTACCTTTCATAAATTATCAAAGACCAAATTCAGCAAATGGCAGTTCTATTACAAACAGACCATGCCAAAATGAATTAGCACATCAAACCTCAACATTTTTTCTCAAAGAATGAGTTTAGTTCATAACTCATAAATAAGTCTCGCCATACGGAGGAGTCATTTTAATGTCCATCAGAGAGCTAGCTACAGATTAATGTAATGCACAATATGAGCTGAATATATTTAGGAAAATAAAATGTAATTATTGTTACACTTTACCTTCAGAGCAGCCTTATTCTTCTTTGGAGTAAAGCCACATGACTGGTAGATGAAGAAGTTATTTCCCATTAAGCCTCACTGGGGAGACCAGGAAGTTGGTTGACTTTATCTTATATAAAATAAAACCACTCTTGAATTTATTTATCACTGTGTGTGGGGGCATTATTATCTTACTATAGGAACATCATGAGGGAACATTGTGTGCTACATAGAGTGCACTTGATGCTGTAAAATGGCCACATATTCCTTGCCTGTTATTTGACCACAGCGAGCAATACATACAATGACTCCCAGGAGATGGCTGCCCATATTATTACGGATCCATCATTTGACCAGTGCATGCAGCCAACGTGTCTTTTTGCTGAAGCAGTTGCTCCATTTATAGATTATGAGAACTTTTACCTTGTCACCAGAAAAATTTTATTTGTTTTGTAAAAAAACAATATAAGCAATCCAGGCACCGAGATTGGGTCCTTGAAAGGTTAGGTGCTTCATTATACTTTATAAACTTGCTTATAAAACCAATATATTTGTGTTTTACAACTAACTGTACAACCAATTACCTAACAGAGACACTTGCCAGGAGTAAAATTTACCTAGCAACAGCTATCTGATGCAAATTGGGCACAGTAATCACAATTGAAAGTCTAGAGTATAGTCATTTCTCACTTCAGAACAAGTTGTCTACCTCACAATTTGCCACCAATTCAATGTACACCATACCTATTCTGAAAATCACTTACAGTAAAAATGTAGGATTTGGGCCCTCTCCACAAAAGTGAGTCAGCTGTCTGCCTCACCTTGCACATTCATGTTTTAACAGCGTGGAGTCACTCAGTCAGTGTTGGTTCTGAAATAAAACAGGAGAAACATACAGAGACCTGTATTCTTTGTCTGTTGTCCTCTGAGCCATAAGGGGATCAACTGCCGCACAGAAAACTCTCATCAATACAGCTGAAAATGTGGCTTCTTTGACATTTGTGCTGTGAAGTACACCAAACCCAGGTGCATGTAAAACTAAAATTTACCAATCCTTTTATGTTTGTAAATTGCAGCTGTGACCTTTTGAAGGAAGATGAAGCACTCAACAGATTGCACAGATTTTCTGCAAAAATGCCACAGAAAAGTGACCACAAATTCTTTCAGGTTCCAAGGTCATGCCAACTCAAAAGACTGATGTTGACACACACCCTTACTGCTGCAGCGAAGAGAGGCATGTTAGATATTTTTCAAAGAGCAGTCAAATAAGAAGTTTTAATGATTCATAAACAGGATTTTCAAATTGTTAGAAGCGATTGTGATAGAATATGTCTGTGAGCTGACAGGAATGCATACAATCCATGAAAATATCTGGCAGTGTGTGTGCGTTTTTAACTAAGGAATCCCTGAGGCAAACACCATTAAAGTCTCTTGCAGTTAAACTAAGTATTACAGTAAATCTCTGAATCCTGACTGAATTTCCACCTACTCAGTTATATAAAGATATTGCCATGAAATCGTTTTTGCAGCTCTGAAAGCTAGATATTCATCTACTGTACACGGTCTTTTGCTATCATTCCCTCTCTGCATGTTTCCTAGCACCAAGCCCAGTTTCTGAATGGCAGCATGGAGTGAACCCACCTACCCGCCTGCTTGCTCTCTTGCAATTAGCAGTATTCGTTTTCTCTCTCCCTCTAATGCTGCTTGAATGCTGTTATTACTAAACATCATTTGCATAAGCTGCTTTTCCACGTGTAACACTCATTTCTGCCCCTGTCTTACACACACAGTCTTGGTCTGGGTCCCATTTTGAATGCTTGATTCTGTTTTTTTTATTTTATTCCTGACAAAATGGACACCGAGACAGGAATGTGGATGTTCTGCCTCTGTAATGGCTTGGCACTAGTCATTAGCAGAGTCTGACTGTGTCTTTTGAGACTGGGCTAAGGCGCAAAGAAAGCTGTAAACCCGTATTGTTTGTGTCACATGCATTTCTGTATTTGGCTCTGCTATTCGATTTTCTGTAACAAGGGGAGGTTTTGCTCCGAGCTTGAATAAATGAAACATTTAGTGCACCAGAGAGAGAGAGAGAGAGAGAGAGAGAGAGAGAAGTTGTGGTGCGACATTTAGCTGCCTTTTTCCTGTCATGTCTAAGGCTTTCACCTTCTACCCATCTCAGGAAGGAGAGTGTGGAGGATGTGGAATTCTGCCTATTGACTTCTTGCGAGTAATTTGGCAAATAGCGGGGCATGAGCAAAATGAGACCTTATCTCTGGCAACAGCACTGGCAACAACGCCAAAATAAATGAGTATCTTTCTCATACAGAATTGTAGATGTACAAGGGGTTAAGACTGAATTTATTCTTGTTTCTAGGCCTTGGTGTAATCCATCCTTCATAAATTCTTCTGAATCAAATGTTATAAAATATATTCAGATTCATGAAAACTGTTTGGATAACAAGATCTAGGAACTTTAAGATAAATAAAGCAGAAAATCATTTACATTTTAGTAACTCGATGGATATTATTGTTTTAAAGATAAATTAAACACAGTCTCAGCATGCAAGACTGTGTTTAGCCTAAAATCACAGGCAGGTTTTTCTGATCATCTACAATTCTCCTCTTCCCTTTTCAGGATTATCTTGAGATGTGTGTGGCATGAGCCCCACAACCAACAATGTTCTGCGCTCTCTTGCTAGGCTCACTCTCCAGAAACATCTTTCTTTTGTTAGGCTTCCCGTTAGAGCAAAATAGCGACTGATACTTTAGTTATGAATGTAAGGATGCAAGAGAGAAAATGTGGAGGGCGGTGGAGGGGTGGGCTGGGACTGAGACAAAAAAGCAGAAGAGGAGTGAACGTAAAGATGGAGCGCCGAGCCTCCATCTTTACGTTCTTCTCTCTGTGCGACATCATTCTGTCCTTTTGACTCTCTGCGCTAAAGCCATTGACATGTAAGTTTAGCGAGAGTTTACTGGGGCACACCGTGCAGAAATCAAGCTCAATATGATTTTTGTTAGCAGGGCAGGATTTACTGTACCACTGGAACAAAAAGGCTTATGTGCTGCTTGTGCTACAGTCACCATGGAGACTTTGTTTGGGCTCATGACAGAGTTGGTGTGATCGTCTCACTGCAGATCTGTCATTCAGTCTGTCAGCAGGGCTCCAAACACAATAGTTCCTTCCCGGAAAATATGGCTGACATCTGAAAAATTCCTCCCAGCAACAAAGATTGTAATTATAAGATAAGGACACACTGTCGACGTTCATTCAGTAATGGAGCCCTGCTTGCATTACTCGTACACACATGTGGCTCTGGAAAGGATATTCAAGTTGAGTCAGGATTCATGATTGCATCTGTTTGTGTTCAACTGAGCAAGGGGGCACAATGAGCTGCATCTGAATATTTATAACACGCCTCTGATGTTAATTGAAAGCAGCCACACATTGTCAAGGACATCTCTCTCTTTCCAATTGATGCCTTGTGTTCCCTTGTGCGAGGGGATGGGTGAATGACATTGGAGTGATCAAAAATAGCACACTGGCTTTGCATCTGGACATAGTTGTCACATCGTGATTTGCAGAAGCTGAAATGCTTTCTTGTACAGAGAGCTTACATTTGGCCAAAATGTATGGATATAACATGTATGCACAAAGAGAATAGCGACAACAATTTTGAACCACAAACACTCAAAACACCACAAATCCGTCTGGATCTGCAACAACAGAATAGTGCTGAGACAATTACTAAAACAATAACCATTTAAAGAAAATGAATGAACAGTAATTTTGATAATCGATGAATTGTTTTAGTCCTTTTTCATGCAAAAATCCCAAACATTCTCAGCCTCTAAAATGTGAGGATTTCTTGTTTTTTTAGTTTTTTTAATCAATTTAAACTGAACAACCTTAGGTTTGGTCGGACAAAACAAGCAATTTGAAGACATCATTTTGTGGTCTTAGTAATATTATATAATACACTGTACAAAGAAAAAGGAGAGGCACTCCACACACTGAATTTTGCACATATACCTAGACCTGCTAACTCGGTATGTCTCCCCAGTACCAAAACCTCGGCTACTTTTGGATTTGTTTCTTCTATTGAACAATTACAACATTTAGACATTTTTTTTCTAAATATAAATATATAAAATGGGGCAAAAATGTGCTTAACATATGTTCTGCATAGGCTACAATCCTATATGCAGTCCTCCATAGGCTACAGTGTTTATGTGTATAGTAAATCATTTTGGAAAAACGGGCGTTATTTTGTAGCTATAATTTATCATCTTGCATATGCAATTGTAGGTGGAGCAGTCATTGGTTGTCTGTATATATCGTGTTTTTGTTCACATGGATGTTTGTCTGACTAAGACCTTGTAGGACAAAAGGTTCATCAGTATATTTTTTGGTAGCTTGCATGATTAATTGATTATTTGAAAGACATATTTGTCAGTAATTAAAGTTGGACATCAGTGAAACTTATCTTGTAGTTGTTATTATTGCAATAATGAACCAAAATGCCAAAAAGGAATATGGATTTTTTTAAATGTAGGAGGCCTTGAGCAGCAGTGTTCGGACCTTATGTAATGGTTTTACATTAAATTGACCAACTGATAATAAGGTCTTGTCATCCATCAGTCACTGTCACTGCTTATATTGGATTCAGAGAATTTGTCATTGGGTTTAGTAGTGAATTGACATCTCTTGGTAGTAAAATGCGAAAAGGATATTCTCCCAGCAGTGTTCCCTGTCACTGTAGAGGAGACTGATCTGCCAACTCAAACTGGGGCATGATGAATAAGTAAAAGCAGCTTGGATGGGCTTTTAAAGGCTCCCCGGCTCACCCAGGGTCCTCTGTGTCACCTCAAAAGAGTCCTGCTGCTTCCCCCAGCTAGCTAACAAGCCACCACCACTCCTGTTTTAACTCCACAGAGTCAGAGAAATAAGAGAAATGGAGGAGAATGGGAGAGTAGGAAGAGAGATGAAGGCAGGGAGGGCGAGAGAGTTTCAGAGATGAAGCATTAGTGTTCAGCTGAGGAGAGCAACCCCTGTATGAATATTTCTTCCACTGCCAGAGCAGTTTCATATTAATTAAGAATGTTGTGGGATCAGCATAGAGGTAAATGTAGAACAGAAAACAAAAATTACCACTAAGAGCTCCTGTTGTGTGAAGTTAAAGAGAGCAGTGGTAGAAAATAGCTAAATACATTTACTTAAGTACTGTAATTTAATATAGTATTTTCATTGTATGCTTGTTTATACGTCTACTCTACTCCACTACATTTCTGAGGGAAATATTGTATGCTTTTGTAAACTATTCACATTCTAGGTTTTGACCCTTGACCCCTATGAAGTCAACATGGTTAGTGACCTGGTTTGACTTGGGTAAAACCTGAGTAAAAGCTACTTGAGTAAAGGTTTGTTGTTGCACTTTTCACTCAGTTTTCGACTGTTTCATTTACTGGTTTTGAGGCTGCTATAACTTGCCAATACTTGCTGCCACTTACACCAAAAACCTCACAGATTTCACTGGTTAGTTGGACTACTGTTCTGTAATTAGCTGCCATATTTGACACCTCCAGAATTCTCACAAAATCCATTTTGTAACAGACATTTTCTAGGGAAACATTAAGTCTACATACATATTATTACTAATTATTCATATCAAATATTTCTTCATTTTCAAATAGCCTGTGTGTGT
>LKNJ01000324.1:41285-153327 GCA_002120245.1 Maccullochella peelii | reverse complement strand
TATATATATATATATATATATATATATAGTCTAAGGAGGCCAATCTGCAATATGAGCACTTTTGCTTTTGATACTTAAGCACATATTCCTGCTAACAATTACTTACGGTTACTTGAATGTAAAGACCTGAGAACTTTTTCCACCATTGGAAATTAGATAGACAATTAGCAGAAAGAGAGACGTGTGTGTTTTACATAAAGATCAAAGACCTAAAGCATGATTTTACTTTTAAGAATAATGTTATTCTCTTAATTAGACCAGTTGACATTCTAGTGGTCTGTGAATGACAGACAAATTAAAAGTTTTCCCATTAACTACCTGAACTTTTATTTTAACACTCGCATAGAGCAATTAGGAAACTCTTGACTCCCCTATCCTCCCCTTCCTCTTTTTAAAGTAACTCTTCCCATTCATCCTCCAGGGGAAACAGCGCATGTGATTAAATCTCTGCCCTGCCAATTAATTCATGGCTTCATAAATATACAAATGTGCTATCAAACTGGAACTAGATCATCCGGGAGAGTCGGGGGAGTTCTAAGTCTACTGGCTGTTGTATACTACTCTATAAATGATCCAGCTGTTGGCATGCTGGGTGCCTCGAAACAATGCCACACATCATCAAGTCTCAGTAAATCATCAAATTACACACGTCCCATTATTGAGCATATGGCATCAAAGGAATAGCATGTCGCTGACTTTACTTGAAGAGATAAATACTTCAGTGATTCATTAAATGTGTTTGGAAAGTTGAGGGTAAAAGAGAAATTAAATTTAGTTTAGACTGTCAAGGTCCTGGTTGTGTTACCGAGCTTTTGCTGTCATAGGGCCAGTTTCATAAAACTGAGTTGCGAAAATTGCTTAAAAATGACAGAATGGTTGCAGTGTTACGTACCACAAATGACAAATTGTTGTTCGCAAAGTACAGATACATTTGAAAGTAACTGGCTCTCGCATGCTCATACATGGGTCGTAAGTGTGGTTAAGTGTGAGACGAAATGGGTGAAATGGGCCCTAGGATCCTAGGTTATCGAAGTCCACCCCTTCTTTTACGTCTCATATCAAGACCTATTTATTCTCAGAGGCATTTTATTGATGCTTCCTTGCCCCGTTTGTTGTTATTCTTGCATGTGTTTGATTTAAAGGTTTCTATAAACTCTGGTTTAGTAATGTAACTCGGACACTGGACACCGTGGTTCACGGTTCAATTCCTACCAACAGCCGAAGTTTATTTTAACCATGACAATGCTTTCTTTCAATGTTTCACGTTTTTTGTTGACTTTAACCATAGAGGTGGCGGATCAGAATAAGCTCATATGAACAGCTTTTGTAATGGTCACATGGGTCATTTTTGGAGGAACTGGCAAATAAATAAAATGCTCGTATGTCGGAGGGCGATGACAAATGACCTATTTTGTTTAGGTATGAGGATTGTTGGATTAACCATAAGTACTCAAAGAGATAGTGTTTGCATTTTGGAATTGCTGCCAAAAGTAACTGGCATTCAGTATGTATCTCAGCCTTTCATACTCAAGCTATCATATAAGTTATGCTTTGTTTTATATCTCAGACCTCCTGCCTTGTCTGTCTTCAGTGCAACAACTGCAAAACTAATAACATACTTGAACAGCGTTGACTCCTTAATCTGCTTAAACAGGTATTCCTCTGGTAGATCTGACTCAGGTTATGTAATAATGGGCCTTCCAATATGCAGTGTGAAGCTGTGGAACATTGAGGTGACATTAAATCAGATTTTGTCCCATTAGGCGTCCCTCTGACAGCCTGAGAGTTTTGATGAGCTGTTTGGAGTTCTGCCCGACAGTGCGATCCTGAGAGAAGAGAGCGAAAAGAGAGAATGTCATTTTACTTCATCACAAACTCCAGTGTGAGAAACAGTCAAGCATGTCTTCAATGCCTCGTGCATTATTCATGTAGAGTGTTAAACAGCACCCCCCCTCCCCCCCTTATCTAAAAACCAATCTGTCTGACGCTGTTCTGTTAGAACAAATATGTTAAACACTGAATTGTATTGAATAGACCGTATTAAATGCAGTTACCCTGTCAGGTAAGGTGCGTTTATGATAAACACTTGGAAGACCTTGGATCTTTAAGGTGGTGTGTGTGTCTTTATCTGTACTACAGTACATGCACTGAAAGAGAGAGGGAGGGACGGAGACAGTATTCACATGGAGTGAATGAAGGAAATGTGACTAGGACTAATGAACTTCACGTGTTTCTGACTCTAAACTCAATTGTTCTTTTTAAATATACAGCAAACAGGCAGATATCCTTACCCAAAGAATAAGACATAGGTTATGTTCTGATCTCGACCATACGGCCCTAATTTTGTCCTCTCACCATTACCTAACACTGTTCCTGTCTTTAACCGTATTTGTTACATACAGTACTACTATTCCTGTATAATTTAATGGATCTTAGCCTACCTTACTAAACATGATTCATCACTAGTCATTTTTTCAACATCAGTTAGACTAAGCACACTACTACTACTACCATTTACTGTATTACAGTACTTTAACATAGGCCCTACAAATCTGCACATTGATATCAAATCACTATCAAATAAAAATAGGTTTGTTAATCATTTTTGAATTTACATGGGTTGCAGTAGTGGAATGTAGTGCTGTATTGCAGGTGACTCTCAAGTGTCCAGAACATGAACATCCTCCACCCACTGGCTTATTTTTATAATTCCTTTTTAAATATAAAGTATAAGGCTGGCAATATGATGTATATTTTATTGTCGACAAATCCCATGAAAAAACCAAGACTGATGATGAATTCCTCTGTGCCATAGACCTCCATTGTTGTCCAGAAGCTATTAGAGAGTGTATATGGTCTTTGGTACTGGTCAGTGACTTGATTAAGGTATATCTTTGAGGGCAGTTTTCTTACCTTTAGACATGTGATTGCTGATAGGGAGATCACAGGATCAAAGAGACAGCTGTCAGTGTCAGCTGGAGACACTTGAACAATTTCTGGGCTTTATTTTCAGGATAATTTTCCATACTATCTGTCTTCCGCTGCTCAATATATGTTGGAATCAATATATCTTTTAGCTTATGAAGGGCTATACTAGCTCAGTCACATTGGTTTTATAGTTTCCTTCTTACATTCTCACAAATTTGGTTGAATGTCTCCTTTTTCTTGACTGACGGTAATTGTGGACGTAAAGGTCAGAAACTTTGACCTGCACACATACGCACACGAACAGTCCTTATCCATCACCCAGAACATCCCATGTGTGCGAGGTAATTGGTTCCATGGTGAGTCATACCTAATTGGTGTGTAGCTGTCAATACCACAGGTTTTTCAAGGCAGCAGCCCGGAGCCCTGCACATTAAAGATAGAGAGACACAGAGTGAAATACAGCCGTGAACCCACACTGGCTAAGATTTAGAGAAAGAGCCGAGCTCAGAATGGGGCTGTTTATCTGTTAATTTGTTTTTCAGTGTCCCCTTCACTGGTGTTTTCTATTTCTTTTAGAGCCCACTGGCCAGCTGCGTGTCCAAATTAGCTTGGTAGGGTAGAAATTCCCGTTACACAAGCAAACAAACAAGCAAGCTGAGGGGATTGTGTAAAGCCTACAATTACAGTTGAAGTGCTATTGTTGAGATTTCCTCTTAAATTGAGGATTGCTGCAGTGGACCTGAGATAAGCCTCCAACCAGTGCTGCCACGCTAATTTAAGATCGCATAAGAGTAGAGGCTGCAGTCTACCTACTTTTAGTGGAAGCTCATTATTTAAATGAAAACAACACATGATCAGTGAACGCACCACCATACAGCTGCAATGTTCAGCCAGTTCTGACTGTCTTCAGTTCATTTGTAAGTCCAGTTGGTTGCTGGTACAAGCTGTTATGTTCAGTTCAGTACAAAACAAGGCTTATGCATTCACTGTACATAAGGTTAATAGCTCAAAAGGTGACTATTTGCAATGGAGTTATCACATCATGATAGTTTCTGTGACTTTTGTGGTCTTTTGATAAACTTTTAACAAGGAACTAAGGGCTCAGCTGACAACAGTGCTTTTGGTCACCATTGAGGGGAGCTTCACTGTTGCTGAACACTGCTAAGAAAAGACAGAAAATCATGAATGAAATAGAGAATCTGTCCTTCAAAGTAAAGCTGCATTAGTGGAACCCGTTTTGTTTATGTTGTGTGAAATTAAATTAGTGTCAATGATGCCACTCATGTGAATAGTTTAATGTAAATGTCAATCTGAATCAGCAGTTAAGTGTAAATTATCATAACAATCCAATTTAAAAGACTATCAGTATCATCACTGTATAGCAGTGCCTCTCAGTCTAAATTATGACAATGTTTTATTCTTACTCAAATCTTTTTCATAATATTTTACTGTTCCCCCTGCGATCATTGTATCATAACCTCTTCTTCTTTCTCTCTTGCTCCGGCAGTGACGGATGGGCAGACCGTGACGAGGTTGTGGAGGGTTATGAGCAGGAAGCAGAGGGAGGAATCACCATGAAGCTGCAATCAGAAGTGGTCAAGACCTTTGATGACTACTACCTGAAGCTGCGTCTGGACACCAACACCAGGAACCCCTGGTTCTCTGAGTTCTGGCAGTACCGTTTCCAGTGCCGCCTGCCAGGCCACCCACAGGAGAACAAGAACTACAAGAAAGTCTGCACTGGTGGGTGACTACACAGAAATGTATATTTTTGTTGCTTAGAAATAGGAGGAGTTTTATGTATTGCTCTCAAGCATCATCCTATATGTTCTTCCATCTTGCTGTCAGTGAGAGTAGAGGGTTAAATATGAGCGCAAAACTCATCACTAATTACTTCACTAATATTTTTCTCTTTGTTTTCCTCCCCGAATACTCTCTCCCTTTGCTCTCAAAAGGTGATCATGGTAAATTGTGTTCTTGACTTGTTAATAGCATTTAAATCACAATTTAAAATTACTCACAACAAATCCAGTCAAAAATATAAAAAGTAATAAAATGAACACTGCAATCAAAATTACATTAAAATGAATTGCTCAGCATGCTTTTAATCAAAATATAAATATAATCAGTTAGTGGCTTATGATGACTGTTACTATCTCTGAGCAGTACAGTCATAATACTTTCTCCGTATCACACTTTTACATACCTCTTTTATTCCAAAGACCTTCAAGGTGGTAAGTGCATTTTTCTAGCCACTACTATGGTGATGACTTTTATCACAATTGCACCTGCACTCTGTAAGCATTTGACTCCACCGAGACAGGAAGAGTTTGACTGATGCTTTCTTTAACACAACACTCTCTGTAATGTCTTAAAACTGCAATTCAGTCAAATGGTGTGATTCTGGCAGTCTCAGGCTCTCGGCCAGAGTGAGGACTGCATCAGTCAAACTCTGATGTGGCGCACTGGGCTTGTTTATTTTGTATGAGGAATAAAAAAAGAAAATGGCCTTACACTTTAACACAAAAACTGCACAGAGGAATGGCTCACCCAGCACAAACTGTGCATCCAAACTGCTGAAACACCTGAAAATGAAAATGTTGCTGTATTGAGATAGGTCCCACCTTTTCTTTTCTATTGTATGTGCATGATTATGTGAAAGACACTAAATATCAATATTTTAAATGCACTGTCAGGAGGCAAAGAGAAATGTAAATTCAGTCTTAAACACTGGAAGAAATATCTTCATACAAGGATGCAAAAAATGTAACACTTTCATCCTCCAAAACATTAAGGTTTGACTGTGGGACAGTGCCTTTAGATGGCTCACGGTAAAGTACAGCTTGGCCTCCACAGTCTTGGGATTTTCCTAGACAATGGTTGTTCTGTTTCCTATTGAGTTTTTGGACATCATGTTATGATTTCCTTGTATGCTAATATATTTTGCTGCAAAAGAGGGTTCTGTTTTGCACAAATTTCATCATGCATTGTGGAAAGCAACAGATTTTTTTGTGTTCCTACAGTGCAACTGCACAAAACACCAGACAAACAAGAATATCTTCTTCAGTTGTAATTCAAAATTCTTCCATCCTTTTGACGCCCTCTTTTTCCCCATCTAACAGGAAATGAGAGTCTGCATGAAAACTATGTTCAAGATAGTAAAATGGGCTTTGTCATCAATGCCATCTATGCCATGGCTCATGGCCTCCATGATATGCACAAGGAGTTGTGCCCAGAGCAGACGGGGCTCTGTGAGGCCATGGACCCTATTGATGGCAGCAAGCTGCTGGACTACCTGCTAAAGACGTCCTTCAGAGGAGTCTCAGGAGAGGAGATTTATTTCGATGAAAACGGGGACACCCCAGGAAGGTAAGAGGATGAGGAGGGTGGTAACAATGTAGAAAAAGGCAGGAAAATGGAAATAGAGATCTCATATCATCAACGTGGTTATAATCTGTGAATTTCTCCTGTCTAACACTCTCCTACTCATTAGCATGTGCGCACATGCACGCACATATGCACCAATCTTGAGCACGAAAGGATGTAATTAGTTTGAACTGGAACAGATTCAGTGGATAGTCCGCTATGGCAGCCACTTTCATCTCTCTTCAGGCCAACAGACAGCATTTGACAGTCAGAAAACATAGCCGTGTCATTCCTCTGTCAACTAGAGGTCAGGCAGAGCACATCCTGGTTCAACATAAAAATGAAGTCGCAGTGTGCACTAGAATGAGCTCTTGATGTCACACTAACAGGGTTGTAAGCTGTTTAAGTGACTTTGGATAAGAAAAAAGGTTTGCTAAGCTGTTATCTTTAAATTACCTGTCACTCGCTCCTTTCCCCCTCTCTCTATATCTCCCTCTTTCTCTGTCTGTGATCTCTCCTACGTTCTACTCTGTCCCCCATCTAGTCTTGTTTTTTTCCCTTTCTCACTTAATGAACTTGTTCATGCTCATTATGGTCCTCCGTCCCTCCCTCTGTCCATCCAGGTACGACATCATGAATCTACAGAGTGTGGGTGATGTGGTTGATGGTCGTTTTGACTACATAAACGTGGGCTCCTGGCATGAGGGCATCTTAAACATCGATGACAACAAGTTGTGGTTGAACAGCAGTGACATGGTCCGTTCAGTCTGCAGTGAGCCCTGCTCCAAGGGACAGATCAAGGTAGGGATTCAAATCCTCCTTAGATATAATTCTTCAGCATTAAATTAACTCCGCCAGTGTTCATTTAGTCACACAGCAAATTCTTCACTAATTAATAGTGAAGAATTTGCTGTGTGACTCTGGGGAAATTGTCCAAAACTATCTAGGAGTGTTAATTCAACACTGTGCCAGTGTTTATATAAGTAAATAGCAGCAGAGCTTCTTTAACACTGATTCTGCTCTAACTGCTCAACTGGCTTAGCTTAGGGGAAACAGATAGCCTGGCTCTGACCAAAGGTAACAGAATCCGCTTAGCAGCACCTCTAAAGCTCACTAATTAACACATTATATCTTGTGTGTTTAAACCATACAAAAACCGAAGCGTAAAAACAACAGTTCTGAGTTTTAGGGGGCATTGTGTGTCAGACTATTTCTTGGCAGGGACCAGTAACTTCCTGGAGTCTCCACTGGTTGCCTGGCAACTAGTCACTTTGTTTTCTGTACACATTAAACATACAAGATATAATGTGTTAATTTAGCTTTAGAGGTGCTTGTAGGTGGATTTTGTTACTTTCGGACAGAGCCAGGCTAGCTGTTTTCCCCTGTTTCCAGTCTTTATGCTAAGAGTAGTTAGCCAGCTGCTGGCGGTTGCTTCAGTTGAATCGGTCTTCTCACCTAGCTCTCGGCAAGAAAGCGAATAAGCGTATTTCCCTAAAAAGTTTTCCTTTAAGACATCGCCAAAATTATTACAAATAATCTTGACAGGGACATGAATATCTGTACAGAATTTCATAGCAATCCATCCAATATTTGTCGAGACATGTCACTCTGAACCAAAAATGGTGGTGATAGAAGAAAGGTCAAGGGATCACCAAAGTCATTAGGATACATCATGTGGGAACCATGAATGTATTTTATAATTTGATGGCAATCCACCCGACCTGACCAACCGACATCATCCTCCCTAGATCCACACCACTGGCATGGCTAAAAATAAGCACAGAGAGTGCAATCAGTTAAGACAGAGATGGTATTTCCCCTGTGCTCTCAAATAACTTTTTTTTTTTTTACTGCTAACTATGTCACCGCTAGGATTTGATGCACCATTCTTGCTATGAACCTTGACGCTTCCCATTAATTCTCTTTAGTAATCATCCAACATATCCTCAGCTGGCAAGTAAACTTTCGGGATGTTACTCTGTCCTACATTTTGGGATCCTGCTTCATCAATTAAGTATTATGTAAAATGCTTCATGAAGGAGAAAAAAAATTACAAGCACATATTTTCTTAGTCTAATTTAACATGATTGAAAAAGGTTGTGAGTAAAAAAACAAAATCCTTCTGCTTTTCACAATTACTTCCGAGATTTCAAGTCTAATAGATCTAAATTATATCACACACAAAGTTTAAGTTTGCACAAGGTGAACAAATAATTTCCTGTGCCTTTCACCCTACCTGGCAGAGGAGAAGGCCAGTTCAGGACAATAAATAATAAAAACTGGTATTGAGCCCAGATTGAAGAAACGCCCTGATTTGCTTCATCTGGAGCCGATTGTTTTCAGTCTAGCTATACTCTAAGTCGCCCTGAGGGAGGGTGCATCCTCTCTCCTGGCTGCTCACGCTTCCCCTCTATCTGCTTTGTTTCCTGCCCCACTTATCACCCTGCTTTACATATCACACTGCTAGTAACAGCATCTCTGGGAGCAGAATGTAAAATCAGCTGGCCTTGTTTTATAAACAGTATGTCTGGGGCTCAAGAAAAAAAAACTGCACCAACATGTCCGCGTCTTTGATATCCCCTTGATACTGATTACTTATTTAGGTTGCTTTGGGTGTGATGTGCTTCTTGTCATGGTTTGATTAGTGTTGTGACTGGTTACTAAGATGTCTTTGACCCCTCATTGTTGATGTCTGGTCTCTTTGCGTGCAGGTGATTAGGAAGGGCGAAGTGAGCTGCTGTTGGATCTGCACCACATGCAAGGACAATGAGTATGTCCAGGATGAGTTTACCTGCAAGGCATGTGAGCTGGGATGGTGGCCTGATGATGACCTGGAAGGTAAGAGAGACTAAACCAGGCAGTCTGAGCTGATCTACTTTTGTTTTAATGAGCAGTGTTCATCCATACTCCCTATTCCCTACCCCTTAACCAACCCACACTCGTTATTTCACACATTTCATGTTTTTGCTAGCTAACCTACCTTTTGCCTGCTCCTTTGTCAGGACATTTATATCTTCTAACACCAATCTCACTGAAACAGCACAAACCCTTTCTCTCAGACTATTTTATATGGTCTCAAAAATCATCCTCCCCCCATAAGCCTGGTCATACTTCACACCCTGACAGTTCCTTTCGCTGGTGCTTTTCATCATCCAGGTCCTCTGACCCTGCTCTCTTAGCTCCCAACCTCCACACTACTCCCCCAAAAAGTGACACTGCTCACTTCCCTCCTCCCTACTCTTTGCCTTGTTGTGACCCAGTGGTTGTTTTGACAGCGATTTATAGAGTTGAGAAGAGCTCTCAGTTCCCAAGTGTAAAATCCTATTACTGCCATGAGAGGCTTGGGGATACATTTCAGCAGTCTGTCGAGGAAGAAATTCTCCCTTCATGCTCATTACATGTCCCTATCTGGAGAATAATAATAGAGAGAGTTGGTATCCTATTCATAGAGTGAGGTTGTACTGTCCATGCATTCACTCATGTTCTCATTTAGGGCAGGATTTTTAAAAAAAACCTTTATTTTTTAACATAATTTCATCATGGTGCTTTTTTCAATTTGAAGTCAAATTTGCCCAGAGAAGATGTAGCCCACAGCAGAAGAGGGCGCTTTGTTTTTGAATTATTCAAAGGTCTTCCCAGAGCTTAGATATGACAGCATAGGTTTTAGAGGAATAAGGGATTTGAGGATTGTGGAAGAACAGATACAAATAAGTACATTTCATCTTTGCCACCCTTGTCCATTTGCACGCAGTGTGATGCCTCGGTAAGCTAAGCTGGGTGGGTGGTCAAAAGGAAACAAGCAACAGTTCACTGCAGTGCGCTTCAAACTCTTTCCCCTCAAGTGTAGCTCGCTGTGCTTTTTTAAAAGTGCCTTTAAATAATACCTCAGTGTAACAACTGGTTCACACCCTCATATTCACATTAGTACCTTTTACATTTTGTGTTGAAAATATCCAAGCTTCCTGCGACAACAAGTTAGGTTATTTTAGAATTTCAGATTTGATTTGACATAGTGGAAGTTAGCAACGCAGACCAGAAGTAGGTTTCTCCGTGCATAGCCGTGCTTGTGATGGCGGTGACTGTAATGCTATTAGTAGCAGCATGTAATTTATGGAGTGTTAAGCTGGGGAAGTCTAGGGATGTCAGTTTTCTCCCATTAAGCTCTACAAACTTCCCCTTCGTGTTGGATGACAAATATGCAACTAGTGCATCATGACAGGGTTGATACACATACACATTTGTGATAACATGAAAATGAGAGAGAAATCTGACAGAATTGGTGCTTTGGGATGTGTATGATGACACATGCAAATGAGTTCCTGAGCAATTTTAGGCCATCTTGGAAGACTCTGATCTCTGCTACACACCTGACTTTCCCTTGTGTCTCCAAATGTGTGTTGCTCTCCTCTCTCCCACATCTCTACCGTCTGCTCAGTGGTTCTTTTCACCTGTTTTATTGTACCTTTCATTCACTAAAATGAATTTTAACCAGACATCTCCTTTGCTCTTTTCAGGCTGCCAGCCCCTGCCTCTGAAGTATCTTGACTGGGCGGATGTGGAGTCCATAGTGGCAGTGGTTTTCTCCTGCGTGGGCATCCTGATCACCTCCTTTGTCACCTTTGTGTTCATCCAGTATCGTGATACGCCTGTGGTTAAGTCCTCCAGCAGAGAACTCTGTTATATCATTTTGGCAGGCATCTTCCTGGGCTACATCTGTCCATTCACCTTAATCGCCCGTCCTACAGTAGCCTCCTGCTACTTGCAGCGGCTCCTGGTGGGCCTTTCATCTGCCATGTGCTACTCTGCTTTGGTGACCAAAACTAACCGCATTGCCCGCATTCTGGCAGGCAGCAAGAAGAAGATCTGCACCAGGAAGCCCCGTTTCATGAGTGCCTGGGCCCAGGTGATCATCGCCTTTATGCTGATCAGTGTGCAGCTAACTCTGGAGATCACACTCATCATTCTGGAGCCCCCTGAGCCCATCAAGTCCTACCCGAGCATACGTGAGGTCTACCTCATCTGTAATACCAGCAACGTAGGCATGGTGGCACCACTGGGCTACAACGGCCTGCTAATCATGAGCTGCACCTACTATGCCTTCAAGACGCGGAACGTCCCGGCCAATTTTAATGAGGCTAAATATATTGCCTTTACAATGTACACTACCTGCATCATCTGGTTGGCCTTTGTGCCCATCTATTTTGGCTCAAACTACAAGATCATAACCACATCTTTCTCTGTCAGCCTGAGTGTAACAGTGGCACTGGGGTGCATGTTCACACCTAAGATGTACATTATCATTGCCAAACCAGAGAGGAACGTCCGAAGCGCCTTCACCACATCCGATGTGGTGCGAATGCACGTTGGAGATGGGAAGTCGGCTCAATGCGGGAGCAACAGCTTCCTCAATATGTTCCGCAGGAAGAAGCCTGGATCTGGCAATGCCAAGTGAGTGACCTTTTACGTTGTTCATCTTGCTAGATTCTGTGTTGTTTCCTGGGTTGACTGGATAGAAACAAAATAACAAGATGCCTAAACACTCAAATGGTGTAATGAGTTGTCCAAAGATGATCTTTGGCATTTTTGAAACAAATTTATCACTTACTTGCAAGTGACATGCACGTACAAGAATATTTGAGTGTTTATACATGATGTTAATGGTCCAATTTTAACTTTCCAGTATCCCAATCTATGTACACTGATTGATTTAGAAACAGTAAGCAGTGAACACTGATTTATACTGTGTGGCACATGCCCCTCCCCCTGAGAATGAAATTTTATCAATGAAATTAAGCTAAAATGAATAGAAAACTCGAGGCAGGACATTTTGCTGCCATTGATTTAAAGCTAACAGGCCATGCTAATATGTCAGTGGTTATTAGAGTATAGATCTCTCACATTTAAACCAGATATAAGACTTGCATATAACTTTTTTGAGATCCACAGCAGTGACACATGGACAGGTGTCTAAAGTAAGGAGCGGGGCAGAGTATGCGAGTGATCCCAAAATGTTTACTTGTTGTCTCCCACCCTTGTTATGCAGCCTTTCTAATCTTCTAACCCTTCAACCTTCTAAACTGAGCAGCACACTGTCTGCGAAGTGTCGAGGCTGGCAAATGTTTTAGCATGGGGGTCATTCAACTCTCTTCCTGGAGAGCTGCACTGTCAACTGAGACACTGATATATTTTATTATTATGTACAACCAGGGGAGAACTGTAGACACACACCAGCCAGATGATCATAAATTGATGATAAAGAAAATCTGTGAGCTTGCCTAAAAGTCTTAAAGCTGAAATCCATCATTTTCTGCACACTTTCGCCCTATGCAGAGTCCCCAACAAAGTTGTTGTGGAGGGTTGTGTGGAAACCTTCTGTTTATTTTATTTAGCTATTGCCTTGAATTATACTTGGTATTTATGAGAAAAATAAAGGAAAAAGTGTAGTGAGTAAGCATTCTTAATTTGGTCAGCTCTCAGCTTGAGTTTGTTGAGTTGTTTTTGTATTCAACAACAAAGCCTACCTGGCGATTTAAGATATCTGATGAATTAAAGGAATCACTTGCCTCTGTGATCCCGTGTCTCCTGAGCTGGCAATGGCAAAAAATATTTTTGACACTGCAGCCCTCCAAGAAGGAGATCTGCCACCCTGCTGCTTTTGGTTTATCCTGAATTAACCTCACATTTAACTTTCCTGAGCATGAACGCCTCTCCCCTCCCCACCTCCCTAGCTAATCACATTAGAGCCAGTCCTAGCTCATTCTGCACTAAACTCTGTGTCGTCTTCAGGCCAGTTCAGGCACAAACTTAAACACTTATTCCAAATGCATGCGTCCCATTTTAACTATATAAGCAAATAGTTAAGACAGGAGGAAATGAGCTGGATGGCTCCTAATTCCGCAAGCTCAATGTTTGAAGCAATTCGAAGATCATAATGCTGTCTGCCGCACATTATGAATCACTATGTCTGTGAAGTACCACAGTTAATAAATGTAATGCTCTTTAGAGCTCATGAGTGAACCCCTTAGCAAAGCTGTTAATGTCCAGTCATGTGGTTAAAAAGTATTTTAACATGCACCAGAAATGTTGAAATGCTGCTGCTCTGTTGTGTTATGTTGCTGCTATGTTGTTTTTCTGTAAACCACCTCCCGGTTTCCTGTGATAGTAACTTGGGTCTTTATCTCGTTCATAGTTCTAATGGCAAGTCTGTGTCATGGTCTGAATCAGGTGCAAGACACCCTCCGAGGGGGGGGAATGTGTGGCACAGACTGTCTGTGCATGTGAGGAAACAGGAAGCCGGCTTGAATCAGACGGCGGTCATCAGGCCCCTAACTAACACCCCCGACCCCCACAGTTGTGAGCCCTCTACCTGCGACCTTGGCACAGACCCCCATCTCCCCCAAGAACCACGTGGCGCTAAGCCTCTATACAACCTGGTGGAGGAGGACGACGAGGGCGATACGCAGCGCCCCCTCTGGACTCCGACTTGCTCTGGACAGATACAAGGGCTGGAGTCTGATTTAGATAAGCCAGCTTCTTATTTGCCCTCTCACTTGAAGGGCTGCACCGCAGAGCGCTTGCAGGGGGCTGTGGTGGACACACAGAGCTCCCATGTCCCTGCACTGAGTGACTACACCGCCAGGGAGGCAATCCCTGCCGATGAGCCTTTGAGCTTGACCCCCTCTCAGCTTCCTTTGGCCCCACAAGTGGGGTCGTTTGAAGAGGAGGGGCCCGAGGACGAGGAACTGGACCTTTTACACAGCTACATTTATGATGCCAAGGAGGAGGAGGAGGAGGGGGAGGACGAGGAAGGCGAGGATTTAATTCAGAACAAGCCAATTCTAGAGGAGTCCTTAGCTCTGTCGCCCCCCTCCCCCTTCAGAGACTCTGTGTGTTCGGGGGAGTCTGTCAGCGGCTCCCCTGTCATGGAGTTGATGCTCGGTAGCCACCTGAGCTCAGTCTACACCTCAAACATCCTCCAAGACTTCGCACACAGCTCCTCAACACTGTGAGGGCAAACCAGGCGCTAACACAGTTGCTGTCCCACAGACATGCATTTCCACATACAGGTTCATGCACACACCCATAAACATATGCAGATACATACTCTACAACAACATAATTTTATTGTCATTTCAAGTTTTTAACATTGCTTTGTGTCATTTGCTTGCTTATATTTATGACTCTGCTTTTATCAGTAAGGGGTTAATCAAAACTATAAGTAGAAAAACAGCAGGAATCATCCATGAGTGCTTACATTTCTGAAGGGCTGTCAGTGCACAAAGCCTTTCTGTAATGTAAAACTGGGAACAGTGCCAAAACTAGTCAGCTCTCATGCCAAATTTTGATGAACTGAACAACACTGAGAATCATAATAAAGGACTTAGCTGTGGTTTTCATAGTGGCATTGCAATTCAATAGTCTCCACGAAAAACAAATGGAAAGAGAAACACAATTCTATGTGTATATACTGTATGTGCAGACTGTAAGATACAACCAGAGACCAAACTGGCTCTAGGGACTGCAATAGCTCAAGTGCGTTTCACGCCAGATTTGATTAGCTCGGCTCCTCTCTGCTGCACACGTACAGGTCTGTTGTGTGCAGCAGTCGCAGCTGCATCGAAGAACTACCTGCTTTTCGCCTTTTCTCATGAATTAATTTCACCTCAGCTTTCTCTCATCTGACCTCATTACAATTTAAATATTACAAAGAGATAACTTAACAAGAAAAGTTGGTTGAATATTACTTTTATGTCTTGCGAGGTGTGCTCAACATCACAAAAATATTATCACGAAACTGAGATTCAGCTGAAGACTTGCGCTGTATGATATATGATATGGATATAATGTGCCAATCAAAGTTGTTATCAACCTACATCCCTGCTTTCGACTTTTACGATGTAGCTGATACCGGTTAGCGTGATTGTAGATGATGGCAATGTTATTTATTCAGTTTACAATCAATCACAACCCTGAGAACAGGTTTTATGAGCATGGGGCGTGATAAAAGAACTACTTTTGCTTTCCATGCCGTGTTGATATTTCTCATGTTTGCTGAGTTTGCTGTGTCATTGTAATGGAAAAACACAGTACTTGTACAAGTTCTCAAAGTTTGTAATACTGTTAAGCCATCTCTTGTTTTTCATACAGGTGGTATGTTTGTAATACTGATAAATGTTTCTATATTTAGAATGTCAAGAGAAAAAAAAAGAGTTTATACATTTTGAAGCTGTCCTCAGATACTTGTCAAGGAGCAGTGTGTTTTTGGGTAACTTTTAAGCTAACTTGAGTCGACTGTATCCTCTTGAAAATATTCAGTTGTAAAAGTAACCAATGATTAGTTGCTTCTTGTAATGAGATTATACATGTTTCAATTTTGCTTCAATCTTGCATTATAAACTTAAGTAGTTTACTTGAGGTTAAGTTTCTTAGTTCTTTATCTATAAGAATGCAAATTATTTCAAAGTACAAGCCTATACAGTACATAGTGCAATTGTATTGTATTTCCAAATGTTTTTAGTCTATTATAGTGTAAGTTGTTAAATGATTTTAACCAATGTAAAATATACGAGGGTGCCACATGTTTAACACTGTCAAATCTAGAAAGAAATAGGCCTTTATGTTTTGGGCAAGCTGAACAATGCTGTAAAATAAAAACTATTTCTATTAAGAAGACTGATTACTGCCTACAATAGCCTGAAAAACTGGGTTCCACTGCAAAAATCCTCAAACTTGCAAAGTTCAATCAATATTAGTGTAGACCAATGTTTCCAAAATAGAGTTTGTGGGCGTTCAGGGATCCCTAAAAAGTTTTGAAGGCATCTGAAGCAAAATTCTAAAATTTAAGGTCCACCTCAACAGAAATGTGCATGTTTTTTACAGGTGCTTGAATTTGAATGGGGAACAACAAATGACTCTGTAAACATGAAAAGCTAACTGCAACACGAGGCACTTCGAACATACATCAACTTTCAACATTCCCACATTTCCGGGTCCTATGACTTATCAGGTGGTTGCGGAGCGGCATCAGGAGGAGGAGGAGGAGGAGGAAGAGGAGAATTAGAAAAGAGGCAGACAAATGTACTTTCTGTTGCATCTGGCCCTCAGCCCGCAGCCCAGGCCTGCCCAGCCCAGCCCAGCCCAGCTCAGCTCAGCTCAGCTCCTCGCAGGAAGCCTATATGAGCGAAAAAGCAGAAGTTATCTGAGTTTAGAGAGAAGTTGTCAGTGTCCTTTTCAGCATGGCCGGGGGCTCGGTGTCTGAGTGTAAGGAGTACTTGTTCAAAGTGCTGGTAATCGGGGAATTAGGCGTCGGGAAAACCAGCATCATCAAACGCTACGTGCACCAGCTTTTCTCGCAGCACTACAGGGCGACAATCGGGGTCGACTTTGCACTTAAAGTTATCAACTGGGACAGCAAAACGCTGGTCAGGTTACAGCTGTGGGATATCGCAGGTAAGGAAACGCTCGTTGTCTTTTTAACAGCGCGACATTTTAATGTGACTCCGATGGTTTGGAGCCAAAAGCTCAACTTTTGTGTGCGAAATTTCACTGACACAGGTGGCCTACTCGAGAGATATGTTTCACAATCTGTTGACATTTCATGATAAAGTTATACATATAGTCATGGCCGCAGAGTTAATATTCAACCCGAAAAGAAATACCCTTACAAATAAGTAGCCTGTGTAGGAACGTGATGAAAGTAAAAGTTTAAATTCCCGGGCGGCCACGAACTTAAAGGAAGCAAAAGAGGAATTTCCATCGGAAAAGACCGGTTGATCATGTGTGCTGATTGTGTTTTCCGCTTTATGAACACTGCAGTTCATAATTGTCAGAGGAATGTAGGTCACGTTGTTATTACCGACCGAGCGCCGCTCCCTCAATCAAACTCACCATAATAGTTTTGTAATATTATGTTCTCTAGGGAGTCAAACTGTGTTTATAGATTTACTAAGTGACATTACTGGCCCTTATCTCTTTTCAGATTGCAGTGTCACTGTAATATTCTTCTAAATTTCCCCTGTCCCATGTGATCCTTGGTATTTCTGAAAGGATTTTAGTAAACTTGGTACACACACCGACCTGTGCATTCCAGCAGCTTGAGTAAGCAAGCCGAGAGAAGTCGGAGCAGTGTAAACAAAAGTTCCCCACATGCAAACAGCCCTACTCAAACTGTCACGGTTTGTCATCTCCAGGCACAAAAAAAAAAAAAAAAAAAAAAAAAAAAAAAATGGCACTGTAAAAGAGGGGAGTCTGAGAATGACGTACTTGAAAGGACAAGTGAGAGAGGGGAAGTGAGCAAAGAGGAGAAGCAGGAAAAACAAAATGACTAATGACTAGTCAAATAACTTTTTAAAATCACAAAGTGTCGACCAAGCTGAAGGATACGGGCTCACTATAGTTGAATCAGCAGGAATGAGGGTGTAATGTGTGGTGAGGGGTGTCTGTGATGTCCCATTCTCATCTATCTTATTTGATCTGCAGTATCTTCATAGACAAAAGTACATCTGACATCAGGGCTTGTAAAACTGCTTGGTCACATACACTGTAACTCATAAGGCCAATTTACGGTGGATATTTTTATGTTGGGTGTAATGAGATCACATGGCTTTAGGGCCTGTGTGTGTGTGGGTGGGTGGGTGTCTTCTTTCAGGAAAATGCCAACAATTATATCTGTGTACTTTTTCTTACGTTCTTGGCAGCCTGAGTTTTGGACATTTTATTTAGTAATTTCCCTGCAGTTATAAGTGGCAACGACATTATTTAAATCACGACAGCTTACAAATTCAAATTGTATTGGCTGTTCAATCAACAACAACAATCATGATCTCACATGTGCAGAGGGGCAGTAGGAGTAGTTGATCATTTCCTGAGAAGGTGGCATGTGAAGAAAGGTGATGTGGCTTAATGATTTTCCAGCTTACACTGTTTATGGAGATGGATGGGGGAATTCCACAAAAGCAGGTTTTGTTAAAATATTCACAATGGTTGAAAAACACCATGTGCAAGTGATTTAGCATGAACCACAGAGAATAGGGACTGTTTCTGGTACATGCTGTTCACATAGTCTTAGCCAAAACTGTCAAGTATAGCTTCTCATCATTTGGCCTTGTGGTAAAATGTTTTATTGCCTGTGTAGTCTGTGAGATTTTGATTCTACATTGAAAGTCAGCTGCTATGGGTCATATCCATTGTGTATATTCAGTATCTGATTAAAGACAAGACAACTCACATGCCCATACTGTATGTATGTACATTGAAAGAGTTGCTGGTCACTGTACTTATTTCTCCCGTCCATACTGGCTGTTGTCACGGACTATGTGCTTCCTTCCCGAGCTGCAGTGGAGGGACGGTAACAAAAAAGAAAGGGAATTTTGTACAGGGCCGCAACTTAGTCTGCCTCTAGACATGGTCTATTCATACGTTTGGATGCCGCCATGGTTGTACAGGTCCATCCTCTCCCTCAATCAAACAAACGTCATATGCTGAGACAGATCAGGACAGATGGTTAGAAGACTGCTGTTTTTATTTCATCGCTTACAGCAGTGATAGAAAGGGGGTGAACAGTTGGGTGGGGGGGACGTGTGTGTGTGTGTGTGTGTGGGGGGGGGGNTCGTCAGAACAACTTGCATCTCTGTCGCAGACTGATTGGCAACGTGGGTTACACTCCCTGCTGTCGCCTGGGCCCTGGCAGCACGAGCTCGGTGTGCAGGGGCATCTGTGACTGAGTGCCAGGGAGGGCTGTCTGCCTGTCACAGCCAGACAGCACTCGATCAGAGGATCCGCGAGGGTAAATAAAACACTGACACACACACTTAGACTGATATCGTTCAGACAAGGCAACATGCTTGCACATATTGGGTGAACCAAACACACCCAAACCACATACACTCTGACCAGAAAGAAAGTTTTGAGGTTAGATGACACAGATACTAAACCTCATTATTCACAGCTACACTAAGGCCTCGTCTGAGGATGCTCCGAGGGTAAAATAAGTAACGAAATGTGGGTGTGAAAGAGTGAAAGCTGGAGGTACATTTGCCAAGTCATTAAGACCAGCCATTAAGCCATTTAATCGTTGCATTGTCTTTTACCAACCTTAATAATAATTACAGTCTGGTAGGAATGATAGTAATCAGAGGCTTGTGCAAGATGGGGGCACCATGGAAGACAGTGTGAAGCTTACAGCTTTCCCACCCCTTTTCACCCAGAATTGCTACTCTCTCCTGGATTTGTCTAAGCCAGTGGACAGGATGATTACCATCATGGCATATAGTGTAAAAAAGCCTGCACCTTGTAGGACCAAACATTACTGTAGGAGCAGATTAACGGAATGTATGCAGTGGCTTCCATCACAGTGCTTACCCGCAGTCCTGTCAGGAAAACCCAATTTTACATTGACCCCTGACTCTTACATGATAAACCCCTCTCATTGTCACCCAAACACTGCCATTTTCCACTAGGATTCAAAACTTTCTGTGGTCAGTACAACCAGTGCGGACTACGAACACAACCAACACCTTCCTCTGGGCACAAGGTGACATCTTCAAATTGCTTGTTTGTCTGACTGACACTCCGAAACCTAATGATATTCAGTTTACTGTCACGTAAAGCCATATCCTCACAAATGAGAAGGTGAATCTAGGTAATGTTTGGCATTTTGCTTGAACAATTGCCTAAACGATTAATTGATTATCAAAGTAACTGCTGATTAATTCCCTGTCAGTCGTCTAATAGATGAATCAACTAATTGTTTGAGCTCTAGTTGGGAACCGCTGAGCAAAAACCTAATCACTGTCAAGCAATTTAGCTCCATAGCTCATAATTCTGTGCAATATGAAGTGTTTTACTGCTCATATTTTGGTGACTTTTCTATATCCTTGCTACCCTGCAACAATTATATTTTATGGTAATATTTACCACCAATAGTGATTAAGACCAATAAACTTTTCCTTGCCTGTTCTGGATTGTTACACGGATTCCCCAAAAGACTATCAGTAAGTTCATAAATACTTTAAATGGGTCAGGTGTAATAATTCTACTTAAAATTCTACAACAAATATTATCACTTTTGAGCTAAATTCCTACAACCTTGTGCCAAGACTTTATGTTGATCAGCCTCCACCGACTCTTCAGTCGACGGTGCGGGGAAACGACGGTAATGCCACTTTAAGGTTTTAAAGGGGATTTTCCCTCAAACTAAGATTCTGTTCAGTGCTAAAGGCTGTCATAAGCTGTAGTAAGTCACTTCTCACATGCTGCTCAGTGGAATGTGAAAGTGCCAGTCATGTGTTGTTCACAGTCTCTCTCTGTTAAAGCCCGTGCTGAAGGCTACCTTAACGACTGGACCCTGTGCTGTCTTTGCTTTTTTTTTTAGTGGTTGGGAGGGCGTGTGGGAAAGTTTCACAGCCAGTTGCCTCCTAACAACAGACGGAGACTGCTGCTGTTGCTACTGCCATGTCTGGCTTGGACAGTTTCTATGGTAACCCACCCACAGGATAGCAATATGTACGACCATAGAGGAAACTGGGGTTGCTAGGGCTATGGATAATGATGAGACTTTCTTACTGTTTCTCCCACACAACAAACGGAGATGATACGGTGGCTGTAACTAAACCACTTCTTTTTCATGAAGTAGTCCTGTAACTGCAGATTTCACGTGTTCGTACTCAGAATGCCTAATTTTACTTGCACCAGTACTCATCAGTGTGGTAGACCGAACTGAAATATCCTTGTTTAAAACCTTTGGAATTCCACAATAGTTCACTGTCTCTCTTTATGGACAGATTCAGACGTACTTCTCTTCAGCTTGTAGGCATGTTGAGCGTTTGAGGCAGCAGCACACGTCTTTGTTCTCTCCTGCAGTCTCATGCTCCTCTCTGGCATTCAGTGGGTAAATACTCCATTGTTCATACAGCTCATTCCATTCCTGTGTTTTATGCTGATTGGGCATATGACACTCATTAATGTTTTTTGTATAGTTTTATTTGTCCTTCTATTTAGAAAGACATTTCTTTTGCAGGATTATAATGAAAACATTAAAAAGAACAGTCATCTTAGTAATAGAACATCATAAAAATACACCAGAAAAGTATGAATTCCATTAAATTGATATTTAGTAATCTATCTCCCTTTATTGACCTCTTGTCTGTGGAATTGCAGAAGTCCCTGACCTCTAACCTCTTCTGTTACTCCAGCCTTTACAAAAGAGACAACCAGCTTGCTAATTAGAGCAGGGAGGAAACAAAAAGTGAAGATGTGAAGAAAAGACATGCTTTAAAATAACCAGATCTACAGAGTAATAGCTGGACTAGACTTGGTGATTACACCCAGTTACTGACAAATCACAGCCATTATTGCCTGTATAAATCTATACAATGAAAACAGATAAAACAAAATATGTAGAATATCACCAGCCGTATCCTTGAACCACCAACAACATGGTGCACACTGAGGCCATTCAACAAAGAGTGAAGTAGCTTTTATTTAACAAAGCAAATCAGGAGAAGTGCAGACTGTGCTCATTGTGTTGTTCTTCAGCAACAGGACTGGGTTTAGTAAATGCAGCAGAAAGATTATCAGGACTTACTTATGACACTTGAAAGGTCAAGCATCATGGGATTTGCTGTAATTTAATTTTAGTGACTTCTGTGCAGAACCACAGCACCATATCAATACCCAAAATAACTCATTACAGCCTGCAACAGCCAGGTGTGTATGTGTGAGTTTGTGTGTACATGTGCAACTGCAATCGGTGATATTGATTGATATAATCACCCCATAAGTCTACTCCATCCAGCCTGTTCTCTCCCGGGAGGAGTGAGGTTAACACCCCGAGACTGGCTGCGCTTACACATCGAGCCAGCGGGGCTGGACGTGTCAGAAAATCAAGTGAAGTGTTGAATGTAGACAATGAAACGCTGTCATGGCCTCTTCTCTGTTTATGGAAGCGTTTGTCCTCAGTTCTTAAAATAAAGTAATCATAATTATTCTCAGCATTAATGACTTTTTTTATTGTGAATTCAGGAGTCAGAAGGTATGAGTTAAAGATACTGACTGTATATAGCACACAGTGACATGCTTTTTGTTGGGCAAGTCAATGTGTGCTGGGCAACAAATTCTGCAATTCATGTAAACTAGTTCCTAGTCCAAGGTGAACAGGCAAAAAATAAAATTTCAGCCATTATATCATCACTCCTCCATGTTTTCACCGTAGCACAATTTTTGGAAGCCAGTACATAGTAACGGGTCTTCTCATCTGTCCTTGTTGCTCTGTTCATTGGTGATTAAGCAAGATTAAGTTGATTTCATTTAGCTGAATAAAACATGGCTTACTGTGTTCTTTAGCAGCTTTTTGAGACATTTTTGCCTCTACTCTCCTGTGTCTTTATCAACTAATACAGCTAAAAACATTCGAGTTTGCCTCCGTGGTCAATTACTGTTCAGTCACTCCATTCTGGCTGAACATTATTTTGGGCTCCGTCAGACCTTGCAATAGATTAAAAAGAAGACGAGTGCCTTGATTATTATTAAACCAGTTATTTCTATCTGTATTCTGCCTTTACCTCCACTCTGCTGGATGTATGAGCTCGACAAGGCCTGGAAATTAAAGCCTTATTTCAGTCTATCGGCTCTTTATCCCACTGTGTCGTGTCTCTGGTGAATTCACCTGGGGTTATATCAGCTAAAATTAGACTCTCAATTATGAGCAATTACCGTCAGGCCTGTGGGCCCCACAGTGTATTCACTCTCTCGCTCACACCCGCACTGCGCCACACCACTCCAGTTGCTTGTGTGGTTGGGTAAGTACCTACACTAAAGTGAAAGTATGCTGTGCTCACAGTTCCTCAATCCTTTTCTTGGTTCATTTTCTATTTTGTAACTCGGCTCTAGTGGAGGCTGTTAACTGTCTAATACACTGTACAATTACACTTGCCCTATAGGCTTTCTTAAATTGGAGCGGTGCAGCAAAAATGTGCTAAATCCCTCAAATGCTACCTCAAGTCATTGGAAGCCTGATATAATTGCAGAGACTGGATCTAAAAGTTAAAGGCACAATCTGTGATCCAGTGTTAAGAAATTATAGTCAGCAAAAATCAAAACGCATGATTGTATTAACTAAGTTATACATGTTTTGTGTATTTCTTTACCAAACTCATCGATTATGTGTGCACATGAATATACCTCAGTAGTTTAACAGACCTTGAACCATGTTAAGCTCATGTTCAGGATGGTGAGGGTCACAGTATAACTAAAAATGGCATACAAAAGCTCAAAAACAGGAACCATATTTGGAAGTGTGTGTGTGTGTGTGTGTGTGTGTGTGTGTGTGTGTGTGTGTGTGTGTGTGAGAGAGAAACTGTTTTTTATGTGAAGAAGAAAAAAATTGCTGTTATCAAAAGAGAGCAAAACCACCAACCATAATCCTCTATCAGCTTTTGTTGTATCTGGACAAATGAGTTCTGTCTCTGAACTGTCTGAAACATACAGTATAGTAGATGTTATTTTAACCATAGGCTCCTGGCATGAAAATAAGTCATTCTTTTGAAGAATCTCCACAACGTTCTGTCTGAAAATGTTTTCATTCTGCATTTGCCACCCAGACTGTCTAAATCACAGGTTATGACCACAGCTTTAGCCTGTTTGTGCTTGTACTAAGTTCCTCTAGCTGCAGGCAGCATCGACACACCTAACCATCTAGGCATACAGTAAAAGAGTGAGCATCAGACGATTTTTCAGTTACCAACTAACCTGTTTTGGTTGCATTTTGAGGTAACCAACTAATGTGTGCCACAGTGGTTATTAGAGGATACATCTGGTGATATTCTGTATTTTTCTTATCAACAAATCCCATGAAAAGACCAAAACCAACAATGAATTAATCCAACTGACATGTATTGAGAGCAACATACAGGCTGGGGAAGTTTGAAAGTATTGAGAGATGGATTAACACACTGTTGGTTTTGGTCTTTGCATGGAAATTTGTTGACAGTAAGAAATAAATAAACTGTAAACCAACAATAATAAGTCCAAGTGGTGAAAATTGGAGGCTCCACCAGTCATTGTTGCTGTTTACCTCACCTAACAAGTGCTGCACAAAACGAAAGGGAGGTTCAATGATGGAAAGATGAAATGGAGAAGGTCAAGGATCTTTTGATCAGATAGGTATGCTGTGTGACGTCAGCCAAGTGCCAGAGATACCTTTCTCCAGTTGAATTGCTTATCATAGATTCACTTCCCCCTCCAGTGAGGTACTGCACTGTACGCC
Source organism: Maccullochella peelii (assembly GCA_002120245.1). NCBI lineage: Eukaryota > Metazoa > Chordata > Actinopteri > Centrarchiformes > Percichthyidae > Maccullochella > Maccullochella peelii. The sequence goes on along the minus strand of LKNJ01000324.1, from coordinate 128,771 downwards.
TCAGTGCACTCTTATGCAAAGGTGAAGTGATGCGGGTGGACTTAAAGGTATGTTACAGCGCTGTTCCTGGAATTATCTTCTCACCTCACCACAAGAGTCTATTTCCTCTTCAAGGTGTCATTTTAAATGTGCTAAGTCCGTATGGGAATTTCCATGGAAATTTGAGTTTGTTATATCTGTAGTTTATTCAACCTTAAATCTACTTCATTTTCCATGATGTGGTGCATCTAAAAAAATGCACTGCAAATACAAAATAAAAATGAAAAATACAACAAACAAATTCAAAATAAATAGCCAGTCAATTTATTGTGTTATGTGTTTAGCAGAAGAATATGGATGAGATCCTCTTCACTGGCTGATTAACCTGTAAGGTGTTGGTGTGATGTGAATACAATCAGTAGATTTAAGACAAGTATAAAACAAACCCTTGAAATGGTCTGGTTGTATTTAAGAAGAGGCCTTCTTAGATTGATAGTGACACGCGATATCCTGCTGGTAATTCCCCTTCCTTTGCCTTTTGTGGAATATCATCTCGGATTTTCTAGGGAATGACTACAGAGAATGGGCTTATTATTAAGGCAGATTACTTCTACCATTCTCTGTGGAGGAAAAGTAGGTCGAACAAGAGCCGTCTCTATCCTCACATTTAGAGGAGGAAAATTGTTGAGTTGTGACAAAATGGAGAAAGACATGAGAATGAAATACTCAGTGTGTCTACGACCAAGATCTTGGCTAGACATTTGGTTTCTTCCTTAAGATACTGTTTTGGTATTTTGGTTCAGATGTTTAATCACATCTGCTTTTGAAGGATTCATCACATCCACATGTTTTTAATCTTTCACAAACCCTATTACTCATCTAGCTTTTAGCTTGCTTTGTAAAAATGCGAATATTCCACTAACTTCTCTTTCTGTCCCCCAGGTCAGGAACGATTTGGGAACATGACGAGAGTGTACTACAAAGAGGCTGTGGGGGCATTCGTGGTGTTCGATGTGACAAGGGGCTCCACGTTTGAGGCAGTGTCTAAGTGGAAGCATGACCTGGACAGCAAGGTGAAGCTGGCTAATGGCACCCCCATCCCCTCAGTGCTGCTCGCCAATAAATGCGACCAGAAGAAAGAGAGCTCCAACAACACGGACCTAATGGACAATTTCTGCAAAGAGACTGGCTTTCTGGGCTGGTTTGAAACCTCAGCTAAGGTGAGAGATCAATACATTAGATGGTGAAGCTATTAGTTGCACATACAGTATGCATAAAATAGATCTTTGCGCTTTTACATACATTCCTATCTAAATCTGTTTAACAAGCTTCTTCTTAAAATATTCTGATGTTTCTTTATGTTTTATTTCTGGTTCCTCTACACTTTAAGGCAGGGTTGAAATGACTAAAGTTAGGGCTCATATTAATGCTGGCTGAAATATCTTGCATCATGGGGATACTTATTTCCTTTTAAAGCTTCTTGAGTCATGGTCCAATCATGACTAGTCATGGCTTCAAATCCTATTTTACGCATGAACGTGACTCAGATGTGATAAGAGCTTTGAAATGCCCACATAGCCAAGAGTCCAAAAAGAAAAAAGGCCACTGGACTTAAGAAAACATTTCGCCATTTTACTGAATGGCTTCTTCACTTCACGTGGCGAACAGGAAATCCTCAGATGTTATCCTGCGGGGACGCCGGGCCCTTTCTGAATGGCGTAATCACACTGGTTACACTGTGGTGATTGTGAAAAAGTTACATGTTGTAACTGTTTTTGTTAAACATTTTGGCCCTCACTCAGAAGTTAAGTATGGCAGTTTGTAGATAATTAGTATAAGAATAAAGCTGAGACTGAAATGAGAGCTCCAGTATTTCTTTTTGAAACTTTGACAAATGATACAGCTGGAATTTTGTGACAAGAAATTTGTGAATTTTTCATTTTTTTTTATCCTGCCGTCTTTGCCATTTGTGCATCTACGGACATTTATCTTTGCAACCAGTGAAAAGATTTGTTGGACAGCTGGTGTGATATGGTATTGCATGATGTTGATTGATGCTGCAGCCCGGAGCTGTGAGGGTTGGAGGGGTAAGGCTCTGAAAGATAACGCTCTGTTGTGTTTCTCCTCAACTTTAATCACTGTATCACAGGGTTGGTGTTACCGTGTTGGTGTGTTTACACCATGCTTTTGTTCCTCTTTCCTTGTGAGTAGAATTTGGTGACGTGAGATAATTTTGGCTGCCTCTCACTTCAACAAAAGGTTCATGTAAAGCTTGTTTTGTCTGATGAAGTGTATAATATCAGTGATCAGCAGGTAACCGTGTGAGAGCACGAGGCTGACACAAACAAAAGGCTGCCAGTTGCCTTCGTGTGCCAGCTCATGTTCAGTCATAAATGGCTTCCTTTTAAAAAAACGCAGCTGTGTCTGACGAGTGCTTGAGTCACAGCAAGTCAAATGTTCATCTCCTTAACTATGAGACTTCAGGGAAAGCCCCGTCCTGTGTTTCCCTCAGTTCCTTTTCTCTTATCCTTCTAAGAAACTTTTACAAGTCAATAAGCCAAAAGACGCTTGCAAACACACACTACTACATTTTAACCATCTTTTATACTTCCATGTTGAGGAATGCTTTGATGACCTTTGGCAGCCAAAGTAAAATTTATTAACTCATTCCAAATAACCTTAGGCCATGCAGCTGTGTCACGTGCTGTGTCATGTGAGTGTGTGTGACGTGTGCAAAGCCTTTCCGTGAGTGCAATGAAGTGTTGTTGTTTTGTGTGCCAGTCACGCTGGTATTTAACTCGACCTACAACAACCTGTAAGGAGTACCAAACTTTCTTTCTGTTTCTGTTTCTCTAACTATATACTTTCCAAAAGGTCGTACAAGAGGGTAAGACACAACCATGATGAGATATGTATTGTTTTTTTTCACAGTTTTGAGGTGTTTGGTGCTGAGGCAGGTCAAATATTGAGGGGCTGTTAATTTTCTCTGGTCCTAATCAGCCTTTGCTATGATGTAGTCAACAACTAATCTCTAATTAGGAGGTTTTTCTGCTTCTGATTGGTGCACGCTCTCTACTCATTGAAAAATCATCCGAGTTTAAAAGTGATGTAGACAGTACTCCTAATCATGTGACTGTATTCACATGCGCTTACAGCTCACAGATTTTAACGGTACATTTAGGCAAATAATATACTGCATTGCAATTATTTTCTAAATAATAAGCAATTAGATTGTCATTCTTGACTTTGGCAACTCAAGCAATTTTTTTTATATTCCTCAGTTACAAAACCACTTAACCACTGTTTGCTTTTACCCAAGATGCCCAGACCTCTTTGTAAACATCTCTGTTACTTTAGAGTGTGGAGAGAGGCCATTAATATTCATTACCTCTTCAACCCACGGGATGACAGCTTTTGGCCACAGTGTGAAGGACAAAAGCAAATGGTGGTTTTTACCTTGCCTCTGCTGGCCTCAGATTGGCTCTGGAAACCGTCTTTGCAAGCATTGACGGGCAAGCCGAAGCAAGGAGGACTTGTGTCTGCATTGTCATTAAGGTCTAAATGCACAATATTTTTTGAAATAAATGTCTTATCACCACTCTGACATACTGCTTTGACCTTTTTCTAGGACAACATCAACGTGGATGATGCAGCACGTTTCCTGGTGGAGAATATCTTGGCTAACGACAAAGGTTTGCCATATGAGGAGAGCAATGGAGACCGGATCAAACTGGACCAGGACACTGTGGCTGCTGAGAGCAAGTCAGGCTGCTGCTAACACTCAGTCCATTCACATTAGCCATCCGACTCCCTTTGGCAGGGTCCAACCCGTTCACCCAGCCTGTGGCTCTCAGCCCTCTGCTGCAGCCTTTCTGAGGAATATGAATTTTTGGGTCTTCAAAGCTCCAGGATCTTCTCCTCCCTGCACTGATGCCCATTTGACCTGCGCATCCAAGTTTCTCACTGTAACTTTTCCCAGGCCAGAATAGAAGCCCAATTTTATCTTGATGTTGTCACTGCCTCTGCTACGCTGTTTCCTTCTTTGTCCCACACCTCTGAACCGCAGGATCTTTATTGTATTGTGTTTGTCTCACCGCATATTTCCCTGGTTGTGTATTCCACCACTAACTTTGAACCCCACCCAGCCCTCCAGACTTGAACCCTGCTGCTCCCCCTGTTGCCTGACAGCCTCTGAAGCCCTGGACTATACCACGCCTGAGAAGGGGTGCAAACTAAGCAGAAAGTTGAGAAACCTGTAGCCTCTAAATTTCTGTCACTTTGGTCTATTAGGTCTATAAGCATTATCAAAGTGTTATTGTATCTCATATTACTGTCGTGAATTGTTGTCTTTATGCCATATTTTCTATGAAATAATGTGCGATAATACAGTTTTCTTTGTTATGTCAATTAGAGGGGAACACTTTTTGTTGTTCACTCAAAGATTTACATGGACACAGATGGACAATACAGCATTGCGGAAGAAAACTCTAATAACAGTACTATATGAGAAACTGAAAAATCTTTGTTTGTCTTTCCACTGGTATGAAACTGTAGATCTGATTTACAGTATGCCTTTTTTATAATGTGTTGGGTCACGCATTATACAACTGGTGAGTCATAAAAGCAGAATCTGACCGAGGACCACATTCTCTTGTTCATAGATGATGGTAATCTGTTAAAGTGTTCAGATGAAATATGAAGAATTTTTTTTACATGGAGTTGAGATTAAGTTGTGAAAATACATAAATCTACAAGACCAAAATAGAATAAACATTTTAACAGATTTGTGTTGTCTACTAGTGATTAGACTCAATGATCAAATGTATTTATCTGTCTGATTGATTAAATGTATTTATCACTGTATTTATAAATGTAATAACAAAACACTAGAGCAACATGCTCCATTCATAATTCATTCAATCATATAACTTGCCGATAGACAAGCTACGTGAATGAATAAATGAGGCCTGCACCATATACTTAAAGCACAGTATTTGGCTCAAATACAGTATAAACATTCAGTTTCCCTGCTTAGATTGTATGGTTCATTGTCCCAAACAATTTTAGCAAAATCAGATTATAAAATTCATTGGTTTTACTGGCACGTAGACATCTTGGATCAAGCCAGCTGAGCTGGGATTATATTCATTTCTTATTAGCATACTGTACAAGCAATAATGCCTGGTGCAGGTGAATGCAGGTTCTTGGGACGGCAACAAGTTGGTATTGCCATGCTACAGCAGAGCTGCTGCAGTAGACATCGGCTGACTGTACTGGAAGAATGATTGAGTGGCAACATCAATTTATCTTTGAAAGCAGGCCTAAATATTGCTTGACCTAATCAAAAGCACAGATTAATGGCCAGTGATAAGCTTAATAGCCATAATAAGGCTCACACAAAATTTCACTTACAAAACCTCAACAGTCTAGATTCTATATATTATTTAGCAAATGGCTTACAAAATGTATCTGTGTATGCAATGTTTGAGAAAACGGTTTACGAATTGTTAAGTTCCCCTGGAAGAAACTCAGCACAAAGGACTATAGAAAAAGCTGTGTGTGTGAAAACTACCATTCAGACTTTGTGTGTGTGCGTGTGTGAGAGAGAGAAAACTGACCATGTGACTTCACTCATGAAACAGTGTGTGATAGTCATCAGACAGGAAAATGCAATCTTTGTGATGTCATTACTATTACACTTTATCAAGATGGTCATAGAAAGGTATTGAACTCTGCAGCACAATTTGGGGCTATATTTTGTCTATTAAAAGTTGTTTCTAATGTTTAGTCAGTTATATAGGGCAATAATGCCAAGTGTTTAATTTTACGTTCCGTAGCTCTGAAGTAACTTAATGTAAATAGATGTTTTGTAAAGGGAAATCTGTCCATCCCTCACCCTGGTAACAAGTGACGCAACAGCTCCAGACCACGCCCACGTTAAAGAGCTCCATTGCTTAGCAACGCGTAAACTTTCCAAGAGCAGAGACATAACTAAACAAACGTACCTCCGGCAGGCTACTTGACTTGTTCGGTGCTTGGTCACTTAGCTTGCAGATTTATCACACCAAATGCAATGTCCAAGGCACAACCAAAGAAAAAGGAGTCCTCATCCAGTAAAGTCTCTTTATCCGACCGACAGACAGAGTGAGTTTGGTTAATGTTGACAATTAGCGTTAATTAATGTCAGCTGTAGTTAGTATTAGCGTTAGCGTTAGCTACGTATCGTCACAATAAACTAGCTAGCATTCAGGACGCTTGCTCATCATAACAGTGACATAACATCATACTTTAATACACTATATATATATATATATAATACCTTAACCCTATATACCCCTAGAATACTGTAGCCTAGTTAAATGTCTAGTAGCCACTTGAGAAGAGATGTATATCATATATGGCATGTGTGTAAATTCCCCAGTCTGTGATCATCATAAGGTAAACAGCCAGCATTATGAGCTAATATAACTGTAACCATGAGAGGGTAAACAGGGATTTGGTGGGTTTACTCTAGACTGAATCTCTGGTACTGAGCTAATTTTGCTGCTAAATATTGACAAAAGGGAAGACTCTAAGCCTCTGAATAAATTAAGTGAATAGCTGTGTGTCATCATTCCAGAGCTGCATCCCTAGTAGCCACTTCCTCTGAGAGCCTAGGAGGTGTGTTGAGATGCAGATTCCCCATCTGGCCTGAGTGGAATGATGCAGAAGTCAGCAAGGAGAAGTGGGACTCAAGTAAAGGACCTGAAGATGGAAAGACGAACAAGAGTTACAATGCTGTAAATCTGGAGTATAAAATAACTGAAACTCTAATAGATTAAATTTGCCATCAGCAACATATACTGTTAAGTTTATTGCAAAATGTATAATTTGCTTCAAATCCACTTTACAACTGATATTAATTTTGACATTTGTTCATTGTGTTTCTGTATTTCACATTCACTGTGTTTGCTTTTGCCTGCAGCCATTTTATGAAGATCCTGAGGGAAAAATTTCCCTGCCTCCATCTTTGAAAGTGCACTCCTGGAAGCGTCCTACAGAGTTTATTGTCAACAAGGTAACCTTCAGGCATCTATATTAATTATATAGTTTATAATGGGATAGAACATGCCAAATGTCTGTCCCAGTTTGAGAATGACAGTTATTCCATGGCACTGTATAATGACAAAAGTAGTTTACACTTGGACTGTTACAGTATACCACACTATGTAGTGTTTCAAATACATGTTATGGATGACGATAATAAACAGGAGCCATGTGTCCTGCAGGTGTACACATATTCAGTAAGTGATAAAATGATTTAATGTCAACTGACATGAAATTATTTTATTATACTTATAAGAACTTGTACTATAAGCCATTTATCATGTAAAAATACACATTCTCTGGTTTCAATTTCCAACTTGGATTTTGAATCGTTGCTCATAAAAAATAACAAATTTCAAGACAATATTTGCTTCCTGTAGCCTTTTGTGGTTGTGTATTTATTTACCATTGTGTAGACTAAAGGACTTATAGACTACATGGATTTGCATAGACTAAACAATTAATCTCCTAATAAAAAAAACCCAAACAAATTGACAAGTTAATTATGTTACTGTTGGTTGTAGCCATTACATGTACTAACAAAGTGTATTTCTTTGCCACACGGTGTGAAATGTAGTTAAGGAAATCTGCTCTCTAGTCGCCTCCAATGTTTTAATTGCATCACTCCACTTTTCTGTTACTCTCTCAGTGCAGTATTGAGCAATTACTGGAAGCTTCCTGCTTTTTGAATGAGTTCTTGCCAGGTCACAAGCTGCCTTTTCACTCAAGATGTCAAAAGCATTTCATTAATTTCATATGAGGAACACAGGCTAATCACAAAAGCATTCAGGCAACAGCTCTACCGTGAAACTCTCTGTTCATCAGTCTATACCAGTCTGTATTTCCAAAGCCGATGTTATTGACGGAAATAATTTGGCTCTCACTTAGAGCTGTTGTGGCGATGGGAGAAAACACGACCTCCCTTGACCCACGGCTGATCTCTTTCACCATCACCTGACCCATTAATTCATATTTATATTTGTAGCATGGTAGAGTCTATTAACTTGGTAGTGAAATATTCATCGCAAACACAGTTTGGGACTATCATGGCAAGGTTAGACCAGTTTATGCCACAGGATGAGTAGAGAAGCATTAAGTAGGTCACATATTCATGTCCATTTTTGATGGTGATGTGTGACAGCAATATTTGAAAGCTGGTTGACCACAATATCTACAATGAAAACAATGATGTGCTTTATTTTAGGGTCTCACCGTTGTTGAAAATCAAATGACCTTCGACCTAATCTCCTGCAATGATCATCTGATTTGCAGTGAGGTTAGTTTTCAACTGTTGTTTTCTATTTTTCTTTTAAAGATGGTACTGACTGTCTGCTAACCAGTATCGATCGGCACTTGGATAGTGTAATTCAGATGTCAGACAGGGTGACGTTCAACTGACAGAAATTAATTAGACTGGGTTAATGCAATGCCCTATTGATTTAGCGAATGATAGATCAGATAATTGATGATTCAGCCAATGGATTTAAAGATTGGTGGGTAGTTGTTGGACCCGTGATTACTTTTCTTTCCCTTCTCTCCTCCATCTTCGGTCAAGCTGATGAGGTGGATCATCAGCGAGATCTATATTGTTTGGACGCTGCAGAACCGCACATCTACAGAACAAGATGATTGGAGACCTTGGGAGCACATCTACTCGCTGTGTAAGGTGGGGAAAGGTCATGTGCCGCTCTACAACAACTATGGGAAATACGTGGTCAGACTGTATTGGATGGTGAGTCTGACGCACACGCATACACCCATTCACACATAGTCATCTAAGTCTACTAAAGACTTTGTTTTTAGGAAACTCAAAAATTCTGACATCAATACAAATAAAGTCCCTGCTTCACAATGCGTCTTTGTAAATCACACATTCTTTAGAGCCACACTTGACAATGGATGGCAGAAGATTGTTCAGCAGACCCCATAGGAGGCAGAAGATGAGAGGGGGAATGGGGATGGACTGAGTGTTGGAGGGGGGGAAGGAATGAGAAAGCCGTATCCACTCAGAGCTCAAATCAATCAGTCTCACTGCTGTGCCAAAAGTGGCTGGGCTTTATTGCCTGATGAACAGATAAGGCTTAACAGGAGTCAGCTGCATCTCAGAGAGCAAGGCTGGATATCTGTTGGATATCTTCACCTAGTAAGACTATGAGAGTAGGCACAACCCTGGGAAGGCTTTATGCACTGCAGTGTCAATCATATTGATTATGTTAAGTGTGGGAATTTTACAGATTTTTGGCTCTAAATAAAGGTTGTCATTGCATTGGGATACAGCTTGAAATTGCTGGCCTATGAGTTTCAGTATGTGTGTTGCAGTAGTGGACGCATCATTGTGTCATTTCAGAAAGGGAACTTCCTCCAATACAAAAATTTGGGTCAGCGAGAGAGCGAAAAAGACCGAGCTAAAAGTGATGGTGTTTTGTAACACTGTGACTCTTGCCTTGACAAACAAGCATGACACGGTTGTAGGCAGCAGTCCCCGTGCCAACCATAGCACGCTAACAGATGGTTGTTGAGATGGCATTAAGCACCCAGCCCCCCTTCCCGTTTCCTTGTCTGTTTTTGCTCATAGGCTACTCCTTTTCTCCCCTGCTCATTTGATTCTTTATTGTTCCACACCAACCAAGAACAGTTTCCTCCTTCACGCCGCTGTGAATATCCACCCCATTCTCATTCACCATGTTTTATACTGCCCTACAATTCTTTCACTTCTTCTCTTCCTCCTTCCTCGCCCTTTTGCTCTGTATTTTACTCCATCTGCGAACTCATCGAGCTCCTCCTCGGGCGATGATTTGACAAGAAAGTGGAAGAACAAGCAAGAAAGGGAAGCGTGCTCGCCCGTACTCTGTATAGGTTTGCATTGCTTGTGCACACTGCTCTGACAGATAAGGAGAGGCACAGCTGTGAACAGTCAGTCAGATTATCACCTGCTTGTGCTGCTTTTTCTTACTAGCAGTGTGAAACTCCCCCAGACGGCCAGTAGACAGACCCCACCACAGACAGCATGTAACAAGCTCTGACACCAAACAGGATGCTAAGACGCAAGCATAAGGTAGCTAATGCTAGGAGAGGTGTTGGAATATGAAGCCCATAGATCAGAGAATGTGAGGTGATGAGTTACACATTGGGTTTTTAGGAAAAAATTCCTTCTTTTGGTGCTTATTGTTGTAATCTGAGTCTCACATGTAGCACACAAGTGGGCGGAGATATCTAATATTTTACATTAGCAGTAGATGTTTTAGGGGCTGGTATCAGTCATGGCCATTCACATTTTAATCACACTTATTACCTTTAAATGCAATTGTCCTCCCACCACAATTCACTGGCTGTTTGGTAAAGAAATTGAGAGTTCAGACAAGCTTCCTCTCACAGGAAACTATTACTACTACTTCTATTTCAGTCAGAAACAAGTCAAGGAATTCACTGTTTGTTGCAAATGGTTATATAGTTACATTTGGCAGAAAAGGCTCTGTTATTTTAGGGAACTCTCAAGGAATCTGAGCAGCGATGAGAATTCTGCTGGGAGAACAAACTACATAACACACTACAGTACAGATTCAGAGAAACCCGTTAACATACATGAACATTAGATTCTAGTCAGCAAAAATGGAACAGGAGGCTGAGGAGGGAGCTGCCTCAGCAAGTAGTGTTACTGTCACTGCTACTTAAACATTGTGTTTTTTTAAGAAAGCGATGCAAATACAAAGTAACTTACAATAATTAATTTTCTTTACATTAAATGAATAGTCTTGGGAAATTAGTCATTTTAGGAAAACACTTTTTCGCTTTCTTGCCAAGAGTTAAAAGTCTTTCTTGCCAGGTAACCAGCTGAGACTCCACGAAGTTACTGGTCCCGACCAAGAAATAGTCCGGCAGATAACCCCCAGTAAAACGTTAATTTGATGTTCTTACAGTTCAGTTTGTTTAAGAATGAAACTAAATATATGTGTTAATTAGTGAGCTTTAGAGGTGCAGGTAGGTGGATTTTGTTACCTTCAGACAGAACTAGGCTAGCTGTTTCTTCCGTTTCCAATCTTTATGCTAAGCTAAGTTAGCTGCAGGTTGTAACTTCATAGTGTTCAGACATGAGAGTGGTCTTCTCATCTAACTCTGGACAAGAGAGCAAATATACATAATTTCCAAAAATGTCGAACTTTTCCTTTGGGTTTAAATGAATTGCTATTGCAAAACTAATATAAAGAGATCTGATTTCTTAGAAATACAATTTGAGGTGCATTGATTGATATACCACATCTTCACTCACTGTGTCTTTGTTCCTTGCTTTTAGGGTTGTTGGAGGAAGATAACTGTAGATGATTCCATGCCATTTGATGAAGAAAACAACCTGCTTCTCCCTGCCTCCACCTGTCAGTCAGAGCTGTGGCCGATGTTGTTGGCTAAGGCGCTTATTAAAGTTGCCAACACAAAGTGAGTTACTGTACATTCCAGCATAAACTCTATGAGCATCTCAATACTGCCCCAAGGAGTTGGGAAACAATTGTTAAAGTGTTAAAATAAGAGGGCTTAAGAACAGACTCAGTAGCCTGACTCTAATAGACAACTCTGAAACCAACAGAGCTTTATTTTAAAATCTAGTCTAGTTTCTGAAGATACCAAATGTTTGATGCTGAACTATGAGGAAATGTTTGGAAAATGATGCACAATACACCTAGAATTTCACGTACTAGTGCATCCAAGTGCTTGGAATACGGGTCTCCCTGTTAACATACTGTATAGTGTACGCTTTACTTTAAAGTTACTAAAGGAGAATATTAAGGGGAAATCAGGGTTCAGGAAATAATTTTCCTAGCTGACACGTGTGTACATGTTGTACCTAAAGAAGTGAACTAAACCATTTAAAGCTCTCTCTTTGCATGTGCACAAGAACCCCCACAGAGTGCCTTTTGCTGACTTAGCCAAACCTTCACCCGACCTAATCTCTGCCTTGGGCTGTGTTGAATTTGGTGACAGACATCCAGTATCCACAGAAGGTCGAGACATAAATGTTTCATCCAGGACAGGAAACAAAGGAGCCTCTCTCCTGCTGAATCATTTATGAGCCATAGTGAAAGTTCTTCGTACTGAACTAGTACCAAACTTTGCCCAGGTGTCTGCTGGGGCTCCTCAGAAAAGCAGTAGTCTTTTTTAATAAAAAGCTGAATTTGAGGGCTCCTTCGCTTTGGTGCTGAGTAGCTTTTTTGTGGTGGTTATGGACCGTGGCATTACTGATCAAGTTGTATTGATGTCACTTCCACGGGCATCATGACTGTGGACTGGACAGGTTGGCCACAGGATCCGAAGAGGACCAATTAGAGCTGCTGCAGCCATCTGTTTCATCTGAACATTGTTTGTGAAGGATACATACACACACAATAATAGTTTCAATACACCTAAGACAAATTTCAAAATGTAGAACATAAGCTGAGGCTGTTGACATTCACTCACACAGACAGTAGGAAAAGTCCAGGCGGGTTAAAACAACACTAAACCGTTCTGTTGACTTGTTGACCTGTTGACCTATATCAGCTTGTAATGGTGCCTTAAATGGTCATCTTGTTTACAAATTTACCAAACTACAACAAGAGTCAAATTGAACATTCCATTGTTTTGGTATTTGTGATTCTTCAGTATAAAATTTTGTTTACAGCCACTAATATTTTTAAAAATGGCGGAGTTCTTGGAGGTCCGTTACCTTTGTGTCATTCCTCAACATGATGTTAAAATAGAAATATATATTAAAATATTTTTTAAACAAATTATAATTTTTTTTTTCTGTGTTTGTCTCTCAGTGTAGTATCAGAGGTCTGCGGGGAGATGGGTGAGTTCACCTGTATCCACACCCTCACCGGCTGGATTCCAGAAATCAGTCCTATAAAGTAAGGTCCTCTTTGGTCGACTCCACTGTTGTCTTCTGCATCTCTTGTTCTAAATATTATAGGTGTCACCCTTGTGTCTTTGTTAGGACGGTTGACACTCTTTCTTCTTTTTTTATTTTTCCTCCCTGAAAAAAAAAACAAAGAGTGAGAATCAAACAGACTATCTAATCTCTGGCAGTTTATCACAATAATGGCTGTGGCACTAAACACACTCTCACAGTTTGACAACCTGTGCATTTTTTCCTCTCAAGTACACTATTTTATAAAGTATACTGTAGCAAAGTCATTCAGAGAAGTGTATGGAAAGTCAGACTTCAATCAGAAAATGATTGAGGTCTAAAATGGAAACAAGGAGATATATAATAAAGGGGGAGGCGAGGTAGTGTGGAGTAGAAACTCTCAGCTTGTCAGTGATGGTACTTTAATGGGGCAACAGTGTTTTGGAGTGGAGCCGGGCAGTGTTATTCTCTATAGCTCAGCAGGTTAGCTGCTGTTAGTGGGTTGCCTGGGGAATCTTTCAACATGTACAGGCACTGAGCATGACCGTGTTTGTGTTTCAGATTGATTCGTGACACATGGGTTTACAATCCTATATGCATGTACCCACACACACACACAAACACACACACACACACACACACACACACACACACACACACACACACACACACACACACTTTATAGGTGTATATTTTAGTGGTTGTACTAGCAAGACTGTTGGTTGTATTGGAGGTTGTACTCACTACTAATGGCAGCTGGTTGGCATAAGAAATCTTGGGATATATATTTAAGTTTGTCAACATTATACTCTGGTGCATCATTATCAGCTACTGTCACCTTCCACAACTAGTGGGCTAACAAGTTGGAAGAACTATTTCTTTTGGGGGTTGTCTGATTTTTGAGATTCCTCAGCCCTCTCTTGGAGGTAGACCTACTAAAAAAGGAAAAGTACATGCTGTAGTTCGAGCCAGATTTCAACCAATGGACAGCAGAGAGAGTTGGCAGTGTCACTCTGGAGACACAAACTGCAGTGGAAATTTTTTATGTCAGATTTTCACATGTGCTCCTTACATTGGAATGACAGAAAAAGCGGTCCTTTAAACGAACAACAAAGTGATGTTCTTTAAATAAAATAACATGACTCTCTACCTTTCGCTTGCTAATCACACATAAAAATGATGCTCACTGAAATGAACCTGCTCCAGCTTCATTCCTCACTGGTTTGTTCAATATGTTCTGTCGTGTCTGGGAGGTTCAGTTTCCTTTAAAAAGGTCTCTGTTATTTAAATTTGCATTTTAATGTTTTTATGAATAATGTAAAGCACTTTGAATTGCCTTTGTGTCTTAAATGTGATATACAAATAAACTTTCCTTGCCTTGCTTTCAGTAAAAATATCTTATAAAGGATGTGTTGAAGTAGAGAGAAGATTGTATTATGTACTTTATTTTCAAGCGAGAGAGAAATGTTGATGTAAGAACTGCAGCCCATTGTATTGCAAATAGAAGGACAGCACAGGAACAGGAACAGAAACGGCAATAGACTCAGGGCTAAGACAGAGGGTGCAGAAGCAGTAGACCTCATCTTATATTAGAGTAATGGCATTGTAAGTGTTGTAAGCAACAGACATGAGGGCTCAACATCAGTGCTTGTCCGATTGCTCAAACGTTGTCATTTTGTATTGGTATATACTGTAAGTAAACATTCACAAGCAAACAAATTCCAGTCAAAACCAGCTGAAAAATGCAGTCGGTTCCAACACGAAAAAATACATAATTATTTTGAAACTTACAACAATAATGTCATCCGCTGTAGCCTGTAACCAATCATAATTTTTTAACCTCCTCTCAGGTCTGTATACCTGGGAAAAACCTGGGGTTTCTTACAAGACACCATTCCCATATTTACACATCCAGATGAGAGTCTGCCAGAGACGAAGCCTCAGACTGCAGATAAAGCTGCAGGGAGAGATTCCAGCTTTAATGGCAGCAAGAGTCAGCTGCCAGAGCCAGAAACAAGCCAAGGTCTGAATTACACACACACACACACACACACAGAAAGGCACACAATAATGTACACACGCATACCAACAAACATACATCTCAATTACACAGTCAGCTTGGACATGTAATTGATTGAGTCAATTAAATCAATCATCCATTAGATTGTGATCATTTGTATGCACAGAATACTTTACTACAGCTTATACATTTATCTGCGGGTTGTTTGAAAAATGATATACATGTGTTGTGTGTTTGTGTATATGTGCAGTACTACAGTATACTGTATATCTGTATATACTGTATGTATGTGAATGCACAGTGTGTGTAAATCTCTGTTTTCCTCCCTCTGCATCCATAATTCAACTAGTATGGAGCATGACAATGAATATTTCATTGTCCTACAGAAACTCGCACTTATCAATGATTCCATTCTCTTATTGCAATAATCACCCTTATACCTTTGCAGCATTCATAGTATTGCTGCGTGATTTACTTTAGGACTGGGAAAACTTAAGGCCTAAGGTCACTATCGTGCCATACTGCAAAATACCTAAATTTCTGTTGTCAGTCAGCCAGTGGCCTGCTGCCTCTTTCCTGTTGTTTCAAGCATCACTTCCTGTTTTCCCAAGCGCATGTATTATGGAGTGGGTTAATGCATGTATGGTGGACTATAAATAAACCAGCAGAGGGAGCAGTAGCAGGGTGAATTATTTGGTGTTCCCGCAGGGCAGAAGAGCCTCCCAAGTCCAAGTGCGGTTATGTGATGAAGGCAGGTCACATGGTGCTGACATACACACATGCAAATACAAAAAAGACCTGAACATTCTTTCTCTCTAGCTGTTTTGGTACTCACTGTCATATCCCATTGAAATGCATAAATTGAAATGCATAAATCACTATGCAGTGAGAGAACCACTTCTCTGTTAAATTCTTAATGTGTTGCCTTTTATATTAGTCTAGTAGTGCTCCAATCTCTTCAAATTGATTTTCCATGTCTCCTGGCCCATGTGCTCCTTATACAATATACTCTAAGATGCACCATAGGGGGCAGGGCCATCCATAGATAACCTACATACTCTCATTTTGCCTTATTTATACCTGTGGATAGTGCTTGCACTTTTAATTATCTTTTATCAGCTTTACTTTTCATTGGTAGATGGTACTACATTTCATTATACCATCATGTTTAATCAGAGTCAGTCAATCATTTCAGTCTCTCAGTAAAATCTACTAGTCTTTTTTGTGTGTGTTTCTCAGGTACCCCCAAGGTAGTGGTGTGTGCCAGCTACTACCCTTCACAGCCACATAACAATTCCTTTGGGTTTGGACAAATGGTATGTCTTTTCTCCATTCCTCCTATCTTGCTGGCCTATGCATACACTTGCTCATTCAATGCAAGTTTTCTACTTAATTCACACCGCTACGAGATGTAGATTGCAGTCAGAGCTTCGATGCAGATTTGAAGGCATACAATATCGAGATTCACATTTTGATTCAAATACTACGTAGTCTGGATGCAATCTGGCCAGAATGTCTACATGAGAATTTCAAAGATGTGGAGAGGAAGATCAAACTCAACTCTGATGTTTGGAGGTGTATAAATGCAACGCAGTACAAATGGTACATTTAAGATTCAACCTTCATGGAGACATTGTTGCTCATTTTTGTATTGACCCATATGGATCCAAATAAATATAAAGACGGAATCATTTTAAAATGGTCAAATTTTATTTAATTAACTCATACATAATGATTTTACCCTAAATATGAAAACATATTGTGTTTCAATCATTTTTAAAATATATACTGTCTTAGTCACCTCTGTTATATAGCACAGTAATCTGAAAATTTACTGAAGCCCCATAGTAACAGTGGGTGGTGGAGATTAAACATAACAGTGCTTGTGACCTGTGGGCATGGTGTGTTCTATTTGGATGCTTCGCCTCAACAGGCTTCACATGTTTTATTATTTACACCCATGCTAAGGCTAATTGGTGGACAGTTTCCAGGATTTTACTCTGTTTGAGGTGTTTTATCACCTCCACTCTGATGGTCAGAATCAGTTTGACTTGATTCACCTGTAGCGTTGGTTACTGTAATTCTCAATATGAGATAATACGTTTTAAACTGCATTTTAAATGTTCATGAGTGAGTACTGCACGTCTGTTTATTTCTGTGCATTTGTCTGTATGCGGGCACGCAGGCTAATTCCTCAGAGTTTCTTCGTCAGTACGGTCTCTCCTTGCTGTACAGCCACATTGTCCTGTTGACCAGAACCCGGGCATGCCCGCTGGAGGCACCACCCAAACCTCCACCTGTGCCCCGATGGAAACTCATCCGCCAGCGCAAGGAGATCGTGGTCACCGATGAACCACGGAGTGCGTGAGACACAGAAGGCCACAGGAAATAAAAAATGTTAAAATTAAGTTAGGAAAAAAAAGGTGGTGAAGGGGAAACCAGGAGGAGGATGCAGGGGAGGATATCAAACAAATAGAAAAGCACAAATTATGTGATAGAGTGTGGGTGAATGTCATAAATAAATATGACTAGAAAGGAAAGCGAGTTCTAATGCAGGAGATTTAGAACCTACAGTACAGAGGGCATACACTACCGCATGCTGAAATGAAAAAAGGAAGAGGATAGCTACAATATAATGAAAATAGCTGCTGGCTCGGGCATATCTGACATCAGCTGATCTCTGAGTGAAACAAAAAATGCAGTAAAAAGAGTCAGAGTGTGAAAAAGCAGTGCTGGTATGTTGTGTGAGATTTTTTTTTTCTCTTTTCGCAGAGCTTCCTTTGTCAAAACCAGAGCAGTTCATTGAGGTTGCCAGCCCTTTTCTCTCCTACCGTGTCAAGAGCAGCGTTGGCCCAATCCCGGACCTGTGTGTACACTGAAATTATCTAAAACTGAGAAATTAAATGAGATGGGTCTTTTCTTTCATCCTGCTCTTCTGTACTCTACTGGTTAAAGAGTATTTCCCTGTTCTATAGCTAACCTGTGCTCTGACCTCACTGTGGAGGAAGGACAGCAAGAACACAGCTTCCATCTAGGGATCAAAAAAGTACATTATCATGATCACAACACTCTTTTTCCCGTCTTCTTACTGTATCTCAATCTCTTCCCCCCTTTCTCCCTGCAACAGGGCAATGACACACAGGTAGCAGTTGAAAAATGTAAACTATATGGGCATTTTTCTTGTTTATGCTTATGTGCTTGGAAGCCTAAAGTGTTACAAAGATTGGTTTGTTCCCACTTGACTATTACTATATTCACCAAAGGGAATGGTTGCCAACATTCTTAAGCTAAAACCCCACACAGATCAAAGCAATGTTACGGTAGAAATGCTGTTCTGGTGTAATTTAATGTCTATAATGTGACATGCATGACTCATTTGTAGGTGATATGGTGTATTGCTTTGAAATGTGTTACCATGAGATGAGATGTGTGTATGTCATGATTGTGATATGATGGATGTGCTGTATGTCCACATAACATGTAGCATGAATGTGTCTTTGTGTGTCAGAGAGGCCAATCAGAGCACTGAGAGGAAGCGTTCCCCTTTGGTGTCCATTGCTGAGAGAGAGGAGACTGAATGCAGAGAAGGTCTTGAGCCTGATGCAGATGAACGCACAACTAAGTCGCGGAACAGCACAACAGATAAAATAGAGGTACATGAATTACTGTCTGCTGGGGCGCAAAGTTGATTCATGCATCCAGCACGTGTGTATTTAACATTTTACAGAGCATCTTGTTGAATATAGAACCTCAATTAATTGTGGTTACCCCGAGCCATTTATTTAAATAGCTATGAGGATCTGTGAAGCCCAGCGTTATGCTGCATGTCTAAAACTAAGATAGTAGCAGCTGTCCACAAAATTTTCTAGCCTCTTCTTGTTATTTTCTCCCTTCATATTTTTCTCTCTCACCCCTCTGTCTACCCTGTAAGTATGCAGTTGAAGGCTCATCAGGGTAGCTCTGTGTGTCAGTGACAACAAAGCTGCCATCCCCCAGTCTCAAAGTCACTTCTGTTGTCTCCCAGCCAGGCCACTACTGACCAGGGGCACATCTGCACTAAAGAGAGAACCAGCCAGGGAAGGGGGGGGGTTGGTTCAGAGCAGCAGCAGAGAGACACAGACAGACACAGAGATGAGGATAGAAACAAAGCTTGAGAGGGATAAAGAGGGGGGAAACTAGCGAATAAGAAAGGAGTGGGACTGAAAAATGGAAAGAAAGCGACTGCTGGACAGGGAGAGATGAAAGCGGCGCAGGAAACAGAGGGCGATGGGAAAAGAGAATCTCCGGTGTGTGGTGGTAGTGAACGGGGCGCGTGGGTTTCATACAGGGAGAGGTCGTGTACTGTGCTGATGAAAAAAGCACTGCAATTAGATGGTGAGCCATCAGTGTCTGTGTCTCCTGGGGGCTTCATTATTACACTTCACTCCTAGCATACAGAGAAAAAATAGAGTTCATATTAATCGCCCTCTTGTGTAACTGTGACCAGTTATAGAGCGGTTAGGCTAGGGCAGTATGGACACGCTAATTTGATGTGTCGTTTGATGTGCGTGTGCACATGCACTCATGTGGATTGGTTTCTGTATTTGTCGTACGTGTGCCACATTTTTACTCAGTGTCTGTTCCCGCTCTTCGCAAGCACGTAGTGGGTCACGTGCTGAGGGGACTGTACATCAAGTGAGAAGGGGTTTTTGCCGTTTTGATTCCTCCCTCTGTTTCTGTCAACCCTGGCCAACAGTATCAAGCTCTGTGCCTAGCTCCTAGAATAGAAGATGGTGGTGTCACATGATTTCCCTAATACCCACAGCGGCCTACTCACTCAACATTAATGTGAGTTAAAGAATTATAACCTGGTGTTGTAATTGGGCTGTTTTAACCTCTAATATGCTTGGAATGTGGTTAATCACTAAATCACCAAAGCCCCTTCATGATTTCAGTTTACTTGCCAGAGAACTACACTTCCCAAGGTCCAGTCTGGGCTCAATGGTTTTCCTTGTGCCTGTGAACTGTGAATATCCAAAAAGAGATTTTTATTTCATGTATGAATTGGGGTACACTTTAGGTGGAAATTTGAAATCTGGAGGGAGTCTCTTGGAGAGCAAAGACTTAACTCTGGCTGTGTAAAATAAAGCCCCATGAAGTGTGGGATTAAAGAAATGCGCTCTCTCCCTCCCATCCATCAACCCATGACTGTGATTTGATCACAGAAAAAAATGCGTTCTCCTCCGAAAGCAGCAGCTTAAAATCCCAGGAGCCTTGCGTGTATAAGATCTATCAGTGTCAATGTCCTCTTACTATACACAGGTAAGCATGCTGTGGGTGTATAAGACATACCCTGCCTTAGACCTTGCCTCAAAGTTTTACACGCTCTTGTGAATACATACACATTTACATTTCTTTGTTGCAGTGAAACTTGCTATAGTGGTGGAGAGGAGATCAAGTGTGCCTCCCAATCACAATGGCTCTTTCCGTCTGTCTGGGTCTCTGGGTACTTATTCAAATAAGTGGTGACTCATACACACACA
The DNA here is from genome assembly GCA_002120245.1 of Maccullochella peelii. Lineage (NCBI taxonomy): Eukaryota > Metazoa > Chordata > Actinopteri > Centrarchiformes > Percichthyidae > Maccullochella > Maccullochella peelii. Next base: position 108,286 of record LKNJ01000324.1, on the reverse strand, counting down.
GACACACACACTCACTCTGACTCATTAGAGAGTCTTGGCTGGGGTTGCTTTGAAGTTACACGACACAAAACCATAATTCTTATTGAGAGCTGAGTAAACTGTTGGACATTCACCAGGATTTTTCCTCAAGGGAGCATTATTTGAAAAAAAACAAACTTCAAATCAAAGGGGCCTGGAGGAAAGTTCAGCTAGATACAGGTGTACCACTCCTTGCACTTGAATCTAGCTTTGTTATCAAAGCAGCAGTGGTGCCCTTTTCCAGACTACATTGTCTCCTGCCTTGCTCAGACAGAAGAATATGGTATTTGAAGGATTTGATAATTACTCATTTGCTATATTTCTTTATTGTGTTGGGCAGACAAGCATGAAATCAGAGCTGTTGAGTAATTCCCCTCTAAGAGAAATAGCATGCTAAACAACATAATAAGTCCTCTGTCACTGGCAGTCGAAGTAAATTAGAGCTGGTATTCCCTGGTGGTGTTTTTAGCAGGAGAGGCACAGCCCTTGTCACATTAAACCGTGTCTTGTGTCCTGTGGTGTTTGGTGAGAATGGTGCAACACCACAGCTGGCATGGAATCACTAGAGGGTGGAGGCGTATCTCTGGCAGTGTAACTCTATCAGCAACTCACTGTTCATGCCTCTTTAACTCTCTCTCTCTCTCTCTCTCTCTCTCTCTCTCTCTCTCTCTCTCTCTCTCTCTCTCTCTGTCCCTTTAGGTTACTGCAGAGGACAGGAAGAAGGACAATGATGACATCTCCAATGGTAAAAGCTGTTCCTTTGCAATGCTGGGTGCCTCATTTTTGTTGAAAAGAATCTGCACTGTATCTGTACATGAGATCTCCTTACCTGAGGTCAAATATTAGGCTACCAGAATGGGAAGATGCTCCATAATTCTATTTTTTGGAAATTATGAATGCAGTGAAGGTCTTCATTATTGGTTGACTTGAACAGCATTCGTGCGCCATAGTCCAAACAATGTGATTCGAAAGCATTTGCATCTCTCTCATCCATTCCCTCCATCTTTCTCTCCATGCTTCCATCGGTTGGCCAAGACACTTTGAAGGAGATGGGACTGAAATTATGTGTTATGACAACCAGCCAATTCCCTGCCTTCTCTCTGCCCCTGTTTAGTTGCTTAGTAACACCTGCAGTTTGAGTTAGCGGACCACCATTGCTCAGCAGCAGAGACACTGGCCCTCGCCGCCTCAGCTTTCTGATCAGACTTCTCGCTTTGAGAAGAGCTTGGGGGCAGAGCAACTGTGTGTGCATCTTTTGGGTGGAGCGTGTGTCTGTGTGCATATGTCTATGACTTTGCTCTGCATGCATTGAGATAGTGGGAGTCGGTGAGTGGGAGTATGGATGTGCATGTGTGCTTACACTATGCCATTATGTGGGAGTTTGGCCAATTTGGCTCACTGCGTTTCAGATAATGATTTAAGTCTAGGATAACTTGCCATGAGTCACAAGAGGAAAGACATTTTGTTACTCGCAGCATTTTGAAATGGGAGATTTCACAGGCAATTCTATCTATTTAGTATTAAGTGTGGCATGAAAAGCACCAGTCAACTCAGATGCTACTCGGCTTGATAAGGATATGTTTTTCCTATATGAGACGCTGATGATTTGTATTAGCAATAATGAATGATGATGGTACTATGGACTATGGATGATAGTACTTTGCTTTATAAGACGTCTCTCAGGTAGGCGGTTGTGTACTGCAAACCTGCTACCTTATACCAAATGTCTAACGCAAGAAAAAATGTTTGTAAATACATTTATAATCACAAATTGTTTCACCCTAAAGAGTGGAATTTGAACCTTCCTTCCAGATCGGCCCAAAACTGCAATGAAGGAGCCCTCAGCTCCTGTCAAACCCATCCTGCAGCAGACCTGGGTGGATCTGGATGACTTTGCTAAATGCTTTCAGTGAGACACACATACACACACAGACACAAATATGTACGTATGTGCTCCAAACATACTGTACCAATAGATAAATATAGACAGTCGTGAAAAAAGGAGGGTTGAAGGGCCTAAAAAAATTATGTGATCAAAATTATAATTGCTTTCATTAACTAAGCTCAAAAATAACTGGCATTTATTTGTGTGTTTCTTCCAGGACTCTCTTGGTGTTCCATAAATCACAGATCTACCCACATCAAATCCAGAAATCTCATTTTAAGGTACAGTGTGTATCACGACTTGACTAATTTCTGCATATTCAGTCTCCAGTACTCATGCTTTCTAAGCTTTCCATTTATTTTTTCACATAAGTCCATGTGTTTGTGCTTTGACACATTAATGCTGTTAGTGTTGGATATATTGTTATTCATTTAGCTGTTGATGTCTGCAGAGCACTGCCTTGTCCAGAACTGCAACAGGCACCAACTGGCCTGGATCATCTACGCACTCTCTTACCACCGGATCCCTCCCTGTGACATCTGCTGTAGCAAGCCCTGAAGTACACAAATGCTAACACAAACATGCACGCACACCAAGAATTGCACATGTGTGATTCAACCTACCCCTGTACATAGTACCCTCTAATGATGACTTAAAGGTGCCCTGTGGAGTTAAGGATACACAAAACGTATTTTAAATCCAGAATTGTTTACATCCATGTTTACTAGCTTGCAGTCTCCTTCTACACTGCCTTTGATGGCGCATTGCTGCATTTCTTGGTGTGTTACCGCCACCTTTAAATGAGTGGAATAGTGTAAAAGCATTGGCAGAAAAACTCCTCCATAGTGCTAATCAGACAAAACATGACAAAATATGAAAGTGGCTGGTAGATTCATTTACTATTGAGTGGCTGGTGAATTTGAAATTTTTTTTTGTCAGTGGCTGGTAGATGTTCACATTTTAAAAAGTTAATTTCCCACCCAGGTGCTAGTAGGGGTAAAAAAACTCCACACGATAATGTCACTTCACCTACTAAGTAGTAAGTAAGTGAATCTGTACCTGTATATTAAAGGTTGTACAATGTCTTTTTGTGTCATATGCATCACATATCTGAAGTTGTCTGAGAGTTACAGTGTGCATTTTGTGTAAGCGTATGTCCCCTCCCTCTTCTCTTGTTCTCTAGCTGTCTTTTCTGTCCCCCTCTTTGTCTCCTGCTTTGTCTTTCTCACCGATTGCTTTTTCATACATTACTAAATTCGCCGACTTGGCCTCTCCTATTCAAGTGTCACCTCAAATGCTTCTTTAACTCACTCAGCTCTTTTATATTTCTTCTTATTTCCTCCACTTATCCCCCCTTCTCCCCTTTTTTCCCTCTCTTCCTCTTCTATCAGTTTATTCATCATCCCTCCCTACGGCTTTCTGTTCTTTCTCTCTTTCACTTCTTCCTTGTCAGCCTTCCTAGTGATAACTAAGGCCAGTGTGTATGTGTGTATCCCCCCACCCCCCCACTCCACCACTCCCACCCTCAGTGTCCAGAGGTGAGAGGCACTCACTACCTGTGTGTGGACAGCCTACAACCTTCCCAGATCCTCGTCAGCTTCTCTGCTCTGCTTCCCTGGGGAGATACATCTGAGGAGAGTAAGGATTTATCGACACACACACACACACACACACACACACACACGCACTCACATGCACACACACACACACACACAGATACAAAAGGATTTTCTGACAGGGCAAATGATGTAAGGAGCTTGATTCAAGTCTTTAGCTGCAGTTATAACTCTCTATCTAAGCATGCACAACCCATACACTATAACCTTATTTGGGATATACAGTACATGTAAATATTCATAAAACATTAAAAAATGTATGAACATTTTATGAATGTGACCTACTGTGTTTGTGATATTTGACTGTGGTGTGTGACCAATACACCTATTCTCTCCACTCTACAACACCTCATAGAAAAGGAAATGTCAGCAGCGTGTAGGTCTGCAGTTCTCATCGCCCAGTCGTACTCCTGGAAAAGCCTGCAGTCTCAGCTGCCAGTTCTCACCATCAAGACCACCTCCTCAAAGGCTGCCATGCTTAACTTACCCCCAGGGTAGGACAGCATTGATGAATACTGAGATCTGTGTGCTGTATTGATCAAGGTCCTAAGCAGGTCCAGACTAGGATGTCACAAATCTATGTTCCTGGTAATGTATGTTCATGTTAATCAGGATAACCATTAGCTACTACATTTACAAAAGTAGAAGATCCTTTAGTATGCCATATCATACTTACTATATTTGATATGGTTGTACTGATTTTTGTATCTGTTATAAAAAATATTTATCTTGATATTACCATGCAATGCTAATTAAATATTGTACACCATACTAGGCAAAGGCTTTACACTTGACCAGTAATCTCACCAGAGGTTTGCTGACTTCATACTCATCTTGTGAAATTCTCTGATGCCATTGCAACTTATCAATTTATGTAAATGTTGATATTTCACATATGTATCAAAACAAAATGTCATCCTTTTTAATTTTTCCACTTTTACTCTTACATCTCAAATTACCCTTGTCGAGCTTTAATTTAACCATCATGGGAACCAGTTTTAAAAATTTATGCTTTTTTTGCACGGCACCCTTGGGAGCTTTTTGATGAAAGGAAGCATTTCACTCTTGTTGTCATTTTACAGCTATGCAGAGATCTACTTAAAGCTATCATAAAGTGAGCAGAGGATATCTACCTACTTCAGATGCTCTGAAAAGCAGTAAAAAGCATCTGTCCTAGTCTCTATTAATGGGTGCTACTTGGCCTAGAAGCAGAGGGCCTAGTTTCTGGGGTCAGGTGCAGGTATGCAGCAGTGCAATTACCACTGAGCCATAATCACACACATAGCACTCAACTTATCATGCCCATATGCCCCATAGTACACTCTCTCCACGAGAGAATAGCTGATATGTCCATGTTTTTGGGCAGCAATCATTTATGAAACACTGCCACTGATTTCCTCTCTGTATGTCCCTGTCAGCCCGCCTGTATGTAGTGCGAATCTTATTTTCTTTCCACTGACCCTGTGTGCTTTCTTCTTCTATATTATTTGAACATACTGTCCTGTGCTAATCTATTAATTTTAAAGAAGCTTTTTTCTTTCCTCCTGTGTACATCTCCATTTCTCTCCCTTTACATTTGTCTCTTCTTCGTTTCTTCTCTCCCATACTCTTCACCTTCTTTCCTCTTTCTCCCATGCATTTCCCTTTTGTATGCTGTCGTCTTCTTCTCCAGCACCAACCTGGCTCCGCCTCAGTGCTCATCCATCTAGTCAGGCTATGATGGTTGATTTATGTAAAGCTAATGGGGCCAAGGAAGTGGGGTTCCACTCTCTCATGCCTGACCGTGCCCTGTGAACTCAGCTTGGCACTTGGCAGCAGGACATTAGGCTACAGCACTTCTGACTGTTTCACCCACTCAGTATTACTGACAGAAACATAGTTCCACTCTTAAGACTAGAAAGGGATTTTATTCAATGGAATGCACTGTTGTTTTATGCATTTTCTCTCTGTGCAGCAGCTATTACCAAAAACTGTGGTTGGGAGGGATACCACTGAACTGTTCCATACATTTAGTAACCTAATATTAAGACGTTGTTCTACACTAGTAATTGCAATGAAAAGAAAAAAAGTAAATTGTCTAGAGCTGTGTGACCCCTTGCACAAAGACATCCTCGAGAGGTTGTGAGGTGACTATGAAGATAGAAAAAAAGAAAAAGAATATTGCTGCTGCACAAATAGTGTTTTCTTTGTTGTTCTTTTTATTGTGAAATTCAAAATATTTTTATTTCTGCGGGCCTCTAAAACATTTAAAATTAAACTATCTAAGAAGGCAAGATTACTCTTTGATTGACCCGGTAGCAACATATGCAGCCTGTGAAAAGGAGTCATGAATAGACAATAGAGGCTTCATAAAGGGTCACAAGTCAAAGATTGGCAGCCGCTGTTTTAGAGTCATTTATAGTGTGCAGTAAACCTGGATTAGGTCGTTCCTGTTTTCAAAATGCTCAGTTTCCTGTCTCTCCCCTGCAGGCGTCATGTGTTGTCCTTCCACACAAAGGCAGCACTGGGCTACCATGTTCACCTGTGCAGCAAGACACCTTTAATCTTTGGAGATGAAGAAACCATCATGTCACAGCTTACCAAGGTGACCGAGGGCCTTAGTTATCAGTTGACAATCAGTTGACATTGATAGTAATTTCACAACACATGGTCTTTGTGAATTTGAGGTCATTTTAGTTTGTTTGCCGAATAAGGAATGTTTGTTTAACTCCTTATTTTCTTTATCTGTGGATGCAGTTATCCAGCTGAGGGGTCCACCACAGCTGAAGTAATGTACAACAAAGGAAACATGTCTAAATACACAGACCAATCAAGATATGGATAGCCCTTCAATATACCATCCTGTGTACCCTTTTCTGTCACCTACTGCTACAAGATAGTTACACCATAACATGTAAATTTCTAATATGAGGGGGGATGTGCGCATTGCTTTAATTTCCTTCTCAATCTATAATTCACTTCCTCCCTCATAAAAAGCAAAAATGAGTCACAATACACCAAAACAAAAAGGCTCTGAGATGGGCACGTAGTGAGTGAGAAATACAGTGGTGACTAAACAAATAAAGTAGAAAGCCCTCAGAGCATGAATACCTCTGCTAAGGTTGCACAATCCTTTAATTCTTTTTAAAAAAAAGAAAATATATTGATATTTTTAATCTGAATATGTGTTGGAAGGAAGGAACAAAAAAAACAGTAACCTGTTCAACCTAAATATAAAGTATGAGCAGAGCTTGGTTGAACATAGAGACGGACAGAATGAAATTGCCTTTGTTGCAATGTCCATGCAAACATTTTGAACAATGTTTATTCCAAATTAAATTTAGAAAATGACATTTTGTTAGTAAGACGATGCCTCTGCTTTCTTACTTTTTAGCCCGATGTTTGTGTTGCTGAATGTATCAAAAACACTTTTCATTTGAGAAACAGCGGGTGCAATGGTAGGCTCATGCATGTGAGAAAAACAAAGAAATAAAATGCTTTTATCTTCTCATCATCCACAGTCCAGCACAGTTTATATACTTGCAGCAAATTTCCTGTAACAATCCTGATGTGTTCCACCACCGAAATTCACCAAAATGTATTGGTATTGTGGGCGTTCTGCTTGTCGTCTTGTTGTGTTTAATTTGCGGCAGTAAACAAAATTAAAATTCTTCCCCACTGCTTTCCTATTTTAAACAGGAAAGTGCTCGTTTCACTGAGCAGGCCTTGTCCATCATGAGGGCCCTGTCCAGAGTGGTGTCTTCCTTTAGTGATGAGCAGGACCACTCAGCAGCCAGAAGAAACTTAGAAGAGGCTCACTGCCCCCAAAACATCAACACAACCCTGGGAAAACACCACAAGGTAGCTCGCTGTACATACAGTGAATAGTCCACCTTACTTTATACTGTACCTTGGTAAATGATTGACAGTTGCTACATCTAAACACAGTCTTTGGTTCAGATTGACTAAATCACATTTAATAGTACACCTGTGACCATGTAGCATGTATTCAAGTTAATAATGAGTCAGAGAAAATCACCATTCATACTTGTACTACTCATGTATTCCTTATCAATGGTTGGACTTAGCCAACGAATGCCATTTAACATTTTTCATGTTTCATGATTGAGTTCTTTTATGAGAATGCATGAGTATTTTATCACCAATGCCACTTGGGCCTGCACTTTGCAAATCCCAGTTGTTTTTCAGTAGCCATGGACAATAATCAGTTCTGCCTGGCCAGAGGGTCTGCCTTGTTTTCAGATAACTGCACAACTCTGACTGACGCAAACACACAACACTAAAGTACTAAACTAATACTCATGGATATAAAGCTACCTGTTTCAGCTTTTACAAGGCTGCTTCTTGTACTTTTTGGAATATAAAAATAAAATGTTTTCTAAGCCAGACAAAGTGTTTATTCAAATACCACATTGCCCCATTTTTTTACATTTACACAATATGTCTGTAGAGCTTGAAAGTTCATTATTAATGTCTGTATATGTTGATTGCTGGAAAGCGGCTATGGTAAAAGAAGGATAATACATGCTGACCTACGCGGTTATTGACAAAAAATGAATGATGTGGAGTGTTAACTGCCTGCCTACTTGAGGAACAGGGGGGTTTGTCTTGAAGGGGTATGGATTATCTCTCATATAAATGGTGGCCTCTGATTCTCATATATTTAGGGTATAAATTACAAAATACCTTGAAAAATAAGCATCTTCACACACTTAACGCTCACATGCAGACACACATGCAGCACACAACTGCTAACATATCTCCTCTTTCTCCCTTGTGCTTGTTTACTGTATGTGTGTGTGTGTATATAGGTGTTTAACTCTGCAGTTTACCACATGCTTTGTGAGGCTCTGGGCAGAAAGCTGACAGCAGAGGAGATGTTTGGTGTACTGGCCCTCACAGCTGACCCTTCACTCTTGGCCACTAATGCCAAAGAACATTCCCCTACATGTAAGTGCCGTGTGTGTTTGTAAGCACAGTTTTTGTCAGTTCCACCAAGATTTACACATTCCTCATTAAATTGTCATTCATCCTTTATAGTGTATGTAATTGCTAAAATCAGTGGATTAAAACACTATATTACACCTACTATACTCTATCCAAAAGATTTCTGACATGAAAGTATAGCTCACGATTTGAATCACACAATAGTTAACTGATTTAATTGAATTCAAAATAATTTTCTATTCACTCATTATAGTTTTCATAGTTCAGTATTTCATTTTGCTATGTTCTGCTGTTACTCTCTTAAGTGGATGTAAAGTCAAAGCCTCCAGAAAGCAGCAGCGACAGGGAGCCAACAGACGGGGAGGTACGGTGGCCCTGAAGGTCAAAACATTTTACAAAACACAACATTACAGAAAACACAAAGACATTACACAAAACACAACGATATTACACCACTGCAACTTTTCCCTGCAACGTTCTCAAACCGTTTCTCCGATTGATCCAATCTAGCACCGCATTGAATAAACTCTGAATTGACTTGGGTTCGGTCCAATCACAAACAAGAAGAGTTGTGAAATGTCGTTGTGTTTTGTGTAATGTTGTTGTGTTTTGACCTTCAGGGCCACCATAGGAAGGTCAAGGCAGTCACCATTCTGCAGGCTGGATTCAAAGGGCACTTGGTGCGAGAGATCTTGAATGCCTCAAAACCAGGTAATCACACACATAGAAAATATATTCATTCAAGTTTCATGGTCATATTTAAATCCTATCTTTCATTTGAATTGTTGCAAATACTCATTTTTGATTAGACAGTCTTTTTGGTGTTTGAAAGACAATCACATTTGCGGCAACCGGGCAGGCTAAAGCGGGCAAATTAGGGGGGGAATAACAACTAAAACAACAGAATACCTATGTTTCATTGATAGATTATTATAAAATATCCAAAAACACACACACAAAACACCGTCTGCTTCTTACGTTCACTGTTTGATTTAGCCCGATGGCATGTATTGAGCCTCTGAGCAGAGGCACAAATATTTATTGATGAGACTGCCACTCTTACTAATACATGCTGACAGATGAGGGGTGGCCACAGAGGGGATACACACACATATAGGAAACGCACACACGAACACAACATTTCTGCATCAACAGCCGAACCTCTCAATAGTGACAGCAAGTGAAAGATGGGGAGGAGAAGACATGGAAACACTGGGCAGTTTGTAGGAAAGAATGAGAGATTAAATAGGGAGACAGAGCTGAGCAGCTTTTTCTTTGTAAATGTATTCATCAATGTTGCTGTGGAATAATGTTTTCCTTTTGTTTGTTGTACTGTTTCAGTGCTAGTTCTGCTCTTGTGCAGATTGCAGGCAATTTTCCTCAGTTTCAGTTAAATTGTTTGTAATATCCAATTTTCTCCAGAGGTGCTGGCAATTATCTTACTGTGAAGATGCGTCATTGTTTGAAGGATAACACTGGAGGTGACACATTGCCCAGACATTCTCTATTTATTGCCAGGACCTGTAGCTAACTGTGTCTTCTCTAGGCACAACACATGACACTGTCACCCTCTGAATAACCCTCTTTCACATATGGGAGTATTAATGCAGTATTTGCATAAAACAGCGCTGTACAGTAGAGTAGATGGCTTAGATTTAGCCCATTATTTTATGGCTTGAAAATGTGGTTCGAGTATACCAAAAAATATCCACATCATTATAGAACCTATCTGCCAGCAACGCTAAAGAATATTGCTGGAGGTTATGTGCCATTAGCATGAGAACGCACACATACAGGCTGAACAGCTTGACTTCTATAAAATAGACCTGTCATGGTTAAGTTCTCTCAAATGTTATTTATTTATAAGTCAAAGCACAAAGTGCTGCTTTCAGAGTGGCACTTACAGTAATGGCAAAACACCAATCATATTTAAAAAAAAAAAAAGCTGCCTGTCTAACTACACTTTTTAAAGAAAAGAAAGAACTGGCCTCTTCTTATTTTAGGCCAAATTCCCCAGCACATGTGTTTATACCACAAACTCCCTCAAACAACTCGCTGCTCACCCCAAATTTCTGTACAACTCTCTTTTTCTCCTTGCTCTTTTCCAGTTTATGTTGTCTTTCCTGTCTGCCTAGTTTTCTGTCTGTCTGGTTATAAAGATGATAGGTCTTCATTTCTCAATAGCCATACTTGGCTGTATCAATTTGGAAAAGTGGCCATTTGAAAAGGGAGAGCTGAGCACTAGGGAGCGAGGGGTGGAGGGAGGATGTGAGGACACCTATGCCAAATATCGGATGTGAAAACATCTATCATGCAGCTTCAGAGCTGTTTCTCTCACTTATATGCAAAAACACACACTTACTGACACACACATACTCATGAACACATAGTACTACATCTTTAATCAAAGGTTCTGCTCTGTCAGAGTGGTTACCTGTCTGGTGAGATGAGTGTGAAAGTTAATGTCAAGGTGTGAATCACCTTTCACTGAATGAGGCAAAAATGCATTTTGTAATTTCTGCTTCCTACCCTGGACTAGGTCAGCTACAATCATTTTTGTTTGACAGCAACATGGATTGTTTTTCATCTTTAATGGTGGCTACTTTTCTCTGTGTGTGTGTGTGTGTGTGTGTGTGTGTGTGTGTGTGCTCATGTCATTCAGGCACGAAGGAGAACCTCAGTGCATCCAAGATCCTTTTAGACATGTGGCCGAAGGTTGACTCAGATGCAGAAAAACATGCTGCCCTCTTGCTACGGTAAATGAAGGATAGAAATGTATAAGCATAAAGAATAATAAAACACCTCACACCTTATTAACCTAGCAAATATTCATTCACACGAATGTCATTATCTGAGAGAATATGAGGGCTCCTACTACAGTCCTGTGCCAGCACTGTGTATATTGTATGGCATGCGTTTAGCCTCTCTGTTGCACCGCATGCCCAGAATCTGCTCCCTCTCCTGGTTGTGGCGGCCTGTGGTGGCCAGGCAGGGAGCATTTTCCACATTGTGTTCCATCTTTTCCCAGTGGTACCATCTGCTGTTTATCTTCTCCTCGTTCCAATCGGCTAGCGGCGTCTGCCGAATGACCCGCTGCCTGGGGAAGTATGTGTGTGCATGAGCACTGAGAGCTTGGCCAATGTGTGTACGGAGGGTGGAGCATGTGTTTATCTTAACTGACAGTTACGCGAATCAGAGTTATGATTTCTCCAAGAAGTTTGTGAAAATTGTTTTCTGAGAATAGATTTTGTTGTGGTCTTTTCACTATATATATGGTTTTAATACTTCACTTAAAATTAAAGTTTGTAAATGTGCTCTGCCCTTCTGTGTTTTCTGCACAGGTATATCATTGACCACTCTGAGAGGAAAGCTGAACTCTACCCCTGTCAGCAGGATGAATGGACCAGAATCACCTTCGCTGATTACTCCGTCCCCTTTCAAGATACAGCCAACTCCTGGGTCTTGGTCTTTAGGTTAGAGAACATTGTAACTTAAAGGTTAGGCTTGTCAGTGAAAGAGAATTCCCAACCTGGCTTGGAAAATCTGGGTGAATCCAGGTGTAAATGATTGATGTCCCCTTCTGGCCAAATGTCATAATGTTGCCTTTGAGCAATGAACTCTGCTCTTATTCCTGCCGGTAAAGCTAATATCAGGAAATTCTGTAACATTACATTTCAGAATTTCAACAAAAACAGTGGAAAACTGCTTGACAATTTGGTCAGGCTAGGAATTTGATATCTTGTTGTTTAATTTATTTTTGTTGTTTGTGAAGAGAGGTGTTCCTGGTTCCTAAGGAGATGCTGCTGGTCCCAAAGGTCTACTCCCCAATCCCTAATTGTCTGCTGCACATTGTAAATAACGACACAGGAGAGGAGCTGGACATGGTCTTCAACAAGGCAGCAACCAATGTCTATCAACCCAACAAGGTCTGTGGATGCTATAGATGCTTGCACTTCAAACCTGTACTTGACATATTCTTTTGGTAATTTTGGAATATTAGCATATTCCCAGTTTTTCTATTACCATGATACTTCACTTTAGGAATGCTTCCTGCCTGACTTAATCAAAAACCGTGTACACTTGTTGTTGACTGTTTGCCGACCAGTTGTGGCTACCTGATGTAATAATGTTTGGAACATTTCTTGTATTATACATGAAACAAATCCTGAAAGAGAGAACGGTAAGTTACACTGTCTCATTGTTGTGCTTTTCCCTATTTACATTTATCTCACACAGTCACCCTGAAAATACAAATATTTTGATTTCATGATTGAATCTCTCTGTACCTCTTGTTCCAGCTTGGTTATACCTTTGTGGCAGAGGCTGTCACACCTGAATCACCCCCTGTTGGTGCCAAGTGGAGGATGCGCTTGATTGGCTCAAGTGAGCTCCTTCCAAAACTGTCCCGTGAGACTCCACTCGACACGTTCTCAGTGAAGGAATTCCGGGATTATTACATTCCCAATGAGAAAAACCTCATATGTCGGTAAGAGAGATATGGGGAATATACAGCATCATCATAGGATTTATACTGGTCAATTGAAATTTATTGTTGCATCATAAAAGTAACTGCTTATGCTTATGCTTATTTACACTACAGTATATGAATCTGAGATGTTTAATTATTAGAAACAAGGTGTGACAATAGTCAAAAGGGAGCTGTTGAAAAAGCCCCATTTTCTAACACGGGACAAGATTAAGGATAATCTGGATACTAGTGATACCCACAATCATTTGAAACTTTTCCACAGTTACCTTGTGCAGGTGACGGCAGACGTCTTAGGAACAATACAGTTTCAGACTTCCAAGCCAGATGTATTAATCCGTCTGTCCATTCTGGACCAGGAGAGGGAAGTGGCTGGCAACACCGGGAAGGGCCATGTGGTAATTCCCGTGTTCTACTTCCTGGCCAACAAAGGTGAGCAGTCATTAGGTTTAGTAATTGAAGTCATGATGAACGAAACCTTTCTGGATCATGGCAGTTATTATCTGTGATAATCTTAGCTTCATAATTTAACACTCACAACATATGGAAGCAACGTGTAACGTGTAGATTCACTGAACACAGATTTTCAAATTCTACACCTCAGTCTTAGTTTTAGTTTTTTATAGCGTTTACTTTATTGCAACCCTAATATACAACACACACAGATTACATCACACACACCACACATATCGAGCAGATATCAAAACAGCAGGGCTCCCATCTGCAGCCATTTTCCTTACAGTGGTGATTGAGGGGATATACTCTATGAGACAGAGGATTCAGCCCATTTGCAAGTAGATATTTTATGCCTTACCCTGCTAAAGGCAACAGGACCCTCCTTCCTTTGACCCTTTTCTGTCTTACTTGTTTTCCTCCAACTTTCTTGCTCATGTTTTGGCAGTTCTCCCGTGGACAATGCTCGGCAGCTAGACATTCCCAAACAGATTGATAGTGGCAACACGTTATGCATATTCTGTAAAACCTTTTTGCTCTTTGTAAGTGCTCATACCTGTACACATATAAACGAGACATCAGTTCATGCCCCATCAGAAGTAAAGACTCTAAACTAAAATTTATCAACAATTTGAAGTTTGCACATCCTACCTATATTTGGGCCAGGTACTGAATAAATAGAGTGATGAAAAGTGGTTCCAAATATCAACAAGATAACTACTAAGATATCTACATACAAGATGGACTAACATATTAAATTGAACCACCTTTTTTAAGATTTGATGTGGAACGTTTTGGGTGATAACATATATATTAAATAAACTCTTAAACGGGTGCTGTAATTCAGTTTGCAGGCATTCCTTTTTGAAACACAAAATCAAATGTGTCATGTAAACTTGTTTCCTCTGCTACTTAAAACTACACTAATGTACTTGGTGTTGATAACCGTCCCCAGACACCAAGTAGCTTGATGCGGGGTTTAGCATTAAGAGTTGTGTAACTTGTCACTAGTGAGCTGGGATTAATGTTTGGGCAAAGGGACTTTAGGGATAGTATTTTTCAAGTGAGTGGCAGTATGTAAGCTGTAGATTACTTGATTTTACCACCTTTTGGATAGACAGTTAAGTAGTTGATTTACTCATTTTTTTTGTGGAATGGTCCCATCATGACACCATTGTAGTCATCCTGTTGGTAGAATTGAATGTTAAATATATAGGGTCACAGTCACCAGGAATAGTTTCATGTGATGGATCACATTATTCTCGTTATGGCTCAAAAACAAAGTTTGTTCAGCCTCATTTGGGGCTCACTCATGGCATTAAAAGTCCTCTAAAAATTGAAATGCTAATCCAGTCTATCAGTGTTTATACCTTTTATTTTCATAGAATGTAAGTTAGAGCCAGAGAATAGAAGAGTGAAGAAATAGTACCTGTAAAAATGCTGGCAGTGTGTTCAGTGGATTGTCCAGAGTAACAGGAACCCTGTTTATAAATCAAACCAAAACCATCTGCATGAGTAAATGCCACTAATGGTTAGTGAGAAAATATTTTACTTTAAAAATATTATACTTTTGATACTTTACCTTTAGTTTTGAGTCAACTGACCCTTTTAAGTAATATTAAAATGGCTTTTTGCTATGCTATCCCGATTAACAGTAAAATACAGGCAGACAGTAGAGGCACTACACCCAAGAGCTCTTCTAAACCTGCCTCTCAAACGCTTTAGTCTGCTTTTCAGTCGATGCTTCCATCAGTTACGAAAGGACAGATTGCTGACCACTCTTGTCTTTTCTCAGATATGGACTTAGTTTAATATCTCTCTTTTTGTTGCAGCCCCCAGTTGCACTGATGAGATGAACCAGGACCAGAAGGGATCCCCCACCCAGGACAAGGGAGTCAAGGTGGTAGACACTTCACAGCAAAGAGATGAGGAGGACGGCACAGCTGGGAAATCAGACTCCTCATCTGACCAGTCACAGCCTCCCACAGAGACTATGGTATCACTTAAAACTGCCTGCGTGGTATCTGCTGTTGCTCAAACACTTAACTGATCTCACTTGCACACGCACACAAGCGTGCATCTCACTTTCCCTCTCTGTCTTTCTCACCCACTTGCTTGCGGCCTGTGTTGATATCAATTTTTCACTGCCAGATACACATAACGCCTTACTTGCAGACATGCACGCACACACACCCACACACACACATTCTCGCACAGACCAAATTGCGAGGAGAGCAGCAGAAACTGGAGGGATGGTTTTGTTGTTACTGTCTGACTTATCAGTGCTTGTCAGGGAGCAATGATTTGTGCATGATTTATGAGTCACTCGATTATTTATCTAACAGACCCATTGTCATAGTTTGTTGATTGCCAGAGTTTATAGTACATACTATATATGTGTACCATTACATACTCACATACACACAAAAACACACAACGCACTGATTGTACAGTGTTCACAAGTCCATAAATCTAGGAAAATCAACTGAGGTTTAATTTGCTTTGCCGTGGTGACTGTCATAAATAAGTACAATTACTTTGACATTCACAGCAGTGGATGGAGGCTTTTAATAACAAAAGCTTATCAAGAAGTTTGTTTTGGTCTCAGCCTGCACATTTTACAAATACTTTTTAATACAAAGTCCGTTCAACAGAGTACCCAACTGTGTAGTGAATCAGTAGTAATGAGACAGATCATGTCAGATCCCACAGATCAGATCATCTGCAGGCCAGAATAAACAGCTCTTGCTCAGGTCTAAGACCATTGGTCAAGACTTAGAGCAAAGGGTCAGTGATTAAAGAGCCGTTTTGTGCCGCAGGGACACACAGCAGACATATTGATGCTCAGTAACGGTGGATAAATGGTGAAGGCTCCTGTAGCGTAATCTGTTGCAGACTTAAACACACATGTAAACACGCTGATGTCACTGTGGCTTTCATTTTATATAGGTGTACAATTCTGTTATAGGAACTCATAACATAATCACTTACTGCAAAATGCATTTATTTGGCTTTATTACAACTATCTACATTAACATCGGACAAAATAAATCGGTTTATATATGGCCAATTTTCTGTTTTTGAAGAATGTGTCTTGCTCTATTAGTTTGAGTCTCACCTTGGGATTTTGTTGAAATTCTGTCTTTTCTCTTCAGTGTGATGGATGTGGGAGTTACCACCCCTGATACAATCTTGGCTAACACACCCTCTGCCTCCTCTCTCCCTTTGTGCCAAGCATGTGCTTCTGTCAAAGAGGGCAGAGAACAGCAGAAACAAAATGTGCAGTTCTTTAACATCTCTGTGTCACTCTCTCTGAATCATCAGCACTAGTATAGTTTACAGCTGTATGTTCACAAAATACAAAATAGCATGCATCTCATGTTGGCTCTGTGTTCATAGTGTTGCATGCCACATGCATTATGGTGTATGTGTCTTTTCTTGTAATGCGTGCATATGTCTATCATGTGTTTAAAATGTTATGTGGGTGTTGTGCATTGACTTGGCTTGTCTGTGTTTCACAGGGTCATAAGTATGTGGTGCAGGCAGAGGTGCTTTATAAGAGCTGGGATTTGGATGAATCTCAGCTGGCTTTTGTCCATATGCTCAGAGACTTGGAGAAGAATGAAATGAGAGGTACATACTTCAATCACAAACGCCACATCAAACAGTCAGCTACACTGAGTCGCCCAAGGGAAAGACGGGAAAGAAAGTCACTGTTTATATTTTGCTTCCCTTAAAAACATAAACATATGTTTAATTAATTTAGTTAAATAACATGAATCTTAATCTAAACATCCAAATAAAAGACTAAATGCGCATTATGCATGGTTCAGATATCCACAAATATCCCTATAATGGGTGATGAAGCATTTTCATTTTTATTATTGCATTCAAAAGTTTCAGCAATTGAGCCCTGGGTTCTGAATGGAATTTATAATATGGCTTCATGTTTGTGCACAGCTTATTTTTGCGTTCAGTGTGAAATGTGGCAGATACTCAGTAGGCAGTGTCAGGGGCCAAGGCAGGCGTTGTTTGTTCTTTGCTTCCGCTAGCCAGGGGCCTGTTAATCACAAGCCTAATGAAAGCCAAATGAATACAGCTGCTTTCGCAGATCACAGAGTGTGATTTCTTGCACCCACTGGTCGTTGGCTGAGGCAATAATCCTGTCCTCTGCCACCAACTCTGCTTCTCTGCTTTCAGTCATGCTGCACAAATTGGATTGATTGAAAAATCAGGGCTTTGAAATTTGCAGAATCTTCTTAAAAATTCTGAGGGGATGAATTAATTGCGGCACGGGTGGATGTTGCTGCTGTCATTGAATTCTCATTCTCTTCCCTCTGTTGCTCCTGACAATGGTCCCAGTATTTACCCATTCAGTTTGCATGGCATGAAATCTGAGGATTGTGTGTGTGTGTGTGTGTGTGTGTGTGTGTGTGTGTGTGTGAGTGTTCATGTGTGTCTTTGTGTGGGAGGCATTCCTAAATTAACCAGCCAGATATCAGATGTATTGTGACTACAAACCTCTGTTTATGTATTTATTACAGTAATGGTCGTGTGTGAGATGAACAGTAATGATTTGTTACTGCTTAGATTTTACTGTTTGTTCATCTAGTCATTTACATGTGTTTTCTGTTCATAGATATGTGAACATGTTATGCTTTTGGTATGCTCGGGTTTGTCCATGTGTGTAGGCCAATGTCCACACAAAGCTCCTGTGCTTTTCCAATAAGCTTGTGAAAGTGGGTCAATGGGAAGTCAAATGAAGTTGGCTCTTGCCCCCTGGTGCCCTGGGAAATATCTCAGCAGGAAAGTGAATTAATTTCAACCAGTTAAACTATGTCTCGGTAGTGAGGCTGTGCCCTTGATCATGCTCCTTACATGCTACATGGATACACATGCACTACATGCCACGCCAAGCTTTGAAACCTCTTTAACAAGCTGTTTAACAAGCTGCAGTCAAAATACTGTACTGTCCATGTTTAATGCATGCACAGTTATCCAGCTCTGCTTTAAACCCCAGTATATACTGTTAAAGCAATCCGCTGTCAGCAGTAGCTGTAAATGCAGTTGTGGCAGTAGTTTTCATTCGCTTGCCAACCTCCTTGAGATTTTCTTCACTGTGCTACTAAGAAACACATTTTGAGTATCTAAACAATTGTGTTTTCAGTGAACAAAATCTCTTTTTTTAATACATTTAAGTTTGGCCAGCTCTGCTATTAATGCAGTTTGAAATTTCATAAATTGAAAACACAAATTTAGATCCGATTTGAACATTGAATTTCTGTGTGACTTGAGATAAGAGTAACTCAATAGGTATGCACCAAAGCTGTTCAGGCAGAGTGGCAGGGTGTCAGCTAAATGATGGATTATTATGCCTCTCTATATCAGAGAAGTGAGACTCATAGTTAATGCTTCATCAAAAGTGGGGATTTTGTTCATTTTAGCTATAAAGTGCAACAGTGCCATCTAGCACACATGCGACCACACAGCACATGCAGTGTTTGCACACGTCGTCACATTCCCACTTCAGATGAGCTTTAATTGTGTTGAATAGAATGTGAACAGCAGAGGCTCATTGTGAATATGAATATACGCCAATGGACATGGTATTTATTGGCAAAGGAAGTGTTAAGTGTCAATTAAATTGATCAAAACATGTCAAAAGTATGGCAACAAATTGTTAGTTTTGCACAAATGTAAGGTATGTTTGCACACTCCTACTAAATGCCACTCTCAGGTATCCATAGTTTCCATATTCCGTATCCATAGAAAAACATGCACTCTATGCTTGTCAAAGTCATTTTATCAACTTTAAAATACTAAGGCATGCTGTAAAATGTAAATGCTTAATGATAATAGTCATACTTTTACATCACATAATAATTAACACCATGTTGCATGGTATTTATCACATAAGTACACAGCTGACTTTTTTAGATGGTGATAGAAAAAGTGAATCTACCTAATATCTGTTTGCAAAATGTAGTATACAAGCTTGAGGATCAGAAGCGTTCATCCACCAGTGACACACCCAAACCCACCCGCAAAGGCGAAGGTGACAAGGAGAAAGGGAAGCCAGCTGCTGTCTCCAAATCTGTCTCCAGGCAGGAAATGGTAATACTTCACCACAGCACTGTGAAAGACAACAACAAAACACCACAACACAAATTAGGGCCAGTATTACGTATATATATTTCACATCCATAAACTCAAAGATAGGATGGCTAGAGGATAATCTTTTCACTGGCTACCAGTGGTCACTGTGCAGCCAAGGATACATTTGAAAAGCTTTTCATCAAATCTACCAAATTGCATTTCCAAATAATAACTGTTTGGGTTTCAGTAGCTTTTATAGCATCGGATATTCTTATTTGACTGCAAGAGGCAATGACATTACAATGCGGCATATAAAAACCATTCATTAAATGAGTTTTAGCAAGGTCAAATGCAATAGGCAACACGCACTGCTTTTGTTATCTTTAAATAAGTAAAGATACAATATTTTTGTGTATCTTCCACAGTATCCTATGTTAAGAAAAGGTACAGTGGTACTTGTCATGTAAAACTTAGTCCAAATTAGCAAAAGTAGTAATATTAACCTTTTCGAGAGGAGGGTGTGGAGGCACTTCAGTCGAGTACACACTTAACTCCTCTTCACAGATTCCCATCCAAACCACATATAATGAGATTGTTGTCAAACTCAGTCCTAACATCCCTTTTTATCATATTTTTAGTTTTGTCAGGCAGGTCAGCATTTACATATTTGGTTGACTCTGCTGTCAGCCGTCTCTGAAATGCTAACAAAGAGAGACTGGCTTCGACCAAATCTCACAACTGCCAGGATGACCTGCGAGTATTTACACTGAATAAGAGACACTTGTGTTATCGCTCACGTTAATCTTGTGGTCTATAATTTTCAGTATAATGGTCTTGGTTTAGTTGGTTTAGTTTAGAAACACAGCTGCCTGATAAACCTCTGATCCACGTAATAAGTGCCTTTTATTCTCTTTATTCTCTACTGCGCTACACGTCCAACCCAAAGACAATGAAATTTGAAAGGCAGATTTTCAGAATACTGGTCCCTTTCAATAAATTTCCATTTTAAATATGTTTTTCTTGCTTTTTCGGCATTGGCAGCACAACATAGAGGTAGAGGACATAATGATCTCTGAATAAATGAACAAAAAAGAATGTATTATTTTATAATGAAGACAACAGATACACAGGCTGTGTACCAGACTGTCTGAGTTGCTCATCGAAAGAGACATACTCATAATGCATTGTGTAATTATTAGTACATTGACCTTCATCTGGGATGTTTGTGTGCGTGAGCATGTGCGTTACTTTTTTGTCCGTGTGTGCTTTGTGGTTTGTGTGCGTGTATATGTTTGCGCAGAGCTTTGACTTGACTAAGCCGAACTGGACGCTGCGTGTGGTCAGTGACAAGAGCAAAACAGAGAGCATTGCGGTGACGAAGGACACAGAGAGAAAGGACCAGATTAAAGCCATTAAAAAAGCCTGGGAAATGG
The DNA here is from genome assembly GCA_002120245.1 of Maccullochella peelii. Lineage (NCBI taxonomy): Eukaryota > Metazoa > Chordata > Actinopteri > Centrarchiformes > Percichthyidae > Maccullochella > Maccullochella peelii. The sequence goes on along the minus strand of LKNJ01000324.1, from coordinate 87,352 downwards.
CTGAACCAGGCCGCTCTGCCAAGGTAACCCAGAAGTTGTGTTTGTATTGGTGATTTAATATAATTACTTATCAGCTGAAGTCCTTTTAATTAAGTGTTTCCAATATATTGTCTATCTCCTGTAGAAATATGAAATGTATGATTTAGAAAATGTGTTTTAATACTATTTTTAGACCATTTTGACAGATAGAATGTTTTGCTGTCTTTTTAGGCTTTACAGTCCCGTCTCAAGTTTCTTAAACAATATCAAGCAAGTGCTGAAACTACTACAGATGTTGCAGAAAGCAGAGAGCCTGGTACCGTACTCTAGATACAAATACACACATACATATATATATTTGGGAACTTTTCACAACATTACTTGTCGCATACAGTATGGTAGTGAGGGCTTTTCTGATTGGTTCTTTTACAGCTTCTTCCAGATCTGGTCCTGGCACCTCTCTCACCTCATGCTCCTATCCTCCCATGGACTACACTCCCTTCATCAGGTGCTCCACCGCTCTTACACCCATTCTGTTTAACCTTTTTTCACCCTTTTTCTTCCATCTAGTCCTCTGCTCACTTTGTTGTTGGAACAGACAGCATGAGTATAAAGTTAGAAAGCTTAGAACAGATCGTAGCCGTCACACCATAATGTGCTCATATAGTTATTTAGTCACATAACTATACATTGGAGAATTGTCAGTTTCAGTCTGTTGCAGCACTGTGATTGATTGTGTACCTCTCTGTAACAGACGTCAGCTCAGCGTGTTCCAACAGACAAATTCATATCTGCATTTAGAGGGCAGAGATAGAGAATAATACAAAAACAGCCAAGACAGACTCATCATCTCATTGTGTTTTGCTAACAGACTATTTCTTTTTTTCCTGTTGAAGTCCTGTTTGTATGTGGCCCAGTTGCCTAATGTAGTATATCACTCTGCTTTTCTAGCTTTGTGAGCCTGAATTAAGCCTTTTGCTGCAAGGCCTGAGAGTACTGGGGGACTGTTTGTGTGCGCATGTGTGTTTGTCTGTGTATGTTCAGTATGCATGTTGCTATGTTGGTGGACATACCAGCATCCTTATCCTCAGCAGATTGGTTCAAACAGTATCTGCAGGACATTGCCAGTGATTTCTTGTGCCCATGACATTTGCAGCCTATGGTGCTGTGAATAGCAGTGTTACAAGACTGCACACTTTAGCTGAGCTGAAAGCGCAGTGCACGGACTCCAGAGGACAGTGATGTCTACTGTATCATGTAGACACATTAAGGGGAGGCTAAATGGTGAAAAAGACACAGAAATCTAACAAATACACCAGTGTTCATTAGGCTTTATGTTATGAGCCACACCACAAATTCACGCTAAAAAATTAAACTAAAAACCAGCTAAAAAAATTTCATTAATGATACAAGACTTTAATTATTTTATATTTTTACATTTAAATAATTATAGTATTTTTAAATTCAATATGTGAATTATTTCTTCAGGTTTGAGCTATCAATTATTCCAGGTTGTGTGAGATTATAAAAACCAAACTACCAAACTATTATTGACATACTGTTTTTTTTTCTTTATACAAAAAAAGAGAAAACTTTTAATGTAAAACAATATATGTTTTTTTGCTTGATGATTGCTTAGGTGAATATCTGTAATAATGCTCCATCAAGAATTTGGTGTACAGCACATAGTACATGTAGCTGCAGAAATCAAGTGTATGTTGTCTTGAAACTTAGTGGTTCTTTGTTATTTTGGTTTACACACTGAAAGTAGTGCTGAAGTATACACATAACGCCAAGATGCACACAAAGTTAAACATTATTCAATCCACTGTGCGTGACTGACCTACATCATTTTAAAACAATATGACTGGCTTCAAATTAGTTATGTCACCGAGAGTTTTAACTTCAGCAACATTTTTTGTAAAGCGTTGGAGAGCTGTACTCAACATTGGCAATAGAATGATCATAAATGTCTTTAATATAAATACACAGTTAGTGCCACAAGCAACCTATGAGTTTCCTGCTTGTCTACGTGTGTCAACTTTCGGCTCTTGTCAGCGTCACTCTTCTGAAGGGAAGAGTCTCCCTCCATGGTTCCCATCAGAGTCTCCCATTACTCTCCCTCCCTCCATCTCTCCCTCTGTCCGTCCCTCTCCATGATAAATGAGATGATATTTGGGTCTGTTAATTAGAGAGCTATTTCAGGACCCCAATGAGCTTGTCGCTCCAATGAGATGTTCCCCCTCTCCCATCACCTCTCCATCCTCTCCTGCTGTGGGTGTGTACGTATGTGTGTGTGTGGCCACACATGTGTCCGTGTCCAGCTGCTAATGGCTGCTGGCACTGTGGCTTGCAATCCGAGCCGAGAGAGAGATCCTGAGGAGAAGTCTATTAGGAGAGTCTGATTAGTCTGCAATACACCTCTTTCTCACAAACGAGCACCACAGGGCCACATCATAGATTCACACTCACGCACACACACACACACACACACACACACACACACACTCACGCATGCCATCTTTATAGCATTTGCACACGTTGTTACACGCAGTGAAAGAGGTTGAACAGGGCAATGTTCATTAACCAAATGAACTCCATCATCACCTCAACTGGCCTCCCCTCTTCATTAAGGTCATCTTATAGAAAATAGGCCACATTTAGCACTTATAATCTCTCTTTGAATTCCTCCCTCTGTGTGTGTGCCTCAGAGGGCTATTCCCAGTCATTTCTCTTTCTCAAACAAACACACAAACATGCTGACTAACTGTATAACTTAAATGACACAAATAAATGTCATTTAAGTTATACAATCAGTTCTTAACAGAGAAATACAGTGGTTACAACCAAAACCAAATGGACTTCTCAGATATCAATCTGGATATTTGTCCTGCCTGTGTCAACATTGTCAGCTGTCCCATCTCACAAAACAGCCTGTAAGGTTTGGTAGAATTTGATAACATTTATTATAGTTTGAGCTGACAATATTTGTTTTAATATCTGTTCCTCAACATACTCCCTTCAGAATTTGGAATATATGCAACTGCTTGGCACTATATTTCTCTTGAACAGTCTTGAACATTCACTATGAATAAATAAACTATCCAGCGTTAACATTCTGGTTCGAGACAGTACTGAAAAGCTCATGTGACAGTGAATTGAGGTACATATATACATTGTATCAAGTCCTTGTATACATCTGTAGACGCCAAAAGGATTCTCCAGCGCTGATGGACTCACAGATAGAGGAGATCCAGCAGAGGGAGCGCTTAGAAAAGATCCAGACTTACCGGTTGGTCCGAGACAATGTGCTGGAGCACCAGAAACAGCAGGAGCTCAACAGGAAGGAGTTAATGAGACACCAGCTGGAGATGTATGAGAACATGCAGGTCAGTCAAGACAGAGAAAGAACTATTTGATGTTTCAAAGAGAAGATATTGACAGTAATAATTGTCAGTTTTGACTAGCAAAGTGAAAGAGGGTGCGAAAGATCTGTTGTCAGCTTCCTTTCCCTCTGGTTAGACATCATTCTGTAACTTCCTTCTCTTTGCCTCTCTGTCTTGTCTCCAGGCAGCCTTGTGGCAGCACTGTAAGAAATTTCTCGATGCTTGCGAGGCATTTAGTAGCCGTCAGATGGCAGCCGTGAAAAAGGAACATGAAGAGAAACAAGTTCTGGAGGAGGCCCAGCAGGCAGTTCTAGAAAAAACAACCCCCACCCCTGCTGCCACCCAGCAGCCCAACAAACATGCCAAGAGTGCTGGCAAGAAGAAATGATGGCCATTGGCACTAACTTCCAGTCTCTATTTCCTCAGTAGACACCTCTCAACAAGTCTGTTTGAACACTGAAGAGTTTCCGTCATCGTACCCGGCATTGGATGATACATGTCCAAAAGATTGTTGCTGCAAGAGCTGCTGTCACTTGCTTTTGTCTTTTGACTGTTTAAATATATGAAACTAAGGAAAGTTAGTTTGTTAATGTTTGCAAAATTTTACCAAAGATGTTCCTACTTTCACAACACTTCTACTGTATTCCGTGCCATATTTAATCATACATCTATGTCCATCGTCTTTCTTTGTATAATGTCTATGAAAAGACCCACTATTCACCTACAAAAGCAATCTCTGTAGTTTTTGTTCATTTTCCATTGGAAAATATCAAATATAATACATTTTAAATGACAAAATGGCTGTTACTGGCTGCGTGCAGACATGTAAAACCACTTCCTCTTTCATTGCACTGAGAATGTCAAGCCATCTCCCTTGCAATGTATGGCTTTGACTTTTCGATGCCCAGTATGCCTGATTATTTTCTGCAAATCTTTTGTTTTCCAGAAGGTCACTGTATTGACTGTATGACTCAAGGCTTGCTAGATACAGCCAACCTCCCACGAGCTGAGTGGTACTGATTGACTGATATATTCTTGCTGATAGATGTCCAGAGTTAATTCCAACAAGACCAAGGCAAAGTGTAGGTGCAACATAGGTAGGTGGCAAATCTTTACAGCAATATGGCAACTATCTATTACTATAATCCCCAAGGTTGAAGTAAATATATTTCAAAACTGATGGTTCAGTTACTGATATGCATAAAACTGTTGATCAATCTGGTGTTTCTTTGTCAAATGAATGTGATATAGTAAAGTGAGTGCCATTTATCTTATCTTAGTATTTGGAGTGCATCTAGTTGGTCTCCCATCCCACAGAGAGAGTCAGCTGATCAGCTGAGGAATGGGAAGCTAAATTGGAAATGAAAGGGAAGAGAGTGCCATCTAGTGGCTGTGGACATTCATAAATTTTCATTACCATGCCTGCACTATGCTGTTTTCATGGTTGACAATAATGAATAGTTCAATTTTGTGCTGCTGCACAAAGGAAATTATCATTATGCTGTGTGTGCATGTGTTAGAGGGTGTGGATGTGCGTGTGTGTAAGAGATAGCAGGGTGAGAAGAATTATTTGTGCCTGCCTGTATGCGTGTGCATGTGCAAAGTCATCCTGCAGTAATTCGCTCCTGCTTTAAAGCTTTTGTACCCTGCTGCCGACAATTTGTTTATTAAAATTCTTCTTTGTAGGAAATTATTCCCCTTCATTATTGTATTGGACCTAAATTAGGAATATACAACATATGAATCAGATCTTAGTTGAAGTCATACAAGGATGCTGTAGACACAAGCAAACTTTAACAGTCATTTGTGTGTGAATACATGCACGCAGTGTTTAGTATAAATGTATCCACCTAGTGCTGCTGTGTGCTACATATAATGTTTGCATGTGTGCATTGCGCACAGTTTTCTTCTGCTCATTAAAGTGTGCTGCTGTGTAATGTGTGTATTTCGCACTGCATTCTGTGTGTCTGTTCAGTCTGTCAGGCCTCATCTAGCCAACCACTATTTCTACCCTTGTAACTGCATGACAGGACTAATCCTGAAAGCCTTGTTCTTGGCACAGAACATTCCCTCTTGTCTCTGCACTGTTCCCTCTCTCCCAATTCATTGCTTCTTTTCTAAAACATTAGCTGTTATTTGCTGTTTTCCGTACACCTAAACCCGTCCTCCTCGTCTTCCTCCTCCTCTGTGCACGAGGTGTAGTGTTTGGGTGTGAGTGTACGTGTGTCACACCATTCTGTTGTTAGACAGAGAGATCACCCAACACTGTAATTGTCAGTGATGTGTGTGTATTAACTGAGAGGCTGTTTGTTAATTGGCAGCTGTTGGCTGGTGGTTTGATGCAAATGTGTTGTGAGCGACAGAAGAACTCTTGTAAGAACTGGTGTAACCTTGAAGCAAGGGGACTGTCGGCCATCGCGTGTGTGACTGCGTGTGTGCGTTTGACTTCCCACAAGTAATAAGAGAGTATTTGATTCTTAAATGGACCCACATAGAGGGATGATGAAATTAAGCGAAACTAGATCCACATTGCCCGAGTGGTGTGGAGTCTGCGGTGGCTCTTTAATTCACTTTCCATTTTGGAGGTAATAATTCAAGAATGCCTTAATCAGTTTCTTTGCTGCTACTTTTGTGAATGACAAAAGGGCATTCTAACTTGCAGGAATTGTCTGTCTTTTCGTGTTTTCTCTCTACTTTTCTATGGCAATACAATATATTTGAGCTATGGCGCTGTCCTTTCCCACCTTCCTCAGATCTCATGTGGCTCAGTACGTTACAGCCTTCATCAAGTTCATAATGTTTCCTATATGTGAACTTGCCTGTATATCAGTTAGTTGTTAAACTTAAAATGTCTTATCTATTGTAGCCAAATTATCTTGTGGTGTGCAATCAAGACCACCCACAAGCAGACTAAATCATTTTGTTCTTTTATTTCATCCAAGTGTGAGACTAGATGCTTCCAAGATAAGTATGCTGTATGTGAAAAGCAGCATTTGCTTTCTGACTTGACCAGCATACAGCACCAAATAAGGTCTGACAATAATGTTGAAGCTTACCGTAAAGACTTGAAGCAAGGGCTAACAGCTAGCCTGACTCCAGGAGGTCACCGGCCTGGCCAAGAAATAGTTGTGAAACCACAACTTGACGTTTTAAAATTTTTGTTTTTGTGCGGATTAAACAAATTAGATATAAGGTGTTAATTAGTGAGCTCTAGAAGTGTTTTTTTTTAACCTGTGGACAGAGACAGGCTAGTTGTTCCCCCTGTTTCCAGTCTTTATGCTAAGCTAAGCTAAGCCAATCGTCTCCTGGCAGTAGCTTTATATATAACAGACAGATATGAGATTGGTATCGATCTTCTCATCTAACTCTCAACAAGAAAACAAATAAGTGTAGTATTTCCCAAAATGTTGAACTATTCCTCTAAATGTACATCACTCAGTTATGCTGCATCCAGTGATTTTCATCCATAAGAAAGCGTAGGCTTATTTTGCATTCAATCTGTAATAAATTGCTATTGTCTGCAAAGAATATGCTGCACCTGCGCCCTTCAGGTCTTCAAGAGCCTTATGCTCAATTAACTCCTTTTGCCTTTTCATTCACCTTTCTCTGCCTTGCATGAGCACATGTATTCCCCAACACATCAATAAGCGCATACACATACACTTCCAGCTGGGTCGGTGGATACAGGGTCCTGTTATCTCAGCTCAGACGACAAGGGGCAACAGGCCAAGCCTCTACTGTATTTTGACAGAGCGATAGCACTGAAGGGGAAAAGGTGAGGGCTCACGGATTGACGCCCAGGCTTTACTGCAGTAATCCAAAACCCCTTTAACTCTGTCTCTAATGCGCACACACACACACGCACACACATGGACACACACAGAACCCCCAGACTTGCAGACACAGAAATGCTGACCTGGTTGCAGCCTCATTCTTGTAACCCAACTGTTTCTCTCCCCTGCCTCACCTTGCTTTGGCTTCACTCTCTCTTCACTCTTCTTTGGCCCGCTCTCAAGCGACACCACCTCTCTCTTCAAGCCAACAAACAAAGCACAGCTCTGCAGACACCCGGGGGGGGATGCGAAAATGAAATGAGTCGTGAGAAGTTAACAAAAAAAAAAACTGCAACACTTCAGATTTGTAGGTGCAGAGTGAATAAAGCACTGAACACAAGGTCATCATCACCATAGAAAAACAGTACCTCTCATCAGATTTAGGTGACAGGGAATCTATAGCGTGAGAAATCCTATGTAAGAATGTGAACAGATTAGCTTTCTAATTGTATCTTCCTTATTTCCCTACGGCCCTCACTTATCAACGTCTACAAGATCCTCCCTGGACTACCAGTTAATACTTTGTAAAGATTAGCCCATCCGTATTTGAAGGTCAAATAGAGTCAATATTTAAGCAGGGCTGAGGAACTGCGTGTCGGGGCGGATCTGTGGTCCAGCTCTGTGTACACTTAAAGATCTGACAATGACAGCAGAGATAGGCAAGTTGCTATTCAATACACAGGCCTGTGTTGACAGCTGTCCTTCACTCAGCACATCACTACACAATTTTTACAGTGGCGGGATCAAGGGGTTGTGTGTCTGTGCAGGCACATTGCTGTGTGTGTGTGTGTGTGTGTGTGTCCATACATACTGATCAAAGTTTGTTTTTGCATCTGAGCTGCCTTCTGGGATATTTTAGACCCTACTACATCCCCTGACAGTTATACTAACTACCACTGATATGAGCCAACTTCTCTTTGTGGCTGTTGTTGTGTGTTTCAAAGTTGCACATGTCTATAGTTATTATAGGAAAGTCATTGTGGTTGTCAGGATGCAACTTCCTGTTGTGCCAGAGCCTGTCCAAAGTGTTTATTTCAAAACATCTTTGAGTAATGCTTTAGAATGCCCCAGTTGTGGTTCTTTGTTTGTTTGTACCTGTATGCATAGATGAAGTGCTAATCATGCATCATTTGATGTCACCACTTCAAAGCTCTGCCTCAGCTGATACGCGGATGAAGGGTAATCGAATAGATAGATGGCTGAATGGGAGGATACACACAATTTCCTTAAAATAGCATCACAACGACTTGCTTGAATCACAACCTAATTGCCTCGTGTTGGAGATGATTGCATTAATTCAGCGATGCAGACTCAGTTTACACAGCAGAGCTGGGAGGTGTCAGGTTGCCAATAAAACAGGAGTCTAAGTTTCATCCCACTTTATTGGATTGTGCAGCAGCCTTTGCCAATCACAGGGGATAATTGTACGGCTTAATTTTATCATCAGAGGCCACAGAACGAGAGGAGTCCTCTGTAAGATGGCTCACCATCACGCCACTGTGGTCCTGGAGGAAAAGGAATTGAACTTTCTTCAGTATCTGCTTTTCACTGCTTATTTCACAGCACCGTTGTGTTTGGCTTCAGATTTCCTTTTTATTTTAACACATCAGTGATCATGATTCTTTCCTGACAGACTTTGACCTCTAATGTGTGGACAGAAAGGACTCTCTGTGTGTTGCCACATACTAGTTCAGCGACACAGGCATTGTCATGGTGCTGATTCGATAAAGTGTGAATTGATTAGAGCTGTACAAGGGAGTCATCGATAACCTGTCCTGCGCTCAGCATTAATTATTGCTATCTTAGATAACAGGGCAGGATACCTCTCTCTTTCTCTCACTCACTCACTCACACACACACATTCCTTTGTGCCTAATTTTCCTTAGGAAAGTGATACTTTCCTATACGACCTAAATCATGATAACCTTTCATTGGCTGTATTGGATTTCAACTCTGGTCCTTAAAAGGACTGAGATTGACAGTAGTAGTGGTCTCGACTCATTGAGTCAGTGACATTGAACTGAGGACAAAATGCTATTCACCTCTCATGTGTCTTTCTTCAATCTCCGAATAACTGGTTTAAGTAAACCTCATTTTGGCTGCACACTGAGTGCAGCTTCTTTCTAAGAAATCTGTCCTCCCACAGGTCCTGTGTCACTGCGATGGTAACATTGGCAATGCCCTTTCCTTTAATAGTGGCATCCATCTGTTCGACTGTGTGCCTATATGTGTGTGTGTGTGTGTGTGTGTGTGTGTGTGTGTTGATGGTCAGCTTATCGCCTTGGCTGATTATTGGAATTGATACCAGCTGTGCTGCCCCGAGTCGAAACAAGCTGACGTTGTGTCACGTCTGTCCCTTGAGCTGTTTGCACAAGCATGCCTGCACACACACACAAGCCACAAACAGCAATTTCTGTCATTTCTGGCTTGTTAGGGATGTATGACCTTGAAAGCTTGATCCAACAACACGTCTTAATTGTTTTCCTGGTTTAGACAAATCTTTACAGTCTTCTCTTCACTTCACTTCTCTTCTCCTCTTTTCTGTCTATTCCCTATTTGTCAAAATGTGATGCCAGGATCATAAACTCATGCTTGTATTAGGATATTGTCAATTTCTCCCCCCCTATTTCCTCATCTCTTTTACCCCCCCATCAATATTTATAAGCCCCACTGTAACTATAAGGGGTGGGGATGGGGTGATCTGTGGATGGACATTTACAGATGTACCTCTAAGCTTGGTTTCCTTCTACATCCAACACATCTACGTGTGTGTTTGCAGGAGGAAAGTTTGACATTGAAAATATCCTCTTATTGAATCAGGCAGAGACAATCAAGTGTTTCCTGAAGGGCATTGGCTCATTAACTTGCAATCCCTCTGGGACGTCTGTGTGTGTGTGTGTGTGTGTGTGTGTGTGTGTGTGTGTGAGTTATATGTGTGATGATAATGTATGTCCTCTCACTTGTTAGCTAGTGCTATAGTGCATATCATTGCTGTATGAGGACACAGCGGTTGAATGCCACAGGAAGGCCTGGGGTCATAAGCCCTAAACTCAGGTGTGCTATGATTCACTTGATTAACTACAGCTGTCAGTGCGGGCGGAAGGTCCTTGTCCCTCCAGTCCTTCTGCATGACAGGCAGACGCCCCGGCTCCCTGTGACCTGCCATTGTCCCCTGTTTCCTCCTGGGTTTTTCACTTACTCCAGACAGCACAGGGACTTGCTGCTATAGGGGTCAAACAGGGCTGACTGTGATGCCGAGCTCTGGGGCTGCACAGTGTGGTGCTGCGGATGGATCAGTCTTGAGTGTTTGAGAGTATGACAAGAGTTTAAGTGGCTCAAATCCACTAGAGGTGAATATTCTGTGTGTAAGGACACTTATTCTTTGTGTATGTGTGCATTGTTTGAGCATTGCCTGTTTATGTAACTCCACATTAGTTTTGTCATTTTAGAACAGTCTTATATAATCAGAGAACATACAATCCTATACTGTAAGATCAGAGTAATGAGATGCATGTAGATTTATGTATATGATGTGTGTAGATGCACAGTCATAATATTTTATGCAAACATCTGTGTAATATATGCAAATTTGCATGTGTAGGTAGGCGTTTTCACCCCACTCTGCAATCTGCTACACTTTACCCTCTGCTGTACCAGTGTGTCTTCAAAACTAGAAGATTTTTTAAAATAAAATATACATTAATGTAGATGGAGTATATTTTGATTCTGTGTTAATTGATTAACTCAGCATTGCCTAAGACAGGCTTGTACCACTGCTGATATACTCTAGTCATTTGAGCAAAGCCAGTGGGAATGCTGCTAATGCAGTAGCTGCTTGACACATACAGTCTACATGTTGTAGACGCTCCTGGCTCATTCACCCTTACCTCTGACCTGGGATTAGCACCGGTTTAGCGCTCCGCTCATGTACATAACAACTAATAGATCTGTATGTGCTCAATTTGCATATATCCCAAGGTTGTTGTGTTGAATAATAATACATAGATAATGGAGGGGCTGCAGAGGCAGGGTGTTCTGCACAGATGTAATTGGTCAAAACCCCTGGCTGTATTATAAATATGTTTTAAGGACCAAATATTGGTCAAACCATATCACATTTACTGTACATTAGATTTACACCTGCACTTGTCCGTGCCCCTCTCTCTTTTCTTTCTGTCCTGCTCTCTTTACACTTTACAAAAAAAGAAAAGAAAAACACACTAATACAGCGCTGTCTCAGTGAAAAGCCTTATCAAAGAGCGCAAACACAGCAGTCAGACTCAAAATACAACACACACACATACACACAATGCAGCCAGATGAATGACCCCGCCACAACACAATGGTGCTAAATTAAATCACTGATGTCAGAGTCGCCAAAAGCCCTCCCTTCCCACATCACTCACTCACTCACTCACGCACACACATGCAAGGATTGACTAATAAGGACTTCTTTGTTTGCCTGCGTAATGTATTCTGGATCAGGCGATATCAGTTTGGGGTTGGAAGGTGCGTATGGTCAATTTCAGTTCATTATGCAAATCAGCATTGCAACAATTGTTCTCAAGCCACCCTGTTACGATTACTGAATTAATCATTTGCTCCCTGGTCCTCTTCATATCTTTTTGTGTACCCTTTTATTCAATAGCATCTTCATTTCTTTGACGCATCCTTTACATCAGCTGCGTCTCAACTAAGGACTTATGTGGAAACACATATGGACAAGCTCATATAATCAGCATTGATTATGACAATGTGCAGTTACGGTGGACATAGAAATGCCCTCTTTTGGACTTTCTCCAGTTTAGGACAGAGTTGGCATCAGGTGTTGTTAGCAAGAGAGTGCAAACACAGCTATTACTTCCGCCGCTGCACCCCTGTCCCTGCTGCTGGCGGCAACCTGTCGAAGATGAGCGTGTTAGCAAACAGCCCAAACAGGTGGCAACGTCAGTGTCACTCAAGCATGAGCAGCCTCAGCTGAGCTTGTCAAGGCTAGTACTTTCATCTGTGACCTTACAAACAAACACAGATGTACTGAGGTTCTGAACTCAACTCACGTAACATCTAAGGGGAAACAGAACCAGTGATAAAGTTGTCTGAGTGGTAGACCTTTTATAGCAGCTCGTCCAGGTAGACCACAGCCTGTCAGAAGTACTGAATGAGTATCATGAGGGGGACCAGGGAGTTGATGGTGTTTATTTGGAGACACACATTGTAGATTTTTATTTCTTTACTCTTTGGTGGCCCAACTGTGAGTTCATGACCTGAGCGTAGTGCTGTGGCTAGTGTGGGTACAAAGTGACCACAAATTGTGTTCACAAATTCTTTGGGTTTTGGTAGTCTGGAGCCCAGCTCACATTGGGCAAGAGGTGGTGTACACCCTGAATAAGTAGTCGCACTCTATTGCGATTTTGTGTCACCAAATCTACATATCTTTTGGATTGTGGGAGGAAACTGGAGCCAATCTCAGCTGACATTGGGCGAGAGGCAGGGTACACCCTTGACAGATTGCCAGTCAGTCACAGCACTGACACACAGAGACAGAAATTGACACCATTCATTCTCACATTCACACCTACATGCAATTTAGAGTCACCAATCAACCTAACCTGCATGTCTTTAGATTGTGGGAGGAAAACGGAGCCCCCGGAGGAAACCCACACAGAGAGAGAACATGCAAACTCCACACAGCCAGCAGGTTCGAACCCAGAACTTACTCAACAGTGCTAACCACTGCAAATAATAGTTAATGTCCTGTCAGGGGGAAAATGCAATGTCACCCCGCTGGTAGACACAGGGACCTTTCCCATACCCACCCCTCCTCAGTAGCTCTTCACTATGAAGTGTTATTCCCACATGAAGTCACACTTGCAGCTGTGGAGGGTTTTCCATATTAAGAGAGAGGAAGAGAGAGGGTATAAATAACAGTTAAACTGTGGGACTCTGCCATAAGCAGGAAACAGCCATCACCATGGATACTGATAGACACATTGCTTGTTCAGCTGTTGGGTTATTTTATGGCTGTTTCCCTGCAAATGCATATGCATTAAAACCAAATCAGTATGCTATATTAGGCCTATATATGTTCTTTTTTTATATAGATGCCTGGACATATAAGTCAAATGTGAGATGAATTTAAGGACAAAGTGATGCTTTTATTTCCCCATTTCATTTTAATGTCACCACGTTTTCCTTGATTTTTGTCTAAACCCACCAAGGAAAATATAGTGTAAGGAAAATGTGGCACATTGATGCACTGTCTCTTCTCAAATCTCCAGTCCGGCACAGCAAGGTTTTTCTACTTCCACTATCCACTATGGTTTGGGATGGCCTTTAATATGGCGAACCTTCCACGCAGGCACACAAACACAGGCCGAGTGGATAGACCGACAGTACAGTGGAAAGAATGGGACTGAATCCCCGTCTATCTGCTTGTCTGTCTCTCCACAGAGACTCACAACGCTGCAGCATCCCAACATCACCAGCATCACCAGGTGCAATGGAGCAAAACCTACTATGCGTGCGTGAGAGAGAGAGAGAAGGGGGAGGAGGGAGGGGGGCGTTGTCGCTGGGGGCAGATGAAAGGAGGGAGGGGGGCTGGCAAGGTGGCGGGATTTGTGGCGAAGCCTCTGCTCTGTCAGACATGCGCAAGAGAGTCAGCAGCAGCAGCAGCAGCAGCAGCACCACTGCGCTGCGTTTCCGCCTTGGCTGAGCGGCGCACACAGCCGAGAGGGGAGGGGAGGGAAGCCGAGAAGAAGAACTGAGCCACCGAGACGCAGTGGGGCACAGCACGGACTCCGAGCGAATTACACCGACGCACCAACATCGCAGCAGCCCGTCTCCGAATTTACACGTCAAGAAGCGACCTGTGCGGTGCGCGCCAGAGCCTTCCAGCATGGAGACTGCGCTAAAAAACAACCACTAAAATGTGAGATTTACAGAGGAAATCACAAGAGAGAGCGAGAGCGTGTGTGTGTGTGTGTGTGTGTGTGTGTGTGTGTGTGTGTGTGTGTGTGTGTGTGTGTGTGTGTGTGTGTGTATGTATGTGTGTGTATGAGAGAGAGAGAGAAAGTGGCTATCCCCTTTATCTTTTGCGGGTGATCTCAATTCTGTGCTCTGCAGTCTGAAAATGAAGAAGTTCAACATCAGGAAGGTGCTGGACGGCTTGAAAGAGGTGTCCTCCTCCACCCCGTCTGTCCAAGTGGGGCCACAGGAGAACCATCTGATCCAGGAGACCATCCAGTCCGACCATTTCCAGCTCTGCAAGGTGGGCGAGTCTGATGATTTTATTATACAGCTGTTTTCATTCCCTTTCGCATGTAGTCCTTTATTTTTTTTAATTCACAGTTTGCACTTTGCGCATCCCATCTCAGGATACAGCAGGTGCGAGTGAGCTCCACACAATAAATGAATTAATGGGCAAAGCATTTCGCTCTTTATTCGTCTTCTAAACTATAACAAGCACCTGCTGGTTGAAGGTTTATTTAACATTTCGCAAGAATCCCTTTTAGAAAGAGAATCATTAAAGCGCTCTGTGCTTGTCCAAGGCATGGTAGGTAGCCTATAACATACCTAACTACAATGCGCATACTGTATGGCGAGTGCGCACTGACGACAGGACAATAAATATTAGTAAGTTCCTATATGTTTGCATGTATTTGTCCTGTGATTTTGCCAATGCATTTCTCAAAGCAACTAGTTATTTCGGGTATGGTAATATAGGGTATTATCCTCTAAGAATCCATCGTTTGCTGTATGTGTGCTTGGCATGAACTGTCATAACGAGGGGTTGGGCCAAACTGATCCCCTCTTGCATAATCTGATGGGTTTGGATTAGCAAAACGGTGGTTTCTGGTTAATGCCTGCGCATGTGAGTGTGGGTCTTCCCCTTTCACGTTGTCTTTTCTTCACAGTGTCTCTCCATCCCCTTCCTTCCTCTCACAGACACACCTCTCACACTCTTCTCTCTTGCTCTGTCTCCCTCATACACACACATACACACACTACCTTACCCCCAAATCATTGATCCATTGGGGACTGATGGCGCCTGAAGTGAATGGGGGCCTGTTTGAAAAATATATGGTTTGCCCTCCTCTGTCTGAATTGCCACAACAGTGGATGGGGTTAATAAACACTCATGTAGTTTACAAGCTATACATATTACATATTTGCCCACTATATTGTTAAATCAGGATTTCCCCAAGTGGCCCTAATGGTTTTGTGTGGCCTCTTTATACACACCATTGTGTGCTTACTATTGATTTCCCCATGTATTTAACCCACACATTTGTAACAGGCTTGCTTTTAAGGTTTTCAACTGTAGGATTACTAATAGGTCTATCAGGTATTTGTAGGTAGGTTTTAATAGATTTCTGAAATGCAGGCTTGTGTGCAGTTGTTTTTCTTATGAGACACGGTGCTGGAAACACCACCTTCCACCATCGACAGGCTTCGTCTTATTTTACATGGCAGAGTCTCTGTGTGCCTCTGCAAATCAACATCAGGGAAGAGTTGTATGACTGTCCTTGTCCTCGTCTGTTTTAGAGACCCCAACAACCGGTCAAACACCAACATGAGGTGCAGAAGTCCAAGGCTAGCGCAGATTAACTTTTTAAAACTGCAATCATCTTAACAGTTGTCAGAAGTAATAAGTTAGAGTGTCTGAAGTAATAACTAGAAAACTAGATAACATAATCTAGAGTCAAGTCAACACACTTGAGGGCTTAGGGGATATTGCAGGTTTGATTGGCACTACAGCCTAAATCTGATTGAAGTCTCTTTGAACAAAACTCCATTCTCCTTTCTGCACCTGCACTGTCTGTCTGGACAGAAACTCTGTATAATGTTTCTCTGCGAGGAAGGCAGGTGTCTCTGCTGCACTGAGTGCTTCTTATGTAACGTGCTTTAGCCTTCTGCCGCTAAGCAAACAAATCCAACAGCCCACCACCGGCTGACTGATGCCATAAAGCTACAGTCACACACACAGGAATATACAGAGAGTGGACAAAAAACCAGAAACACCTGACAACGCAATGCAGTCCATTAGAAGGCCCCGCAACAAATAAAACCAAATGCTCCTTATTGGTGTGTTTTCCATGTTTTTTATTTCCAGACTTCAGTGTAATCACGACTTCATGTGGGAGGCAGTGAGAGAAGGATAAAAAGAGAGAAATGAGAGAGAAGAAATCTCAAAATAGGCCCATGATTATAAAAGGATCCTAAATTGCGAAGCCAAATATCAAGAACAGGGTAACCATGCATAGAAAGGGCATTTGTTCCTTTCATTTAGTCTTGTCTGCACAATTTCAGGCTTTACATTTCAGTTTCATAACACTTTCCGCATCCATCTGGGCCATTTGTTTACCAAAATCATGTGTGTGACATCCTTTGACAAAACAACACCCCTGCTGTGAAATGCAAATTGATATAGCCTCTAACACATTCTCTTTTTTTCATCTTTCTGCACATCTCCCAGACTGTCCGTCATGGATTTCCCTACCAGCCGTCGTCCATGGCTTTCGACCCCGTGCAGAAGATACTGGCCATCGGCACCCAGAGTGGGGCTCTCCGATTGTATCCTTTCAGTTGCCATTGAGCTGTTTTAGGTTACTGTGGCCTGTCGCAGCTCCTTTGGGTCCCCTGCATCCCCTGCATCCCTGGAAGGCAGTAGAAAGTAAGTGAACAGATGTCTGAGCTGCCATAGTCAGATGCTGATGTACACTGGTGGGGTTTCAGGGTATTTTGTGGAGTATGCTGAAGAGTTTTCAGTAGCGTTTGTGGGTTGGCTGTCACCTCGAGCTCTGTATGTGTTTGTGAGCTTCAGCATCAAGAATAACATTTTTGATTTGTCTTTACCTTTAAGTCCAAGTTCCAGATGTTACATGGTAAGATAATGCTTAAACAATAGACCAAGAACAAGCTTAACGTCCCCTGAATCCCACATTTTAGCTGCCTTTACTGACATTGCAACACTGTTGCACACTTGCTCACACATTTTAAATCACAAGAAATGTCATTGAAACATTCACATTTAGCCAAATATTGAAATATGTGCTGCAATTCAGCTGGAGAAGTGAGTGGTTGAGGTTGCTCGAATCGGCTTCCTTGCAATATGAGGACGTTTACACAAACGGGGACAACAGCTTGTGATGAAACGGCACCGCGGGGAGTCATATAGCTTCAGAGAACGCCCGCAAGCTCGCCTGTGTCAGGTTGCTTTTACAGGTCCTCCATGTGTTCTCCTGCCTGTCCAACAACCCTTTGCCAGCTCATTATGGGGTGATGAAGAGTCCGCCTGGCTGTCCCTCATTCCCACCTGCTGGCAGCTTGGCTGTGACTCATTCTCGTTTACCTGTGCTGGAAAGGTGAGGATAAAAACATAGACACTCTCAGGCGGAGGAGGATGAGCATAGAGCCTACAGAGCCATGTTTACCAGACTTTTAAAAAGATGACAGTTTTCAGTCCATGTACCATTAGCATGTTCTCCGTTCTTCTTAAAAGCAGAGTGAGGGAGGCAGAAGAGATAATGATGTGCCACTTTTTCTGGAGAGAAATGAATTTTCCTAAAGATTTACAGATTTAACAGAAACCATGAATTTCTTCACCCAAAGCAGAGCAGATTCTGTCAGTGGTACACATGTATTAGAAGATAGGAGATGAAATCCCTCCTCTGGTGGAAGTACTGTGTTAGGGCTGATGCAGGAACTGGCGAATAAGCTTAATGGGGCTTATGTCTTGCTGGCTGGTACATTACTCCTGTGAGCTCCAGACTGGGAAAACTCCGTATGAAAAAAAGCTGTACTCATGCTGTAAAAGAAGCCTATAACCAATCAGCTTAGAGATGAAAACGCATTCTCCCTCAGACTATCCTGAGTTCGGATGAAAATGATCTTGTCAGATGGTTCCTACTGGCTGAAGCTGGTCACTTTGAAATTGAATGAACAGAGTGATGTGGATCAGATAGAGTCTTATCTCAGTCAGGGGAAGGTGAATTGGGAGTCATCCATCTATTATTTGGTGCTGGATGTCTTCCCGTGTCATTTGCTGTTTAGTCAGCCCTGTCTCTTTATCTGATGACAATGATACCAATGTGGCACAGATGAAGGTGGCATAATGGAGATCTGATGATTCATATTTTTTGCGTTGCGTTGCCGTGCTGCAGCTTGTGGGTTTTTATATGCTGTATTTAAGTTCAAGTTGATACACATCTAAGTCCTGAAGGTCATTATTTTTGCAGCCGGTGGCAGCTTGTGGCTATCAGTGTCCATGCATGTTTGTGTGTGTGTGTTTGTTTGCCTGGCTGGCCTGCCAGTACATTTGGCTGCACCTCTCTCCCATGGAGGATTACAGGAAGTGGCAGATCAAGGGCCTCAGCCTGGCAGCGTGGCAGAGGACTGAGAATTACAGCAGGAACAGGAGGTGTGTGTGGATGTGTACATGCGTGCGAGGGAATATGTGCGTATGTGTCTGTGTGCGTGCATGAATCCTCCGAGGAGACGGCTGATCCCTCCAGCCATAAAGCCAATCACTTCTGTGATCCCCCTAAAACTGTCCCATGTTTGATGCTCGCCACTGACTCTGCTGCTGCCTCCACTGTCCAGCTGGGAAGATGACAATGTCCCTTTGGTGTTGTCTGGAGGAGGGAAAGAGGGGAATAGAGAAAGAGGTTGGCGGGAGAGCCAGCGGAACGGACAGGCCGACAGATGAGGGAGAGCAGAGAGAGGGAGAAGATAGGACAGAGTGAGAAAGGCAGGTTATCCCCTGCTTCAAGATCTAATGGCCAAGAATAGAATCCTTATTGATCTGTGTGTGGTAATGCACTGAGACAGATATGCCCAAGTGCACACACACACTGCTGCCGGTTGTTTTCTGTACAATATCCCAGCAGCGAAAAGAAGTCGTGAGCATTCGGAAAACAGGTTTCGCTGTGCAAGCAGTCCACGCATATTAGCTATACATCCGATTAGCAGTGTAGTTTCTAAAATAAGCAGAAATGCTGTTTTCTAAAATGCTGAATGAAAAAAGCTGTAAAAAATGGAAGGGACCTTCCTTATTTCCTTGTTCGCTATGTCCTTTATTTCTTGACCAGACAGAACTGAATCTATCAAGACTCTTTGGCCATTAGTTCAATGGTGATGCTGTTAAACAACATCCGCAGCAGGTTGTTGACACTGAGCGTTTGTATCATAAAGCCAGCAACAACGGACAAAAAAAGGTGGGGCTAATTCAACATAATGAGCTGCATCCGTGTATTAACCACATAATGTAATGATATTATGAACATTAATCAGCACTAAACATGATGTTAATTGAGATCCATCAGCCTCTAGACGAAAAGATTACATTAAGTAAAAATATAGAAAAGTCTGTGCTATGACTTATTCTTTGCTTATTCTTTGGTCAGATATTTCCTGTTCTAAATCAGGAAACTGATAATTGTACTGTTAAACTGTATTTTATTCAGCCATAGTTCTTGTATGGCTGCTTGTGTTAAAACAACAGTATTAGTATTTACAACAACAGTAAATACTAACAGCATTGGGTAGTTTGGTATAATTGTATGTAAAAACATATTTATTCCTCAAACTACAGTTAGGTATCTTATGGCAACCCAGAACTTGTATCTTGTACTTTTAATAACCAGCTTTCCAGATTTGGACATCTAGGATGTAAACAAGAGGGTTTTTTTTAATAGAAGGAAGTCGCCACACTTGATAATTCAAATTTATACTCTGCTGGTTCAGTTTGTGTGATAAAGGCAAGCATAATGTGGGTGGAAATTGGCAATTTTTCCATAGCACTATGTAATGGGAGATTCTGTCACTCTCTGACAGTAAACATGGTGCTGGGGCCTTATTGGGTGATTTTGGCATCTTACCGCCATCCAACTAGAGTCATCTGTGTGTGTATGTATCTTTGTGTGTTTGTGTGTGTGTGTCTATTTGCTGGGTGGTCTGCAGCTGCGTGTGTAACAATGAGGTGGCTCACCTCTGCGGAGAGATGGCTCTTTACTGGTGGTGGCCAGGGGAGATGGCAGCGCAATAACTCAGAGACTCTCTGTGAGCCAGCAATAGATCAAATTGTCACTCCATGCTCTGCCAGATTATCTCATCGGCAGGCGCAGGACATCATAGGATTCACACACTCAAATGGGGGCACACACACACACACACACACACACACACTATTATTATTTCATGACATACATTTGGAGGTGGCAGGAGGTAACACATATATGTACTGACATACACAGAAGGGCAAACGTTTGCACATGCAGGAAGACAGTGGTGCACACATGTTTGCAGAGACAACTTTGCACACACACACACACACACAACAGGCTTTTCAGTAACTGCTGACTGGCCGTAGCCCTGTGCAGCTTTTGGTCGTAGCACAGATTGACTATGACATATCTTCGACATTAATCTTCCTTCTGATTCACGCAGTAACTGTGCTACCCTCCAAGCTTCATCTACAGTCACAGGAGAACCTTACTGAGCCATGAGTCCTCTGACTGGACTACTGAATGGGAAATGAAATAGAAATTTGTAGCTCAGCAGTAGATGTTGGAATTTCATTGGTACAGTATATACAAATGAAAGTGTTCAGTTGTAGTGTACAATCTCTAGAGAGCTTCACAGAGTGTGTGCATGCAAACTTTGACGGGAATTTCAGTGTATGCGAGAATTTCCCAAAAGGATTCTAATGTGATATAAGCTCTTGTTTCACAGAGTAGTTCACAGATGCCTCTAACTGCACACTGACTGTATATAATGTATATGTCTGTGATGATGGTAATGGGTTTTGATTGTAATGAGTGATTGCGGTGACTCTTTGCATGTCTTCAGTATCTTCAGAGACCGAGGCATAATAAATGGTGAAAAAATGCATGAGTCGCGCTCTCTTTCCAGTCTATTGCTTAAAGAGTGTGGGAACTTCTTTTCAGGTCACAGATCATTTGTTTATTCATTTATTCATCTATCTGTTTTGTTGCATCGCTATTCTCTTCCCCCGTCTTTCCTCACTGGGGCTCTCAGTCGCAAGCTAAATCTTCTAGATGGCTCTCCATAGTGCAGACCGGGCCTGGGGTTGTGCGTTTGTGTCTGTGTTCAGTTATGCAATGTGCCGGAGCTTGACGAGGCTGACTGAGATAGCAACAGTCTCATCAAAGGAGTTAAGCAGCTCATGCACATGTTATCAATACATGCATCTGTCTTAATTGACCATATACAACTAGCAATGTTGCATCTGTGTGCCTGTGGTGATATCTAGGAAAATTCATTAATGTGTCATTCCTGTGTCAGTGCTCAGCGCGTTAGCTAGCAGTATGGGGATGAACGACTGGGAAAGAGGAGAGGTATCACACAAAATCGAGAGGGATTAGTATCTCCTCCCAGTTGACCTCATTTTACTTTTCACACAAGTGGGACAAGGATTGGGGAAGAGAAAGAAGAGAAAATAGCTTGAAATTAATTAATCTTATTGCATCTGTTGAGAGAGAGAGTGTGTGTTTAAAGAGCTGCTGGTAGGGTTAGAGGAGTCAGCTTGTGTCTGCCAGATGGTATTTTAAAAAATGGTTTAAAGTAGAGTCCGTGGTGAGGTCGCCAGAGAGCTAGTGCAGACATGTCGCTTTCATGTCCGTTCAGTGCACATCAACTTTACACCATTACTGGAACAAATGGCTGTGTGTGCATGCGGGCCAATGAATGTTTGCACACATGTACCTGTTCACTGTTAAGGTACTCTTAATCAAAGACACCTTCTGTGTTCGGTTTCATCTTTCATGCTCTCCAAAAGCACTCAGCTTCCTCTGTTCTATCGGTTCTTAGAAATGGAAAACAAATTTTGCTGCATCAGTACCACAACAATGTAGTTGCTGCTTCTCTCTGTCCAATATCCTGACAGTGTGTCCTGCTTAAGTCCTTTAGCCTTGACAAGCCCCAAATGGGATCTGGTTTTAGGATGATTAAAGTTGTGCTGCCATGTTGCTTCTCTTCAATAATTTAGTGGACATTTAACTCCAGCTTTTACTCCTCTTGCTCCCTGTCCCTTATCTCTGCCAGCTCCTGTCTTGCAAGAAATGATAGTCGTGTGTGTGTGTGTGTGTGTGTGTGTGTGTGTTTGCATGTTCAAGTGAGACATATGACTTTGAGGGTTAGTTATGTTTTACCAGTTCAGTAATGGAAACGTGCACATGTAAATAACAAAAACAAAAATGAATAAAATATCTACGCACATACGCATACAGCCTTTCTTCCTCCAGTGAGTCATCACAATTCAGGAAGCCACGTGATATGTTTGTGTACTAGAAAGCAATATTATTGGGAGGACAAGAAATCTTGATGGCCTGGAGAAAGGTTAAGAGCAAGGGCTGCTGTTGGGGATAAATACTGAAGAAGTTTTGTCTGTGAACTGTGTGTGTTGGCCCTGTCATCAAGGTGTTTTTTTTTTTTTTGTAAATTAGGATCATCATTTAACCAAAGATACATTTGACATTTATTTAACTTTGATACAGGAGGTAAAGAGTTAATGTTCAAAAGGCGCTGTCTGCATACAAAAATAATAGAAAGCAAGCTGTAGATTAGTGCATGTGTGTGTGTGTATGTGTGATAGGGAGCAGCAATGCCGGAGAGGTCACCAACCTTTGCACTAATTATTCGGTAACAACGCTTGAGTGGTTCATCATAAATACTCAGTGTCATGTGGGCTGGAGAGAATAAATTGGTTCAGATTTGTACACATACACTCAGAGGGTGGACCTACTGCACTGGTTGATGGTTGGCTCTATTCTGACTGCTTGTGGACAAGTGAAGCTACAATGTTTTGACCAGGCAAATTATACAGTGTTTGCTGCTCTGGGATTGCTTGTCATAATGTTTTTTACAGCGCTAATTAGATAGCATAAAATGAAAGCAGACACAAAATAACAAAATAATACTTTAAAACTTCACATCAAACCCAATGATGGATGCTGCAGTTCCGTAGGCATCATTTGGATTTGAGCTCCATCTAACCATTTTTTGTGTAGTATTCTTGGAAACAGACTTGCTGCACCCCTCGGCCTTGCAGAGAGTGACAACCAGGGACACACAGTGCTGTCAGCCTGTTGTGATTTATGACAGGATTTGCTTCACACAACTGCCTTTTCAGCATTGCTGGGGCCACTTGTGGGGACCATGTACCTACTGTATTGATTTGCACTCATATTAGTCCTGGTCAATATGCTTCTCTACTGTAAGAGCGCTCTCATGACCAAAGGGTTTGACTGCTGTCCAGTCGCCATGCCACAGAAGTCCCTCATCATAAAGAGTTAGGTTTCCAAAGTAAATGAGCCTGTGCACTCTATTGAATTTGTTTACGTCTGATGCAGGAGTTATGGTATGTGTACATCAGCATGTGGTAACACTATGCCTCCTATTGATTTCAAGTTGTGGTTCATTAGTAAGTCTGAGGCTTTCATCATCGTGACACTTTGGTGAACTTCCCAAGGATTAAATGCTACTTCTAAAATCATACTAACGGCAATTTCTTTACAACTGTCAAAACTAAAACAAATGACCCTGGTTGGCCTTTGTCTATAAATAAGGCAGATTGTCAAGTACTACTTGTTGTTGTTTTCAACTTGCCCTGAGCAGATTATGGCATGTACGGATAGCTCTCGCTTGTCCAGTGATATAAATATCACTTCATCATACATGCCATAAATCTGGCGTCTCAGTGAAATGTCACTGTCATGTATCAAATCATACATGACAGCGACAGAGGCCTAGCTGTATGAGATCAATTGAAATGCATTTTTGAGGTTGAATGAGAATGTGATGTCTTTCGATTTCCTTCAGTAATACATGCTGCAAGCTCGGGGGTTGTTGAGTAGTGACATCTGGTCTGTGAGCACATGTTCATCCACAGTTCTGGGACTGAAGCTTTCTATGGTTCCTGCTGTATAGAGAAAGAATTCAACTACAAAGTGAGACGTAGTTTTGTGTAGGAAAATGTCATAACTGAATAACTGTTTCTGTTTATTGGTTTAAGGTGACCTGACAGACTCAAAGGCTTCTCCTTGACTGAATGAAAACTGCATTTGATGAGCTAAAAATAAAAGAACGCCTTCTCAGGTGCTTATTTGAATATAACATTAGTGTCGATGGCTGACACTTGGTGGTTTTGCTTGACACTGTTGTTGTGAGGTGTGGAAGTGTGGCAGGGTTGAGTCTAACTCTTGCTGTCAGGTTGGCACAGTCCCTGTGGTGCTTGTAAGGAATGCTGAAGATTTTGTCGTCTTGCTTTTCTACCTGCCCTTCATGTGACCTCTAGGTGTCCACAGGGCCACACCGCTGAAATAACTGTGAAGTATTCCTCTCTCTTGTATTCTTTCTCTCACTTCATCTCCTGTTTTACCTCATGCTGCTTTTTTAAATCTCTTTTCTATAATTCACATTCCCAGGGTTATGATTGTCGAGTTGTTTTAGGATTGTAGGATTTTTCTAATGGGATTTAATGATTTCTTGCGCCCCTGGCCCCCCTGCGGATTCTCTGCAGCTCATTATTTTTGTCTTGCTACTGTAGGTAATCTTCCAGTGTCTCAGGGGACTCTACTCCCTTCCCATTTTAATGTTTCATGTGTTTTCTTATCATTTGTTTCTGTGACCTTCTCCTGTTCCAAGAGCCTTATCCAAACATACAGAGGCTTATGTTGCAAGAGGTTTTGTGTATTTTATTGTTCACCACATGCACTTCATGCCCTACCACAACCACTGTAACCAGTCAAGTATAATTAATCAGCATCATCTCTCATCATCATCTCTCTTACCTTTTACAGTACACATAGGTGGTATTAATATGACCCTCATGTTCATATCATAAAGCAGAGCTTTTCTTGTTATTAGTGCACACATGTATGCAGTGAGGTGCACCGATATTGAATGAGATCGTCTATGCTATACATGTAGAAGTACTTGTGAGGTAATTTTAGGATGTGCAATCATGATGATGTGATATCTGGCATACCGTGTACCAAACATGGCAGGGCATAAAAAAAAAGTTTGAAAGTTTGCATGTGCTTCCTCTCCATAGACAAAATTGAGCAATGGCTGCGTGTCCACATACGTACTAGCTGAGGAGTTAAGAGCAAAGAAACCCTGAATCTTTGTGAAACCTGATTACAGGTGAAATATGAACTATTGAACTGGCCTCCTCCTGTTGGCTGGTCATTTCATCATCTCTGTTGGCCTCTGTTTGAATACTACCTCCTCTACATATATTTTCAGATTCCCAACCGTCTGGATACATAGTAAGGCAAGTTGTGAGAGGACCATACACTACTTATTGTTTTAATCTTGAACCAACATTTCTGTTTGAGTAGTCAACATATTTTCATGCCAAACCTTTACAATACCTATGTATGCAACAATTCAGAGGCCGCTATTGCAAATATCCAAATTCACTGAGTTTACAGTGAAGGTCATGCTGGAGACATTATATAAAAACAGATCTCAATATGCAAGTTTTAACAGGAGATTACAATTAGGTCTTCAACTAAAGTAAACTATGACTCTGTTATAACTGAATAATGTATTAATTACTTTCTTGATGAACTATTTGTTTATTCTATTTAATGTCAGAAAGTAGTGAAAAATGTCCCTAACAAATGTTCAGAGCCCAGGCTGACGTCTTCAAACTGCTTGCGTTTTCCAAAACCTGCAGGTCTTTAATTTACAATGATATAAAAGAGAGAAAAGCAGCTAATCTATACATTTGAGAACTTTAACCAGCAATTGTCTGACATTTTCTGTCTGATAAATTACTTAATGATTAATTGATTATCAAAATAGTTGTTGCTTAATTTTCAGGTGAACGACTAATGGATTAATTGGCTGATTGTTTCAGTACTAATTCTAATGACACGACAAATTAGTGAAAGCACTCTTTAGCCTGTGAGTCTACACCACTGACTTACTGAGCCATCGAACACTCCAAATCGTTTACATTATCGTTTGATGTGATATTGTTATGCTACTTGATATTGTGTCAGTTAATTATAGTGTACTAGTTCAGGATAAGATTGTACCATTGCAACAACCCTTTTCTGACCTGCTGAGACAGAGACGGTTCTGGTTTGAAGGCGTACAGTCAACAAACCATAAGCACCTAATGGCCATGGGCTGTGTAAATGGTTGGTTATGACCTTACTAAAATCTAGACGCTGTGTCTCTGTCTGCAAGGTCCTCTACACATGCACAGGCACACACACACATACATACCCACATACACGCTCACAGGGCTCTAAACACACAGTCACGCAGTCACACACGCACACACACACACACACACACACACACACACAGAGGAGGAAAGACAGAGAGGTTCCCGAGGTATCAGACCTTGAGGAATTGCCTGTCACTGTGTTTGTGTGTGCTGAGATGTGGGTGGTGTATGTGTGTGCCAAGGCTCTTGCAGCCAGATACAGAGCTGCATACATACAGTAGGTGTGTGTCCTTGCCCGTGGTTCGATATTTTTGTGTAGTTAGCCTCAGAAAGGCCTTAATATTCATTTATATTCATTCATAAACGTGCATCCAGGTAAACCGTCTGTTATGGCAGACACACATTTTTCCATAGTTTTATTCCTTCAAAGTATAAGTCCCAGATGTAGTATTACACAATTTGAGTCTGACTGTTCGATTTCATGCTTTTTTACCTTCTTTGCTAAAGGCTAATTTTTACATACTCAACTAAACCAACTCCAGCTGGAGAATATTAGGGTCTCTGTCAGCTGTAGCTAACAAGCCTAGATTGCCAGTGTGGCCATGTGGGTAATGTTGCTTATGGGCATATTATGGAATACATACTCTAACTAGATATTTCACTTGCTACTGTTTTAACTGCACTAAATCCCCTTAAGCAGAGACAAGGACTTTTCCTCCTTGCAGCAAAATACATGTTAGCTAGTGTTTACATTTGCACACCAACCACAACAAAGTGCTTATGATGTTTACCTTAAGATAATATTTTATTATTCTCCATGCATGGTTTATGTGTTAACAGCTCAAAAAACAATTTTTTTGTTTTTAAAGATACTATAATCAATCTTTTTATATTAACAATAGATCACATTGCTACTTGTATGTAACAGGAGTTGCTCGTAGTGATGAACCCACAGAGAATTATCGCCCAACTCTGCAGTTCCCCTGAGCTCTATGGAGCTTTATAGCATCTTTTCACTCACTGTTTAGGTTTTTCGGTCCATAACTTTATTGTTTTAGTTCACTCTCACTTCTCTCATCACAACCTTTTCAAAGCAGGCAGCTAAAAACCAACAGTACACTACTTTCTAGCACTTAACGGCAGACAGCTGGTGAACATAGTGAAGCATTTAGCAGCTAAAGAGACGGATATTTCCCGCAGGAGTTGGTTGAAAGTAAAATAGAGCTATAAGGAGAGTAAATATTGGACTCACATTCATTAGGTGGACAGAAACGCAACTCCAAATGAATGCTAATGTGGCTCCTTATCTGCTGGAAGTGTGAATAAGCAACTGTTCGCTAACAAGTGCCCCATATGAACTTAAAGCTGCTAATATGCCAGTTTATGTTGTTTTTACAGCTCGTTTCTGCAGCCCGCAAATTGTTATTGCAGGTTTAAACAATATGAATTTCAAATTCTCCAAATTCGCTCAGCTGCACTTGCAGAGGAAACAGTGATTCGTCATATGAGGTTGTTATATAATTCAATTTTTTTGAGAAATCTTTGATGTGTCAGTAAACAAACTGGTACACCACGATGCTTGAAGCAGCTTCAACCACCGCGCTTGTTGAGGACAAAGTGTGAGTGTGCGCTGAGCTGAACCCACAAATGATCACTTTTAGTGTAAACACAGCTGAACTCAGTTTGATCACAGCCTCACTTTGGGATCTGCCATCTATTTTGTCTCCCTCGCCTGACAGCCCATCATGGGCCTGCTGTGTTTCTGTACTTCCTCCTCTTGCTGACAGTGGCATCACAAACAAATAATAGACATTTTCCTCAGCTCAAGAGAGAGGGCTCTAAATATCCGCTCAGTGACTTAAGCCTCACTGCTGCCAGCCTAAATAGATGACATTTTATAATGGACTTGGCTTGACTAAAGGCAATGTCCTAGACTAACTTTAGCCGGCTGAGGCTGTGATTCTGCCCAGGACTTGGCAGTGTATTCACTTGTCAATATGAGCTACGCAAATCTTGATGTTTGCCTTCCGCCCTGCTGGTAGCTGCGATGATATTTATCCTCCTGTTGCTCCTCTGTAGGCAGCCCTTTAGCATGCCGTCATGCTGAGTGCCTGCAGGGAAGACACACACATGTGTTGCATGACGTGATGACTTTAATGCCCTGCCACATGGCTGTCATGCGCACAGCCCTTCCCCCTCTCCTCAGCTCTCAGCCTGTTGGTGTGTGTGATATAGGCCTATATTTAAGTGCGTATGAGTCTATGTATGTCCAGCATGTGTGTCTGTGTGTGGAATGTGACTGGCCGAGGGGCTGTTTGTGCTTTTCCGTTTGATTGAAGCAGAATGTGGATTTTGTCGTGATGTGAAATGTGGGAACAGCGGGGGAGGGTCAAAATGGTTGAGAAAGACATCTCAGGACTTGAGGGGACTTATGGGGAGGAGGGAGGATGGGGGGGATAAGAAGGGAGTTACACTTACGTTTGTCCACAGACAAAGCTCTACAGTGCATTGTGTCTGTTTGTTTTAACATCATCCAGAGTGGGAGTTGGCAGACTCAGCAGGAGGGAATTACACTGTGAATTTTTTTGCAACGCCGGAGACTTCTAGAATAGCATCAACATGGTGCAAATCTGTGAAGATACAAATACCTAAAAGTGCTGCAGATGTGTCCTTGGTTTGTCATTCAGTACAGCACAACCCGGCCAGAAACCCTGCAGCTATAGGAGACAGGAGGAATAGCAACAGGAAGAGTGGAGGGATGAAATCACTGCAGACTGACGGAGTTGCATCTAAGTTTAGAAAAGTGAAGAGGAGGAAGGGAAATTAGAAGGAGATAAAGTGTGCTGTAGGAGTGTCTGCATATAGAGTGGAGCCAAAGTGGTCGCAGACAGTCAGCTCTGTGACTCAGAGCCCTGGTGTTGTGTGGGTAGGGTTTGCAGAGATTGGAAGGGCAACAATTGGCTCCTGACCCACCTGTAATCAGACCGCTGCCCAAGCAGAAGCCACCACACGTTGGTTGTTTGCCCGCTGTATGAGCAGGACGAAATGTCAGACCCCTAGGAGGTGGGATACGCCCACTATTTCTCACCCAGCACACGGAGCACTGCAGATCCCCCCCTGTCTCCACTAAACCATATACAGAGCATCCTCTCTTTTTGCGTCTTACTTCTTTTGATTCATAACAAGGACAGCCTGTGAAGGAAAGGACAACCTTGCAGCTTGTGCATCACCACTTTCATTTCAGTGATGAAGCAGCTAATTTGTTTGATAAGCCAGAAGCCCCTGCCATCTCCCAGACACCAGTGGGAGTGAATGATGAACAGGCAGTGCGAGAGGTCTCAGCTAGCTGTGCCAGTAGGCCCCCATTAAGTCTCGATTGGGGTCTATTGGCGTGATTTCTCTTCCTGTCTGGTGCTTGGCAACGCTTTTGCTTTCACATTAGACGCGGGTGCCGATGATTGTTGATAACACGAGGAGGCAGGACAGCGGTGAGCACATTAACCCTCGCTGGCACTGCCGCAGACCTGACAATATTAGCATCCAGAGAGATAACACATGCTGTTAACCCTTTCACTGACTGTTAAATCACAGACAATATAACAAGGACTGCTTTCAATGTAATTGGCTATACTGTGTACTTTATAGAGTCTGGAGTGTTTTTTATTGTCTAATACTAAAATCACATTGTGGGAGAGATTTCACATTCCATCTCACTCTTGGTAGGCAATTCTCAGTGTAGCGATCAGAAGCTGGCCCTGGTGCTCATTTTTAGGAGCTGTTGCTGCATTGCCCTGCGTTTTTTATGGCTAAAGCCATTATAGCAGGCTGTGTTCTGTGTGTGCATTTACTGTATGTGTATTCATGTGTGTGTCCTTTGAAATTCTTCATGGGTGTTTGTACATTACGTGTGTGTTCTGTATACATGAAGTAGCTTGAGCTCCAGTATGTGGAGAAGAGCCAGGTAAGGAGCAGTTATGTGCAGTCGTCTATGTGCATGTACTGTGTTAGCATATATACTGTATGTGTCAGCATACATTTGTATGTGAGCGTCTGTTTCCATTTGTCTTTGTACATAATTTTGTTTGCTAACAGTGGTTTGGACACTGATGTGATGCGACGCGACAGCTTTGGGCCTCAGACACACTCCCTGAATCATTTTGAATAAGACCTGTGGGGCTCAGATTCCCAGAGGTCTCTCTATTAATGCTTCCATGGCTCCTGTGCATCTCTGCAAAATTAATTTGATGCTTTGCCAAAGCTTAAAATAACTGGGAATTGTCCAAAATAGAATGGAAAACAAATCGTGTGTAGCCAAACATTTTACAGGATTATAGACCCAATGTCAGTACACATTTTGTGTCTTTTGTTGTGAAAAATATCTTCCAGCTTGGTCCTGTTATACATACATAGATTAAATCTGAATTCAAATTAAGATATCATTAATATTATTTGCATTCTGCTCAGTTGATTACATTTTCTCTGCATACCAACAACAGTAGGTTGAAAGAACTCCAGAAACATGATGCTAGATACTCCATCATCTTGACTCTAAAGAACATGCAGAAAAATATGTATTTCAGCTTTAATTAATCCAGGATAATATAATGTTAGCCAGTTCATAGTATGATCTTTTAATCCTCATGTGTCTTAGATCTTTGAATGCAGAGGGCAAATAGATTAGTTAAACCTCAAAGTAGTAATCTTGGATAACTGCGTGTTCTCATGTTGGAATACAGTATGACTAGAGAGCCAAAACCAGGATCAACTGTCATATGATTGCCCCCCTCCACAAACACTTTATTGCCAGTCATGCATACGCACAACTCACAAACTGGGGTGCAGTTACAGTGAATGCGCGTGTATGTGTGAGCTGAATATCAGCCGTCATGGTCGGGCTACCTAGCTGGCATCCTGGAAGAGCGATGGAAAAAGAGGGAGGAGGAAATAAAAAGAGAGAGAGATCAGACAGAGAGGCGATAGAGATAAAAATGACAGAGATGGTACGAGCGAGAGAGGCGGAGGGGCGACAGAGGGGATTAGTAACAGAGCGAGGAAGATGCTCTCACTCCTTTGCTCTTTTTTCCTGTCTTCCACACACTATAGGCACTTTGCCTGATGAAACAGAATGCATCCTATCCTGTGTGCTCTCCACACTGCATGACACATCAATAAAAACACACACATTCACAAGCAGGGATCCTCTTGACTTATGTAACTGCCTTTGTTGCACTGTGCCCTTACTCTGGACTCCACCCTCTGAAGGCCTGAATATGGTGTGTGATGTGATGTGTGTCTCTTCCCCATCCTCTCTCTTCTCTCTTAACTGTCTGTTATAATCCCTAGCACTACAGAAATAAGGTAACACACAAACATGGATTGTGGTGTGTGTGTGCATGTGTCATAGGCGCACATTTTTATATTGCACAGATGGACGTGTGAGTCATCCAAGTGCTGTTGTTTAATTGAGTATTTGTCTGTGTGAACGTGTCTTCTTTTTTATTAATCCCGTCATTCAGACAGAATGTCTCCCTTTTTGGAGTCCTGAATTACTTAATCCAGTCTAATTCATCACCTGCATGAATCCATAGCCACTCTGTTTCTCTGCTATCCACCCCCTGTCTATTCCCCTGTCATACCCCTTTGTGTGTGTATGCAGCCATCAGTAATCAGTTGAAATAATTTCCCTCATTACGACATGCTAGTCTGGTATTTTATAGTTTAAAGACTAAGGCTGTGTCTAATACTAATCCAGCGAATAAAAGGATATGTTTTTGGTCCCTGTGGAAAGTCCTTAATGAGTGTGAAAAGGTCTTTTCATCCTTTAAAAGTATTAAAATGACTCCCATACACTTACATTCATCCATCCATCCATCCATTTTAAGCCACTTGTCCTGGTCAGGGTCGGGATTTTAATACATTTACCAGAAGTAAGATAGTGGTCAGATAGTGGTGTGGCCTAAAACTAGAAAAATGATAAAGTCTGTTTGTTCAGCCTCTGGCAATTATTATCTTGAGAAATCAGTTATTTGTTTGGTCTAATAAATGTCAGAACTTGATGAAAAATGCACATCAATATTTTCTACAGCCCAAGGTGATGTCATCAAATTTCTCGTTTTGACTAAACTACAGTCACAAAACCTAAAGACATTTAGTTTAAAATATCACAGGATAAAGAAAAGCAGCTGAAACAAGTGAATGTTAATAATGTGATTAATAAGAAAAAATGCCAGTCATTATCTGTTATCATCAAAACAGTTGCCTATTAATTTCTGGTATATATTTTCATGATTCTCAGTCAATGATTTCTAATGGTTTTGGTGACCCTTTGACCTTTAGTCTTGTGCTATGGTCAGATCAAAAGGTTCCCTTGACCAACACTTTGGTGATACGATGTGATACTTAAAAAAACAAGTGGCCTGATTTCCTTGAAATTTGCTGTGGACGTTCAAGGTAGATAGAGGATGAATCTTTGTTTTTCATGACCCCCTGACTTTTCCTCAAGTGTCACCATCAGGCCAACATTTCTACTTGTACAAAAGTAATGGACATGGACACGAACAGAAGGGTGGACAACAGGGTGGTGCTCATGGTTCTGTTTATACTACACTGGGTGTCTGCGTAGGTGGACATGTTCACACATCTACAGTTGGTGCATACAGCGTGGACATCTTTGCAAAAAAAAAAAAAAGCCCATGCCTGTGATATATGATAAAATATACGTCATGTGGACCCTTACAGCTGTGTAGACGATGAAAGTGTAATTTGAGTTTCATGCTCCAAAGGGAAGAAAGCATTTTGATTTTAATGACCCCTTAACTCTTCGTCTAGTGCCATGCTTAGAGCAACATTTACATTATTTGTGTGGCTCTAACAACAGCAAACCATTAGTATGATGTTCGTTCTGTCAAACACTTTTTGTATTTTGTTCTTTACACTTTACAAATATATTTCATTTAGGTGTGTATTTTTTCAAAATGTCTGTCTTTCTCCAAACTGTAGATGGCCAAAGTTAGGGATTCAGCATCTTGCTCGGGGGCAGATGGTGACCAGCACAGGGGCTTGAACCTTTGTCCTAAAGTTGAAGGACATCTTCCTTACTGACTATGCCACCCTGCTGCCCTCAGTGTGCATGTGGGTGTCAGAGATCAGGCTAGAGAGGAAATGCAGATGCTTCACAAACTGCAACACAGCAGTGCTTCTGCTTGTGTGTGTGTGTGTGTGTGTGTGTGTGTGTGTGTGTGTGTGTGTGTGCGCGCGCGTGCATGCTAGTTCACTGAGTGCCTCCAGTTCAGTGCTGGGGATACTTGGCCTTCTGTCTCGCATTAATCAAAGAGCAGAGGACAGCACTCCGATTTAATATTTTATATGCTGCATGACACTTTTGGCAAGATGCCCTTCTCCAGTGTGCTATTGGCAAAGTGACAACCATACAATGTACCAACGGTGTGGCTAATTAGTCCTAAAGCAGACACAACAAAATTCATGACAGCAGGGAGTTCAGTATGGATAACTCAATCCACAGTATAGATGCTGTGTGTTGTAAGTCTGTACGGGCATCTCAGTATTAACGTGATAGTGTCATTTCATTAAGAATATGCATACAGAAATCAGCAATCTGGTATGTTTTTTTCTGACTGTAGTGTCTGTTTTCCTCTTCTAGGTGAGTCTGTCTCAAGGTTACCTTTCATTTGACCTCCCTAACTATACTAACGTTTTATCTGACTTTGTGTGTGTTTGTGTTTGAGTAACATAGATAACACAAAACCATGCTAATTCTACCCTGACAGGTTGTAAAAATACAAGGTCTATCTTTATATCTAGATTTCTTCCCTCTTATGGCATTGCTGCGCAACGATTTTTTGTTTAACAGTCAATTTCCCCTACACACACACACACCAGTTTCTGAGGTGTGAGTATACAGTCAGTGAAGTGTTACTGCACGGCTGGCAATAATATACTGACTCTTGCTGCGCTGGCAGCTTACAGGCACCTGTCCTTGAAAGTAGGGCCTGGCTGTGCATTGGTTGGCACACTGAAACATATTAGAGGCCAACAGTGGCTAATCTCCTACCTTTGAAAAGATTTGTTTGATATCAGTGCCAGAGGGCGCATGTGTGTGTGCGTTTGTGTCAGGAGAGAGAAGGGAGGAGGGAACAAGAGAGCAGACACACACACACACACACACACACACACACACACACACACACACACATACAGTACAGCTAACTTCAACTCCTTTGAGATAGTGTTGGGTTGGGAATATGGGGAGGATAGCTCCAGGAACAGGCTTAATGGTTGTGTTGGTTTGTACAACGTTTTTAGCTTTGTAAACAAGCATTTTAATGCTCCTGTTTCTCACTATCTAACTAACTAAACCCTGCCAATGCACAGTACAGTACAGTACAGCACCTGGCACTGTTCTAATTAAGATTAACGGAAGTGTTTGATGAGAAAAGCTCCCCAGTCCGGATGTATTTATTGCCTTTGGAGCTTGTATTAAAACAGACTCATGATCTCACGGTGTGAATGTGTTAAAGGTTAATTTGGCATTAAGTTACATTCTAATCAAACATTTTCCTCCCTACCACTTTGAGAGGGTAATACATAAAGCTATCTAAATGCATATGCTGGCTCCCATTCACCACATCCATTATTCATAGAAAGGAGGAAACCCAGTCACAGACTGCACAGTCCTGCAGTTGCTTGTGTCTTCCTCCCCATCTCTCTTTGCCTCTTTTTCTCTCAGTATATAGCCAAACCATGTTTCTCCTTAAATTATTCTCCTCCATGTCATTTTAAATGTCCACTTGGGTTTTGTCTTTGAAACTGTTATACTTGTTTTCGCTCCCCTTTTTTCTCCCCCTTAGCCTTATGCTGTTTTTGTCTCAGTCCTTAAATCTCTCAGTCGTGTAA
Organism: Maccullochella peelii; assembly: GCA_002120245.1. Lineage (NCBI taxonomy): Eukaryota > Metazoa > Chordata > Actinopteri > Centrarchiformes > Percichthyidae > Maccullochella > Maccullochella peelii. The sequence goes on along the minus strand of LKNJ01000324.1, from coordinate 52,037 downwards.
GGCAGACATTGATTGTAATTGGGTGGAGGATGAAAGCCATGCAAGTCAGAGACAATTATTATGTTTATATTTTCTATATGTAATACAAGCATTTCATTTGGATCTATCCTTCAAATGCCTCTAAACTCTCCCCAACCACCATATCCAATAAAGAGCATGTATCAATGTAAAACATTGTGTTTACATGGTAAAATTGATCAGATGTCCGGGTGGGTTTTATACCTGCTCCTCTTCCTGGCCCTGCTGGCATTAGATACCCCATTGTTTGGACTATCTGTTTATAGATCTGTTTTCATAGTGAGCATGTTCAATATGTGCAATATAATGACAACAGTGGGCTGAATGTTTGAGGTGAGAAAGAGGAATGAGCTACTGTATGTGTGCAAAGGAACTGCAAGTGGATCACAATTGCATGTGGTTCATGTTTCATTTATATCATAGATTTCACTTGTTACATAAGAAATTAGAAGTACTGTATATACACAGATGAAAAGCCTTTCCAATCTAGTTTAGGAGTTTAGTTTCACTCCTGTGTTCCTCTTTGTAGTTTCAGATATCAGCCTTATTTTAATGTTTACTGATCGCTTTCAGCTGTATTGGAGCTGTTACCGGTGATGCAAACCAAACCTTTCCTGCTTCACATATAAAGCTTGTTTTTTCTTTAAAATAACAGAACCTAGTTTTACTTTTTCAAACCCTGAAGGAAAGCTTTTGATTTTAATATATATATTAATATATATAATATTTTGATCCAGACTTTAAAAAAAGTTGCTGCTATACTTTAAATTTTATGTAATTTATATGGTAGGCTATATTTAGGCTAAATGTGGACCAAAACAGCGAAATTAGACTGTCCAAACATAGCCAAATTTTCTGTTTTTATTCTAAAACACAGTCACGTCTGGCCGATTTAAATTTATCCCAAAAAACAATGTCCATGGATGTATGGTGCTTGGTGGGTCAAAGCTGTAAGAGTCACCAGGTGTTTAAACTACTTAGCTTAAAACTACAGTAAAGTTGGAAATTACTGAAGTCAGGTTTGATGTAGACTGCAGAGTGAATTGAGAGCTTCTGCTTCTATCACAGTTCATGCTGTAATTGGCCAAGTGGGGTTCAGAGCGGCAGCGTGTTAGCAGCAGATGGATCCAGTGTCCTTGCACTCTTCCACGGGCCAGGACTCATGTTTAATACATAGTCACCTTGTACCCAGCTGATTATGTGCGCTCTGTGAGATATGTAGCGATGAACAAAACACACAAAATTGTACTGAATTGTACTCACCCACTCAAATCCAAAGAGGTCAATCCAATTTGGTATTAGATTGTCTCCATTTGACTTGTTCCCTGTGAAAAACACATGCATCTCTACTTCTAAATGCATGAAATCTTAATTCTTGTCTTCAGAATAAGTTCAGAACAGGCCACAACAACACTAAAGTCACCATTTAAGCAGAAATTGCGGCCACTTGTCACTTGTAGAGACATTGTCGTGCCTCCCTGTTGTGTTTAGCTCCACGGCCTGTTGGAACATAATCCTTTAACTGGCTTTGCATTGCTATCACAACAGAAGAACTTGTGATTTCTGTTAAGCTGCTGTCTGTCACGCTCATGTAAATGAGACTATTTAAGACTACTCAACAGTTGCTGTAGCATAGCTAAAAACCACATGTCTGTCCTATCCAAGATGATCAGGGTGGAGAAATGTCCAGGTTTGTCCTACTGTACAAACTGACTATTCTTGTATTTCTCTTTTCCCTTCATACTGTATCTCTCCCTCTCTGGTGAGTTCATTCACTTCCTCTTTCTTCTGTCACACTCTCTTTCTCTTCCCTCATCCTGTCCCTTTGTATTTCACCTCTTCCACCCTTTTTTTCCCTTACATTTCTCTCCTATGCTATGCATGCGTTTGCAGGAGGGTTTGGCCACAAGCTGTTCTGCTGACTCAACATTTGTTCCCTCATAGTTTACCCTTTTACTCCCTCCCGCTTCATTTCTGTCTCATTCTCACTTCTTCTCCCCTCCCACCCTCCCTTCCTCCTCTTTCTCGCCTTCGATCCCTACAGCCAGTGAATTCCCAAACCTCTTTCCCCGCTATTATTCTGTTCCTTCTCCCTCCCTTCCTCCGCCTCATCTCTTTTCAGATATTTGCCTCGCAGTGGCCGTACAGTAGCTCAGTGCTGAGTTGTCCTGCTAAAATTAGATGATGTCCTGGGTTATTAACACCCTACCACTGGGCAGAACTGGCCATGCTCCAGAAACCAACAATCCACATTATCCCTACAGCATGGGGGGTGGTGGTGGTGGGGGTTACAATTTTTACTGTGTGCGCCCGCCTTGCCTGTGCTGGCTCAGGCCCAGACTAATTCATAGACAATATTTCTTAATGAAGCTGTGATTCTAGTACAACTGGCCCTTTGTGCTTCAGCAGTGTGCTTCACTGTAATCTTCACAGGACACTGAGGGAGACTATAAGAGCTCAAGAGGATGGCGGCTAGTCTGTGTAATATTTTTTCTGCAATAAACTAATCCAAATCAGTATTCAAGTTAAAAGTTATCTGTACAGTGTCATTAAGATCATATTTTCAGATTCTGTAGACACATGGAACATGCCAGTTCAACCCTGATGTTGCAGCATCTTTCTGCCCCTAGTCAGCCATCTACCTGAAAACACTAGGCCTCATTTTTCACGCGAGTTTGGATTACTGCAACGTTGAACTGTGCACCCCAGCAAATGGCCATTGTCAAGAATGTCATCTAGATGAATCTTAGGGACAGGGGCTATAATGGATGTATGTGTGTATCACAATGCTTTTCCAAGGTGAGTGTATGGAAGCTGAGGCAGCGACAAATACTCAGCGGTCCCGTCGCAGTTTAATTGTTTGCCTGCATAATAAATCAAATGTGTCAAGGGAGATTATTTATACAAGGACTGTGTTAAACAAATGAATCACCATTTTGCTCAACTCTAGGTTTTTCTTGGTGTGTGTAGCTATGTGTTGGTGCCTGAGGATTACGTTTGTGTGCTATTTGCTTGCATTTCAATATGGTTGCATGACAATACTCGTGTTTTTTTTTACCGGGTCTGACTGATATTCATGAGGCAGCGTGAAACTCATCCTTCCTTGCGCTCTCTGTCATTGATGTATTTGGTGATAGCTGAATGCTCTGGCAGAAATAAGTCTTTGGGGTCCCTTTAGAGCTACAATATGTAAATCTGTAAAAGTCAGAGGGTGAAGACCTGTGTCCAGAGAACTTTTTAAGCTTGCAGTGTGCACCAGCGCCTTGGTAGGATGCTAGTCATTGTTCCTGCTGTTGATAAGCGACAGCTGAAAACTTGTTTAAAGCACGTTTTTGCTCAAGTTGAGATGTTTTCAAATTTCACCGACCATTGTGCTGCTCAGCGTAAAAAAAATGCCCAGCACTGACCCTCTCTGTCCAGAGCATGTTTTTTTTTTTCTTCTTAACCAAGAAAACCACGTCAGCATTGTAAAGAGAGGTCCCTAGTGGACACACAGGATATGCTTTCATTTGTATTTGAGGGACGGTAGGAGATGGGTGACATGGGAGCATTCAGACATGTTGGAGTCAAGGTGGGCTGCAGCATTATGGATGATTTGTACGATAACGCCTCCAAATGGGGCTGAGTTATTGTGGACAAGCAGCTGAGCCAGGTCCTTTGTGGCTGCGGTGGGGGTCTTCAGGCTTATTGCTGTATTGATTCCTTCGTTAAGAATGCATTCTTATTTTCCCCTGTCTCGCTCCTATCCTCCTCATTTCCTTTTCTCTCTTTCTGTCTTTCATTTCTTTGACTGCTATTTTTGAATTGCCTCCTTTCTATTCTTTCTGCTTTCTGCCTCCCAACTTCCATCCCTCCCTGGCAGAGTGATGTATGAGTGGCTAGCTTCGACGTCACTTCAGGCCCAACATCATAGCAACTCAGTGCTCCCAGGCTTGCACTTTCTGGTGCTTTCTCTCGGTGCCTCTCCCATATTCCTTCCCCTCTTTATCCTCCATTAGTCACCTCTCTCTTCTTCTTCTTTTTTTCCTTTTTCAGTGTCTCTTCCTTTGTGACATCTCCTCCGTTTTTTACTGTTTCCCCTTTTCTACATCCATTTCGTTATCTTGTCTATCATTTTTTTTTATCGCTCTAGCTCATGTTAAAATGCACTCTTGCCTCTCTTCTTTGTCCACCCTGTGTCTTGTTCTCACCCTTCGTGAGCTTTCTATTCTTGTCTAAAGTTGCATCCTCTCCTTCATTTTTCTATTTATTCCTGTCACAGACATACAAATATACAGAGGCATGACATGTTTGAGGTAAGCAGACAAGCAGCAAGCCAACCCTTCTCTCATGTGAAATACAGGCTCATCCCTATTCAATTACACTTATCAAGATCAGCTCTATTCCTGGATAACATGGTTTCATAAAACCTGCAGTCTGTTTCCCACTGTACCCAGCCAATTCTCTCCATGACAACTTTTCTTTACCAGATGCCCAGTGACTCACCTTTATTTGTGAGGAAAGTTGCCTGTGGCTTTGACAAAAATAAATATAAGAGGAGCCATATAAAAGTGAATTATCAGTCAACTTTGACTTCCAAAATAGCTCGGGAAAATTTCATTGGACTTGACAAGACATGAAGCTGACCTACTTTCTGCTTTCGCGCTCTGTCTTCCTCTCTTTTCCTGTCTTCTTGTCTCACTCCTATCGCTGCCTGTGGTCAGTCTGTCCACTTTTAGCATCGGTGCAGTGTGGTGAGACGGGCACAGACCGAGATAGAGACCTCGCTTGGTTAAAATGGAATGAGGAATGCTCTTGTCAGCAACTGTGACACATCTCCTACTGAGCCTGTCCCATGTGGATGGAGCCGAGGCACTGTGGAGTAACTCTGGGTCATGTTTGTTAAGATTCTGGGAAAAATTTGACTATGGCAACTGAGATGTCGAGGAACTTTTCTTGTAAAGTGATGCGTGTGTCATTTGAAGATTTAGTAAAAGCCATACAGATTTATTTAGATCATTTTTGTTGAGCAGTTCGATATCATTTGTCAATCACAGTGTGACCAGTAATGTGACATCTTTCTATTCTCATTTCCATCTTCCTATTCCATCTTCCATCTTACCGTAGACAAACACTGCTGTCTCTGCATAACAGTATAACAAAATAAAATGAATCACTTCCTCTGCACACAAGGATATTTTCCCTGTGTATTAACATGTTTTCCCCTGAGGGGAACTATTGTGGGTAAAATGCATTCAATTAATAACATGCAGGCTAATGCACTTTCCATTCGGTTGAAGGTTCTTAAAAAATTGTGATCATTTTCATTATAGGCAGTCTGAGTCTTCTATTGTCTTTCTTTTTTGAATCCCGTAAAATATTTTGTAAATGTTTGTTATACCATGTCAAAAGCCAATGATGTCAAAACAACCCACCGAAATTGAAGTTATGTTGTTTCCCACCCTGGCGTGAAATCGAGGCAAAGACACACCGCCAGAGGAAACATGTATTTTATAGGAAACACATTTTGACACAACAGTGGTAAATAGCTACCCAGTGCCGGAGGTTTACAAAAACAAATGTAAAAGCTTTCATGCACCCGGTAAAGATTGAATTACCCTCAAATATTGAGAGCAGCAGAAAGGGCATTCAAATAAATAACACAGACCGCGTATTACTTTAAACATGGAGTGGTCCTTTCTCTGCTCACACTATATATAATAATGTTTTATTCATTTTGAGTTATTAGTTAATGCTTAGTCAGCTAATCATTTGCAAATTATTAATAAACGATTTGCTGGTTTATCATAAAACTAATCCAAATCATAAACCTTTTGAAGTATTCATTAACAAACCATCTGTAAACAATTGTTAAATAATTAGTAATGTGAATACAATTAATTTTAATTATTGTAAATCTTTTCTTTACATTAACTTGGGCAGTCAATCAATTTTAACTGCTTAGATAAACCCTCCTAGTTGCTAGTACTCATCTGTGAGGAACATTTTGGTGAAGGTTGTCCACAAATAAATGAAACTTTCCAGAGACATTTGTTGTCCTCAATAGTTTAACACAGGGGCTGCAAAAGCCTGTGTATTGGATGTTTGATAAATAAAAGAAGGATCAATAGTCAAGTTTCCATTCAAATATAAAGTAAATGTTAACCAAATTTCCAGAGAATTGGCAAAGAAAATGCGAATTAATGTGCTTTTCCATCAACTGTTATGTGAATATTAGAAGATGGTTGCATTGAGACAAACTGTGGGTTTGTTAACCTGGTGCCATTAAAACATTAAGGAAAAAGAGCCCACAATCAGATGACATAATTCATTTTGTCTTCATGAATACCATGATTTAGTCGCCAAGTCTGTTTCCATTTTCTTTTCATTGGTGCAGAAGCTTTTCTACCTTACCTCTGCTTGAATTTCCAGAATTTTCACTGAGGTTGTTTAATGCACAAATTGAAAAATGTGCATAAAAACAAATGGGTGGAAAGACACTTATTGCAATCAACATTCTTTAAAGCATTTAGAGATGTTTTACTATGGTACACATGAACTTAAAAGCCTCCTTATGTAAAGTGTAAACTATTCTGCAAGTACTAGCGTATCTTAATTTGACACATGTAAATGTAAAGACAGGAATACAGAGCAGTGGTCTACTACAACAACTAAGTCACTTGTGGTGAGATTCAGTCCATGACCAAAGTCTTTTCACACCTCTTTATGCACGGAAATTAAGCCTTCTCCAATTGGATTCAATGTCTTGTTGTGGCCTGCTGCATTTTTATGATAATTATTGTGGCAACATTCACTTGAAACATGAAAAAAAGCCAGTTTTTCCCTCTTTGAGGGTTTGAATTTATTTTGCAGGATGTTTTTATGATCACGTCTGTGTCAGTGTGTATGTTCGCTTCATGATAATGTGCTTGTGGGATGGCTGCCTCTCTTCAGAGAGAAGGCAATGTGTGCAGTTTAAAAAGCACAGCCTTAAATCCTTCCCTCTCTCTTTCTGAGGCCCTGGAAGATTTGGTTGCCAGGCAACATTAGGAAAGAGTTTTCAATTAATTCATTTTGTGTTCGATGGGCTGTACTGTCGCCGGGCCCAAAGCATCCAGGTACTGTCGCTATGAAAGTTACACAAAAGAAGGATGCTCAACAAACATAAACTGTGTACAGAGGTCATAGACAACCATTTATTGGAAAAATTGGATGATTTTGAGTTGTGATATTTAGTACCTATTGAAAAATTTGGCAGGCAATACGGAAAATATGTCCAAACATGATTGCTTCTTACTCTGCATGGTGACCTAATATTTGAGTTTGATTAGAAAAAGTAACATTACTGCATCTTTGTTGTCCAAGTTTAGTTCAATTTTTCCTCAATTTAGGGAGAATTTATTAAATTACTGCAGATCAATTTCTCCACAGCTTATGAAGACAAATAGCCAGCTCCAGTGATTACCTTCATGTACAATCGGTAATTCAATTGATAGTGGTAGACTATTTCTTATGGTTTGGCAAACAGCAATGACCCATGCGTCACTTTCGCTCTCATCACTTTGCCCCTTCTGAGCTTGGAAACAATTAAGTACAACATAATTAAAGCTTTAATGTGTACCGTACGTTATGATCCTCATTAAATGAGCTGATCTAAGCTTGTTCTCCCTTACTTGCACATTTTGACCTACATGGAAGTCAGTGTCCCTTTCCAAGTGACAGTTTAGCCAGCAGCGGTATCCTCGAGCATAACGGCCATAGAAGTGGAGAGACCATTGGGGTCCTTTGTCGTCATCCACTGGCTGTGACAGTAATTTGGTGCGCGCTGATGAGCTTTTTTTGCCTCTCTCTTATTGTCAGAGAACTTTGGGATTTTAATTTCTTGCAGTGTACGCAGCTCTAAACTTTAAATGTTCAGTGCAGCAGTGACCTTCTGTCACTCCACATCTTTCACTTTGTTTAAGGCAGCACTGCTGAGACCTCCAAACAGCATCGCTGTTCTTCTTTTTTGAACTTCCTCTGTAAAGTCTCTGTTTGACAGTTGGTTAAGTTTCACTTGTTTTGAATGGCCCTTATCTCGGTCTAGATGAACACAGAAATGTATATCTTTAACATATGGACATTTTTGTAATCATTACAAATGCTCAATCCCAATGCTTCAGCTTCATGCTGTGATTTATTATGAGTGTCCTTTATGTGGTATTTGATAAATCAGAGGGCAAACTTTTGTATGGAAAAAAATGCAAATATGTGCCTCCACCTTTTATTTTCTCTCTCTAGCCCTCTCTACACAAAGCAGGTGCCAAGTGATATTTACTAAGCAAGTTTTAGGAATTCTAGTTCTAGGAATTTTCCAAAAAGTTTCTTCTTTTTTCCTGTTTCTCAAATCCGATGTTAATGACTGAATAGTCACACTGTTATTTTGAACTGATCAGCTTGGGTTTATGTGTTGAGGCATCATCGACCCATCTGCTTTGGTCACTCTGGTAACACTGTATATACGCTAACTGTTAGTGTGTTTTTGGTGTGTGGAACCAAAACAGCAAGCTGCAAGCCAGATGAAGAATGTGCATCTTCTCAGTGTTCACACTATAGAAATTTCTAGTTGCAGCTTACCTCTTTAATCACACCTGGCAACGTCAGAATTGGAAGATAAATGCACATTTGAGGAAAACCTAAATTCTCCTCTAAGTGCCCTTAAAATAAAAGCCCAATTATAGAATTTGAGATTTGGCAGTGAGAAGCTGGCTGAAGCTTTATTATGCTGCATAGTAGGGTTGACTCCCTTTCCATATACATTTTGAGACCAATGAGTAAACTTTGTCCCAGTAATGTAAAAGTGAAGATGTAGATAAGAGGGCTGCCAACTTTCAGGCCAACTCTGCTTCCTATAGATCCCATGCAGAGTTTGTTGAGGAGAAGGTTACGCCTCCATTACTTTCAGGGGATCTAAAGAGAGTGAGACAGAACTTAAGGTCCTGAGGGTTTGCTGAGGGTCAGAGAGGTGGCTGGTGAACATAAGAAGTTTCAACATAAGAAGATTTTGAGGCTAAGCTATTCAGACAGTGGCTACTGACTCAGATCTCAGATTCTGATCATCATTGATTTGGTGGCACCCTCTCGCTGTCAAAGTTTAGGTCTGCCCAATCTCCCTGAGGGCTTACAGGCTGAAATCCAGTGGAGCTGGTAGATTTCTCCTGGTCAGGGCATCACTGGCTCAGAGCTGTAGTCCTTTAATTGCCTGTCCAGGAGGGGGAGGGCAAAGCTTAATCCACCTGAGGAGTTGAGGGGCAGCTTTTCAGGCAGCACAGAGGATACGGTATCACTCTGATACCTGAATGGGGGAGGACTAGCATGTGCTCTGCTGTGATTTAAGATTGCCCGTCAGCTCTCTCCGATAGAGTTGTGTTTCTGTCCATCGCATGAATGTCAGTCTAATATTCACTCTCTTTTAGCTCTTTTTTAGACACGATCAAATGTCTGTTTCAATAGCTGCTAAATGCTCCGCTAGGTTCATCAGATAGTCGCTAACTTTGTCTGTCTGCCATTTGGTGCTGTTTTTTTTTTTGCTGGTAGGAGTCAGAGTGGACCAAAACAGTAAAGTTGCAGTGCGTAAAACCAAAACAGTGAGCTGAAAGACACTAAAGTGCTCCATAGAGCACTGAGGGGAACTGCAGAGTCAGGTGATATTATTTGTGGGTTCATCACTGTGAGAAACCCCTTCCATTTACACATAGTGATTTGATCCATTGTTAATATAAAAATATTGATTATAGCAGCTTTGAGCCCAGCACCTTGCAGCCAAATATAACTATAAAAGAAATAGTAGCCACCAAATGGACATGAATATATTGGACCAAATGGTGCAAACTGTGTGTTTGTTACTTATAAAGCCCTGGTTGTGTATTCAGTGCAAAGGAAATAACTATGCACAGAATGAGTTAGAGGCTTTTGGCTGAGGAGAAACAAGGTGTGTCGTGCTGTCTCTGTTGATGTGGTGGCTTTATTCATTGGTATGATCACAACACACCTCAGGAATGATTACATGCATTACAGCTTAATAAATTACAACGGCGCCTATCTGGGAGCTGAAGACGCAGTTTGCACTGTGGAAGAGGAGGACTTGATTATTGGTGTTTGAATTAGATTTTTAGGTGGGCTCTGCTTGTTCTGTTGTTGCTGTTGCTACCGGTGTCACTACCAAAATGTGATGCTGTTTTTCCTGCTTAATGGTTAATTAAAGGGACATCTCTTTACCTCAGTCTTTCTCTGTCATTCTCCCTGTTTTCTATGTGTTTTCTATGAAGATGCATGAAAGATCCTCTTATAAAATGTGATTAATCTGTATTCATAAGTCACTGCGTGGTTCAAACTGTGTTTTGGTTGGATACCTCTGCAGGCAATTTATAGTAGCAGAGACACACAACCTACCACCCCCCACCTTAGTCCTCATGCGAAGAATGAATGGATATAATCAGTAAGCTCACCCATTCACTCTCCCTGGGAAGAGAAGCTTGTTATCCTCTGTCAGTCCCTTCACCTTTCCCTCTTTCTCTCTTTTTTATAGCCTCCATCCTCCCGCCCTTCTCTGCCAGTTTTCTCTCTCCTCTGCATCTTTTATCAGACTTGTCGATCTCTGTTTACTTTATCCTCTCTCTCTCCCTCCCTGCTATTATTTTCTCATCTGCTCACATAATATCCACCTCTTCTCTGCTGATTCATTTTCTATATATTTGAATATCTGAACTCCCCCCC
>LKNJ01000324.1:0-41271 GCA_002120245.1 Maccullochella peelii | reverse complement strand
CCCCCCCCCCCCCCCATTTTCTCCCCCTCAGTCCTGTTACAGTTTTCTTCCTTTGCTGCAGCACTGCTCTGTCAATGTTCCCCTGTTTTCTTTTGACTCTTTATATCTTTATTCCTCGCGTACTATTTCTGCATATCACCTACGTGGTTCAGTATTTCAAAATCATTATGAACACCTGAATTACATATAGGGTTTGGTAACTGGCTCCTTAAGTGCCTTTATTCAAAGAACATATTCTCTTAAAATAAAATACTCCCTGGTTAAACAAAGCCCTATACAGTGTATACTGGGCTGCTTACACAAACAAAGACTAATTGTTTGGTGAAACTTCCCTTTGGTCGTACCGTACGTTCCTTGACAGACAACCTCTCAGGTTTGGTCGCCCAGGTGTGGAGTGTTACTGCCAGCACGAGAGTGGAGCGGCCGTCATCCAGCTACAGTTTCTCATCAATGAGGTAGGTAAAAAAAACACGAGAGAAACGTTGAAGTCAACACACTGCTTTCTTACTTCAGTGAGGCATCTGTACTCACCAGTAAGACCAGTGCTGTCTTACAAAGCCAGGACAAGACCGGTAACTGGGTAATGGTGTTATTGGAAAAAAGAAACATATATTATCCTGCACCAATATTCCAGTTTAGTCTATAAAAGTCCGCTCTGCTGTATGTCATTTAATGAGACTTATGGGCTGATTCATGAATGCTCATCCCTGTTAATCATATTTCATGCCTTAAAATGTTCAAAAAGTAGTTCCTACTGTGTGCTGTAGGGTGTATGGATGATCGTATTGGTAGTGTGAAAGTAACTCACCCCCTGTATTTGTATCTCCATCCTCTCTTTCCATGTTTTATCACAGTGAGTGGTTCTCTTCCTTATATGCTACTGTACCAAGAGAAGAATCAGCCATTTGTCCAAATTCCCCTGGTATCAGTAGGGCTGGGTAACAATCCTCAATAGTTTTTTGAGTGCTCAGTACTACTGTGTTCATCGCATTGAGTATTTTAAACTGTCAAGTATCAAAAGTTGGCACCGAATGTCTTGTTTACTTCTCCTTTGACTAATTTTAGAAAATATGTCATGGCCTGCTTGTGTTAAAATAACATTAAATAGTGATGTCTTGAGAACTTTGACATATTTTTATATATGATTTTATATATTCATATAGTCTATGGGATTTCTTGGTTCTTTCCCAGTTTTTGATCCAACGCACTTGGTCAATAAGACTTTATGGTGCGCAAGAACTTTGTTGAATTTGTTACTGACTGGCAGCAGTATTGAAAGTGTCAGTAGATTCTCACCAGAGATTTTTAAACAGCCTATCAACGTCATTGCATGACATTGCATGGGAACTATAGGTTGTATAACTTACAGTTTGCATTTGTCCTTTTTTAAAATCACAGAAAATCACAGATGAATCAATCCACAACTCACCCAACCCTCATCAGGCAATTGCTCAGCTAAAATAGGCAGTTCTGTCTATATGTCATGTTAAGCTTCTGCAGGCAGCAAACATACACAGTGAAAATTCTTTAGCATTTTGTCATGTCATCGATTGACAAGTACCCACAGCACCTTGAGATTCATATGGAAAAAAAACATGAGTTTGATTTACTTCATATTTATGGGAAATGCAGTGTTTCATACTTTGTTGTGTGTGTGTGTGTGTGTGTGTGTGTGTGTGTGTTGGCATCTGTGTGATTGTGACTCAGCAGCTCAAACAAACCCTCAGGGAGATAGTGACGATTTATATTGCCTCCTACACGCACACATACACTCATATACATCTTATGAATCATCAGCGTTACCTGGGAGAAAGCTGCCGGATGTAAAGTTCCCAGGCAATTCAGTCTGACTCATGCATGTCATGCTCACAGAGAGAATGTGCAGTCTGTAGATATATTAATAGAAATGTCTGCAGTTAGAACTTACATGTATTTCAATGATGATACCTGTTTTTTGTCCTGTATGTTAGTCTTTGAATATAAAATGAAATGCCTTTTCTGTTGTGACAGGGAGCGCTGGTGAGTGCTCTGGCTGACGACAGTGTTCACCTGTGGAACCTGAGGCAGAAGAGACCTGCCATCCTCCACTCCCTCAAGTTCAACAGAGAGAGGTGAGAGGTGCACATAAAACTGCAAGTGATGAGAAAGACCGTCTGCCAAATCGATGTGTCTGTTTCGCCACCACTCTCCTCCTCCTCTTTGTTTCTCCTCTCCCTCCTGAGTTAGGCCCTCACACTCGCTCTGGTGCAACATGAACTGTGTCCTTCCGAGCAGGGGCAATGTCACAGTTTGCTGCCTGTGTGAACTGTTAGTTTTCGCTGACTGTCAAACTGTATGCAAACAGACAGCATTTCATTTTGCAAATGTGTCTGAGCGCCTGCAAAACTGTGCACAGGGCAACGGAGGTGGCAGAGAGGCTCTCTCTGTTTCTCTCTGTGTTGGCCTCTAACTGAACACTCATTATTTGGGTCACTTACTCTGCCTTTGAGGCTTTCCCATCACTGGGGCACAGGTGTGAAGGTACCCAAACACCTGAAGGTTTACACCATCAGGTTGTTGCACACACACACACACACACACACACACACACACACACACACAGAACATAAACACACAAGCAATTAATACACACAACGGCACACACTTATACACAAATACACGCACATACCCACTTTGAGATGGTGGATGGTGTGTGAAATTAAAACTTCATTATGAGAAATACAGTTTACCTTCTCATCTCATAGGTTTGCATTTTTGTCTATTATCTATAAATTGTGTATACTTAATATTAGTGCCAGACAGTTTTTAAAGCATACCATGACTTTTTAGATAACTTTAGAGGCAGTCAGGTGTTTACATTCATTTCAGAGGGCTATTTAAATCATCTAGCAGATACGTGAAATGTACTTATGTGATATATGACATACAGTGAACACTTAATTAATTATTAACACTGATTCATAATCAAAGATTGCAAAATGTTAATCATGATATGGAAGCAAATATGTATGATATATGTAATAGTCAAAAACATGCTAAACAACCATGAAATCATCTTTGCAATTTCTTCCAACATCAGTTGAAAAGAGAGATGCAAAACAAGTGAAGTGCAGAATCACCTCACCTCAAGGAAGTCGGTGTCCACTGTCTCCTCCAATCACAGATGCAGTGATTACCCATCAGAGCTAATCATATCATTGGCCAGTGATCTGTCACTGTGAAAAGTGGTGAATGGGTTAAATGTCAGAGCTAATGATCTGAGACAGCGCTGATGTGATGGACAGGTGGCCGGCAGCGGCTTTTAGGGCGCGTTGTGTTCTTGCAGAGGCGCTTGACCGCCTCTGACATTTTGTAAGCACTGCCATCCAACGCAACGACCTCGAGACACAGCAACACAGAGGAGCGGAGTGACTACATCTCAAGAGACGTTAAGATGGGAAGGTGTAGCTGCAAAGTCATTTGGAGACATTTGGAACGGGAGCGTTAAAGCAGTGGGAAGAAGCAGAAGAAGAAGCTTGTGAGGAAGAGTAGTTAAAGAATTTGCCCCACAAATCTGTTTTGCACCTTACAACAAATTCACCTGAGGGCTTTGGTGTCTCAAAGAATACCAGTCGCTCTGCTCTGTGTATACATGTGACAGCTTGGAATCACGCAACTTAATAATAGCAAGTTTGCATATTTTCTACCAGGTTTCTGGTTACGTCCGCATCCCAAAGACACACAGCTCAGGTGAACTGGAAACTTAATTGCCATAAGTGTGAATGTGTCTACTATATGTGTTAAGTGCAACACACAAGCAGGCAAAGTACAGTAGCGGCAACGTGCTGATCCAGAAAGTGAAAGTGATAAAATTGCTGCTTGGACGTAGATGCATGTTGATGCTAGGAAATCATTATCCTGACATGTTGACAAGCGTCAACCCGTGCACACCAAGATCCGTCCTCTTTATGGGCTTGCATACAAAATAATGGGTGTGTGTGCATTGATGCATGTCATACATTGTCATATGCGTTGGCCTTTAGCCCCACGACATACTGGTAACCTGTCAAAAGTGTTCCTGTGTCTTTTGGCACTGCATGCCGGACTGCTGGGTTTCTGAGGACCCTGAACAGTAAGCAGGTATAGATAGATGCATGTAAGTATATGCATTTAAAAAATAAAATGCCAACTCGCACCTCTTGACATGCATGAAACAGATATAATTTCATTTGACCAAGTCATATATTGTGCTTTTAATGCAATTATTTCTAACAAATGTGCTATAACAAATGCTATGGCTTTGTTGAGTCAATGTGAAAAAAAGCCTACTTGGCAGCAAATGTTTCAGTCTTTACCTCTTTATTCAAGCAGTACATAAGAAATGCTTTATATGAAAGGTAATTGTATCTTACATTGGTATCGAATTATGTTGCAGATCAGTACTTTATTTCCCCTTTCTGTGAACTGATACACAACTTTGCAGTTCTCCATAGGTATTATTATGATAGCAAAGGAGCAGCCTCCAAAGTTTATGGGACCATCTGGGTTTTGTTAGGCCCATCTTATATAAACCTTCCTATCACACACATTAGCCAAGTGTCTTGCACTCTGATAAGCTTTTAATATCTCCTCTGGCTCTAAAGGCTACAAATATCTCTCTGCTTTGTTCATTTTTATAAAAGGTGTGCACACCTTTGTTGCTTGGATCAAGTCTTTTTAATATAGTTGTCAAAAGAAATAACACCAGGTTTCCAAATGGCTATTAGAAGATTACAGTTTGAAGTCTCATCTGAAGGTAAGAATGTCTGTCGCAGTGAAGCCAAGGAACAGTGTAGATGGTCACTCACTGCCACTCTATCCCATCTCCCACTTTTTACCTTTGTTCCTTTGCTCCTTTGTTTTTGCCCTCTCTGCTTGTTAGTTCTATGCTTGACTTTAGCTTGTCAGGGTGTAGAGGACAAGGCAGCCATTTCCTCCATCAACAAAAGGACAGTCACCCAACCAGAACTGCCACAATAGCAACAACAGGGTGCAACAGAACACAAAGAAACAACAGCCAAATGTCACAAGCCAAATAAAAGTCAAACGCTCATGTTTAAACTACCTCAAATACTCCTCAAATAGTACCACGGGGGTTCACACAAATTGTATTGGTATTCACCTGTATTTTAAGGAATAGTTCTAATTTTGGAAAGTTTACCAAATCTCTTTGTTGCTGTGAATTAGATGAGAAGCACTTTTTTGTCTGTGCATTAACGATTAGCCGATTAGCTTAGCTTAGCATAAAGAATAGAAGCACGTTGAAACAGCTAGCTTGGCTCTCTCCAGTGTTCAAAAATATGGCTACCAACACTTGAAACTTAACATTTTATATCTCACTTATTTAATCTGTGCACAAACAAGCATGTAAACATGACAATTTGTGGTTTTAGAGGGAGTTACATAGTATAAGGAACAACAATTTATCTGTCTACCCAGCACTTCTGTGCAGCGTCTGTGCAGGTTACTGATTAACCTCAGGGTGACGACAAAACTCTGGAACTGGAAGTTTCAGCATTTAACTCCCCATAAAACCACAAATTGTTGTTGTTACATTTCTGTTTGTGTACGGATTAAAGAAATAAGATACAACATGTTAATTAGTGAGCTAGTACTTTTTTAACTTTAGAGAGAGCCAGACTAGCTGTTTCCTCCTGCTAAGCTAGGCTATCGCCTCCTGGCTCCAGCTCCATAGGCCTACTTAGTGCACCGACATGAGAGTAGTATTGATTTTCTCATCTAACTCTCGGCAAGTGATTAAGTGTATTTTTTTAAAAATTGAACTATTAATTTAATAGATTGTCATTCACTGGGCACAGCTCTCTTGCTAACAGTGTGTTTCTTTATACCCGCTAGCATGGCTAAGTTACACACAAACTAAAAAAAGAGGTATGGCTAATGTCAATGCAGACTTACAAAAATAAAAAGATTACATTTGGTTCACTGCTGATCTAAAAATCTAAATTGGATGTGGATCTCCACTAACTTTAAAAAAAAAAAAAAAGACATTCATTTTCTACATATTCCTAATTCACCTATTGAAATCTATAGGCTTCGTATCATCTGAGGTCCCATTCCAATACTCCAAACAGTTCCTTCTCTCCCACCTTCCTTCTGCCTTCTCTCCTTCCTTCCCCTGATCAGAATTTGAGTTGATGGGTGAAAGCAGTGTTGCAGAAAGCCCTCCAGTGTCAGCATCCATTCACATCAGATCACAGGCACTAGGAGAGAGGAGAGAAGGGAGGAGAGGAGGAGTTGAGACAGACTGGGCCTCAGCCAGAGAGCAGTGAGTCAGTCTGTGGGTAGGAGTGTGGGGATGGAGGGAGCGCAAAAGAAATCCTGCCGAGTCATTCTGGCGTAGGATGCTCTCGTCACCTCCTGGCCTCACAGGAATGCACTGCAGATGTGGATGCTATCGTCAATGCAGGGTGATATGATAGGAGATAATAAGAGGGGGGAACCAGGTACACGCACACACACCAGTACACATACGACACAAATGAGACCTGATCTCTCCACTTTCACTTGCTCATTGGTAAGGTTTTTAGATGATTTTGTTTCTATTAGAACAATAACTCATTGTATTCTTGATATATTTGACTTTAGCTGCTTGAATCTCTGCCTCTGGAAGCTGAGAATTTAAACAGCCTTAATGTCAGGTTTGATCCCAGCAGGATTCACAAGCAGTCTTGAGGTATTTTTGAAAAAGACACTAAAACCTTAAAATATCTACTTAGTCGTTTGTCGACATTGGGTGTGCATCAATTAAATGATGCTTCCGATTCGAGTTTGTTCAGAGATATTTGACTGATTAAGGTTGCCGCTGGGCTGTTGATCTAGGATTTATTCCCTCCAGAACGTTTTTCTTCCTGTCCCCCTTTTCTCTTCAACTTAACCTTCTAACTGTGCAAATGCATATATTAAAATACTGTGAAGGTAAATTAACTTCTCCATTATTTTAATTATGAGAAAGGCATGGGCTTAGATTGATTTGGATCGCAGGTGTTCTGTGTGTGTATAGCAGAGAGAGAGAGAGAGAGAGAGAGAGAGAGAGAGAGAGAGAGAGAGAGAGAGAGAGAGAGTGTGTGTGTGTGTGTGAAAGTGCTCGAGAGATGTGTTGTAGAAACAATCTACGTGTGTGTGTGCACGCAGTGTGTTATCAGATTAGATTCTTCTTAATTCAGACCCTGTGGATAGATTGGGGTCTCTGGCCTCTCAGATTAGAACAAACTACTTCATTTAGTCTGGAGCTTTGCCAAATGGATACTGTATGTCATTGACTTCTATTTAATTTGTGTTTTCTTATTTCAACAGTGATGGGCAATTTTTCCAACATCTAAAAGCTTAATCAACTTTTGTTTTAGTTGTCATCTGCATTGTCTTTGTCCCAATCTTTGCCGGAAGGAATGTCTGTCTCTCCTTAACTCCTTTGTGTTCTGATCCGTTTAGACAAGAATATTGGCCAGATAATAGAACAGAGGATTGACAGATACAGTTTTGATTACTATACAGTATATGACAAGTATTATATTTTGAAACATGTTCTTTCCTCATTCTCTTTCTGTCAGCATCTCCCCCTGCCATTATTGTGCACAACAGCATAATTATTTAATTAATATGTTTGGATACATTATATACATATACAATATATATATACAATATTAACTCAGTCAGTATTATATTATGTGTCCTATTACTGTTTTGCTCATTACATGAACCAAATTACATCGTTTTTGTACCACATTATTGTCTAGTCAGCCATTCAGCAGTTAGTGGTCAGTGATTGTTTCAAGGGCATTTTAATCAAAGTTGTTCAGAAAAAGGGAAGTATCACTAGATCAAGGCTGTTTAAATCAAAGTATTCGAACTTGTGTATTTCTAATGACAGGCAGCTACAGATTACTCCATTTGTAGCAATGATTCTCTTTGATAGGAACATCACATAAATCCATGTATTACAGATGATGATTTTCTAAAGTACCCCCTCTCCCCAATTCATTTGCAGCGAACCATGCCCTCATATGTCTAGCCCACAGTGCAGTTTGCCCCAGAGTGTGTGGCAGGCGTCTGTCATTTCTGAGGCAATGTGTTTGGCCCTGAGCCTGCAAGCTGGCAGCTGCCTTTGTGTGTCGTGACCACTTGAAGCTGGAGATTTCACCAGGAGACGCGTGCGTGCACAACACATGTGTGAACACAATGACACACACATGAGTGCACTTTCACAAACAATTGGGAGCATATTTACATTCACACAGACACACACAGAGAAGTGGACACGCACACTTCTAAACTGCGAGCAAATTTGTATAATTATGCTCCTGACACTGCCTCCCAGTCGGCCCTCTCATGCTGGCTCTCAGAACACTCTATTAGTTAGCTTGTGTGCACACATGCACAGAACAAAGATATTCATATACAACATACATTTACATGCAGTACATATGTAATTACGTTAATTCACATCAGTTGCTGAGAAGCATGTACACATGCAAATGGACACACACACAAAGCACGTACAGGCATATAAATATTCATGCCCACAGTGTTTGTATTTTACAAAACCAACACATCCAGCCCTCATATGCATAGATGAGGCACATCTGTTTGTGCAGATGGAAAAGGACATTAAATCCAGTAGACAGTCTGCCTACTTGCTATAAGGATGCCACAAGTTGTCATGAAAAGTCATGTAGCCCTTAGTCACCTTGCTTGGTTAAGTGTGTCTGTACGAGTGTGTGCATCTCAATGATCTAAACTGAACTGAACTGTGCATGTTAGTAAGGCAGCTCATATTCTTGCAACCTGTCTCCTAAAAATCGTGTTCATATACAACTAATTGGCATTAGCGTATACATATTTTTGAAACCCAATGTTGCCTCGATTACGTTTTTAATCGAAAAACATTTATATTAAACATACCTGTCGACGTATTTCATTTGTTTTTCCAACAATTTTGTTTTTGGCAGCTAAAGTATAATTAATGTTTTATTGTTAAGGCTCAGGTTTAAGCTATTGCTTAAAGTTTGGGAAAGATTGTGCTCTTGGTTACATAACGAAAAACACATCACTGACTTGAAGACAGGATGCATTGACTTTTTAAATATTTAACCAAAATCAGGATCTTTTGCTAACCTTAACCAAGTGTTTTAATAGCCTAACACTTGCAACAGTGGGTGGGTGGCAGAACATGAATCCCAGTCTCCTGTGTCAAAGCCCTGTGCTTTGTACACCCACCCATCCACCAGACTAGTTCCTGTGGCTTCTGTGCTGTTTAAAGATGTCACACTTCCTGGTTTGGAAAAACATTGCCAATCTGGACAGCAATTATTTCCTCCAAAATGTATTTAGCAAAGCAAGTTAGTACTGTATGTAAAAATATTTTGTAGGAGAAAGGATTGCAAGAAAAGTAATGTAGCTCATAGTCAGATGGGATGACATAAATCAGCATGTGTAACTCCATTTGATTAAGCAAGGTCATATTCCTGCTGTATGTAAATAGGTTAGGGTGTGTAAGTGTTGTTTTGTGTCGGGTTTTGTGTGTCTCTGTGCACATTTTGGACTGTGTGGATGAGATTTATGTCAAGTACCCTGATGCCTCTCCTCAAAAAAATGAATATATTCATGTTTTAGAGCAAAGCGCTGGGGCGGAGAGGGAATAGTACTCTCAATACAACCCTGGAGCAACAGTGTGAGATA
This sequence comes from Maccullochella peelii, assembly GCA_002120245.1. Lineage (NCBI taxonomy): Eukaryota > Metazoa > Chordata > Actinopteri > Centrarchiformes > Percichthyidae > Maccullochella > Maccullochella peelii. The sequence continues at coordinate 31,557 of LKNJ01000324.1, read as the reverse complement.
GACTCACAGATTGAGAGAGATGGGACGGGGTTACAGGCTTTCTGAGCATTAAAACACACAGGAAAGACACTCATTGTCACTGCAAGGTCATGTTTACACTGATTAATCTTTTCCTGTATGTTAAGTGTATGTACTGTATGTCTATACAGTATAATGCAATTTTTCTGTTTAACCCTTTCTCAAACTAAATTCATTTATATACCACTGACATCCTTTGCCAAATATATTTAGGAGGATATTTATATTTAGGCTGCCCAGATTACATTCACATGCAACATTTTTTCCAGTCCAGGAAGTGTCACATTCTTACACTTTACCGGTACATATCACATGACTTTCATACCAGAGACTCAGAGACCAGAGTCTGAGTCCTGCATCCCACATTTTGTTAGTTTTAGGCTACTAAAACACTTTGTTATGGTCAGAGGAAGAAGGCGGGCTTTGGTTAAATATTGAAAAAGATAATGTGTGCTGTCATGTACTTTAAGTCAGCGTTTACTTTTTCAATATTTAACCAAGACCACAGATCTTTCCATAACCTTAACCAGGTGCTTTGACTTGCCCTTAACCGTAAAAATGTAATCATGCTTTAGTTGCCAGGAGTGGATACAAATGAAATATGTTGATAGTGAATGTTTTGCTGATACATTCAATTACCAGAGAACCAAGAGGTACGATCACATTACACCTGTTTTAGCCTCTTTACATTGACTCCCTGTTTGTTTTAGGATTGATTTTAAGATCTTATTGACTACTTTTAAGGCTCTTCATGACCTGCCTCCAGACTTTATTTTAGACCTTTTAATCCCTTATGAACATGTGTGTAGCTTGAGATCCTCAGGCAGTGGTCTTCTGTCTCCCCCAGTGTCTAGGCTGAATACTAAAGGAGACAGAGCTTTTGCCACCAGGGCCCCGAGGCTCTGGATCGACCTGCCGGAGGAAATAAGGATGTCTGAGTCAGTGTCTTCTTTTAAGTCTCTTCTAAAAATGTATTTTTATCGGAAAGCATATCCTGATTCTGACTTGTATGATTTTATTTGTATTTATTTACTCATTATTTTATTATTTATTTATGTAATTTTTCTCTATGTGAAGCACTTTGTACTTGTTTTGATAAGTGCTCTATAAATTAAGTTTTTTATTATTATTATTCTTATTAATTAAAATGCTACCTCGTTATGTTGATATTTACAATGTTTACGTCGATAAAGTCATATTTTGTCCCCTGCAAAACACATTTGTAGTTTGGAAAAAGTAATTGAAGCACGGGGAAAGGGGTTAGCATGATGTTTCCTGGAATACTGCAAAGGGCCTGGTCTTAAATTTAATGCCTGTTTTATTAATTCATCTCTCACAAGATAACATTTGATCTGATTACAAGAACTCACTTTATTTTATCTGAGTGTAATATTTTCTTCACATACCACTGCATATCTACTTAATCCGTCTTTGGCAGCAGATATTACATTCAAATATTAAACTTGCTAAACATGAGCTAATCTGTCAAGAACGCAGGGGAAATACTCCAGTGTGTCCTTCTTGTTGGAAATAATGGATGAAGAAGATAGTGCTGTCAAAAGAAGTGGATACAACTTTATGTCTCTTCCTACTTGGGTGGTACCCAAGGAACCAGGGGCTTTAGCTTATAGATACAGGTCACTGAAGTCCTCAGGTATATAGGTATATCAAATCACCGTGCAAAATCAAAAGGATCACTGGAGGAGGTGGATGACCTTGAAATATCAGCAAGCTGGATTACCAAGGTTGTACATTATTATTCCTCAGACGGATTGGAGGTTGAATCGGCTGAAAGATGAAAGAACAAAATGATGAAAAAGGGATGAGAAGATGAATGGATAGCCACCGTTAAGGAGGGAAGGGTTTATAACCTCTCATTAAACTTAAGTCTGATGGATGGATGAAAAGAGGAGATTGAGGAGAGTGATGATGAAAACAGGAGAATTATGGGTGTCTCTTTGCCCTCATGTATCCTGTACGTCTGAAGAGAAGGGGCTGATTGAATGACTCAAAAATCTCTTTGGTTTGCCACTCTCAACTGCTTCAACCTGATGGAGTGGTAAATAATCCTCTCAAAGTTTTGCAGAATTTGCCTCTCGTTGTAATAGGATGTCGAGTGATTTTCAAGAAGCTTCTGTCTCTCGGCTGTCTGCGTCTTTCTCCCTGGTTTGTCCACCCTTTCTCTTCCTCCCCTCTGTCATTCTCTGCTCTTTCTTTGCCACTCTTTCAACTCGTGTCTCCTCTCCCTCTCTTCACAGAATAACTTTCTGCCACCTGCCCTTCCAGAGTAAATGGTTGTACATCGGCACAGAACGAGGGAACATCCACATCGTCAACGTGGAGTCCTTTACGCTCTCAGGCTATGTCATCATGTGGAACAAAGCCATTGAACTGTGAGTGTTACTGCCCATTTGTCACCGTCTGATGCTGTCTCCCACTCTTAATTCCCTGAGAGTTCCTTGCATCCTTCTTCTTCTTCTTCTTCAAATGCTGCACACTTTAACATGCTTTATAGGTTATGTGCCATATGATCAATATTTGAACTCTGTAGGAATCAAACTCGCCAGCACTGCAACACTGATCTCAGGGTCTATTGACTCACCTTGCAGCACTTAAGTGAGACGAGGGATGCTGTGTAATCAGCATTTTACCTTTCAAAAGGTTATTGTAGTTTAAATGTAATGAGATAAGCAAGAATCATTAGTCAGTCTATCATTTCCAGGCACAGTATCGGACTCCAGGTAGTGAGCGGCCTGTCTCTTTGCTGTTTCAATGGATCTGTCTGCTTGACAGGCTCCATTTTGGTTCCCTGCTGTAGAGACTTAAATTATTCACTGGAGCGTTTTGCTTCACGCTCTCCCCTCATCCCCCTCTGTGCTTGTGTGTGTGTGTGTGTGTGTGTGTGTGTGTGTGTGTGCGCGCGCGCGGAGAGAGGGAAGAGAGGAGGAGGGAGAGAGGGAAGAGAGGAGGAGGGAGGGAGGGGGTGGAACAGGTGTCTGCCGAGATCAGTGTATGGTACACACAGACGTCTCGTCTCGTCGACAGGGCTGCAGGGAAGAAAAGGCGAGAGTGAGTGGTGGGAGAGAGAGGAGGAGGGAGCGTGTATGACAGAGAGGAGACGGGAGAGGAATGGATGAGACAGGGCTTTTGCCTGGGGAAAAGGACATGCAGAGAGGAGGTCTGACAGAGGAGAGGAATGGAGCGGTGACAGAGGGATAAATGCAGGTAACAGAGGGCAGAGCAGAAGATGGTCCAGAAGAGAGGATAAGTGAGGATAGAGATGGAAGATGGATGCAAAAGGTTTCCAATTAAAGAAAAAAGCACAGAAGAGGAAGGCAAGGAGTGATAATGATGAGATAGAGGGTAGATACAGGATGATAAGATAGAGAGGTAGATACTGGGGTTATTTTTGACTAAAGGACAAGCAATAACTTCCACTTTTCTTTGCTTAACTCTATTCTCCTCTTTTTCTCCTTCACCTCCTTCTCCTACAGTACCTTGTGCTCCTCTTCACCTTCACCTTGTTTCACCTAGATATCAGTTATTTTTTTCAGCTGTAAGGATTTGTGCCCCTGCGGTGCTTTATATGCAAAATTTCAAGTACAGCCAGTCTACAATTGTTTCTTAAATTTAGAGTCAAGTCATTGTTTTGACCCTGCAAGTATACAAATTAGGAATCAAATGAAATATTCATTATTATTCAGAAAATATAAAATTATGTTTTACCATGTCTATTTTCTGGTTTGAGGGCAAATTCTTTTTTCAACCATAACCTCTGGCAGGACCTTACTAAATGGTAGCTAAGTCCTTTCCAAAACAGTGGAGTTTGTATTAGAATTAGAAATTTAACCTTATGCCACTTTCACATCAAACAAAAGGTCACACAGCCTGTAAGTGGAATTTTAAACGGCCTCAATATCCCCTTCTCCACATCACAAATTGCAGTAAACATTACAGGAAATTCACCACCATGTTGCTGGTCCAAGATAATAAAAATAAAAATCTCCATTTATATTTGCAATAATACAATGACATGTACTTACAAATTACATACAGTATAGTATAGTATAGTTTGTAATGTTCTTGAACCATATTGACTTGCATATGTACTCCTCCCCTTTCTCAGGTTCCTACTCTTTCCTGATATCTTACAGGTTTATATCTCCACATCTGCTCTCATCTCTCACATACTCAACCCATCCAAAGATTAATTGCACTCATCATCATACATCATGTAACCTAACGTTCTGCTCTGCAACAGCTTTGTTAAGCCACAAAACTTTCTTTGACATACTTGTTGTTTCCATCCAAACTGTAGCCCTGTGCAATTAGTCTGAGGAGACGAGGTTTCCATATGCTTTGGTTCAGGCCTCAATCGCTCACACAGCCATTCTGAGTGATACTAAGTCTTGAAGGTGGCAGCAGTGCCAGGAATCGATTCAGAAATTTGTTACAGATGCTCTCAGTTTGCGTATCTGTTTGAATGTATGTGAGTGAGTGTGTGTCTGTGGTTTGCTTTGATGCAGATCAGAGAGGCGTGAGGTGATTCTCTTGTTCTCTCTCCTTGTGTCTCTCTGCCAGCTGTGGGGTTGCAGTCCAGATACAAAAGCCTCTGTACCGCTCCCATTGTTCTATTCTGTTGGTATCATCAGACGAAGATAGCGCTTTATCTAAATTAACTGGAATTAGAGCTGTGACTATCACAACAGAAAAGTTATCGAAAAGAAAAATGTTACTATTGATTAATTGTTTAAATCATTTATCAAACAAAAATGCCAAACTGGTTACAGTTTCTCAAATGAGAAGATTTACTGCTTTTCTCTGTTTTCTAGCACCATAAATTGATTATCTTTAGTTTTTGAACTGTTAGTTGGACAAAATAAGCAACCTTGGGCTCTGGGAGACTGTGTTGGCCATTTTTCACAATTTTGAAGACATTTTATGGACTAAACTAAATTGTTGGACTTGCTGAGGGTAATTTCTAACTATGTCATAGGTCAGTATCATTAGTGTATCGTCTTCGTCAGTATTATTGTCACTGTCATAACCCGGCTTTTGGGCCATGATAAAAACAGGAAACGGACACATAAATGCACACAAAGTGTTGCAAAGGCAAAAGGGGTTGCAAGCGCTGGCAGGGAAGACAGAGGGCCGCACTGGAAGCTGGGCCTTTTATATCCTGTGGAGCACTGGGCCTAGGTGCTCTAGATCTGGCTGGCCACTGCAATCAGGCTCCTCTGGCACCTTGAAGACAACCAGCGCAGCCCACACACACACTCCAGCAAACTAGGCAGGGGCCGTCACATCACCTACTGTACATATAGTGCTATTGAAAGCAATATTAAAGATTTTATATCAAGCCCTGCCCACTATACCTCTGTTCTATTGTGATTGCTGTAATGAGGATAGGATATGATGTGTACTGGGGTCAGAATCCCTTGAGCCCTGTTATTTGGAGACAAGCTGCAGTAGCTGTGCCAGTGGCCCCAGGGCTGGCCTGGCCCTGTGCTCTGTGTGTTTGTATGACTCATGCCTCTGTTCCTAAGCTACTGTACTGGAAAGACTAATAGACAAACACATATCCTATAGTACATCACCAACGGCATGGCACTATAATAATGTGAATCTGTGTTTGTTCATATGCATAATTTGTCTGCATGTATGCACTGTATTTGCAAGGATGTTTATATATTTGTACCTGGCAGCATCTCTGTGTGTGTGTTTGATTTGATTTGATTCAGCTAGATGGTCACTGGCTACAGAGAGCTGGGGAGAAGTGGGACAGGAGTGGTAAAATGTTAACAGCTTACTATGACACATAGTTCACGTGAACATGTTGACCTGGGGCCTCTTCTGTCCCGTCCTCTTTCATTTTCTCCCCCTCTCCCACTCAGGACCCTGAAGCTATTGTAAATACTTGTCTGAATTTTTCATGCCTCTATGTATGTTGCTGTTTTTATGCATTCATGAGGTCCTCAGCTGGTATTGCAGTGCACTACTAGGGAAGCATCACAGCCTCCAGTATCCTCAAAACCATTTACAGTGGTTCCAGGAACCCAGGCTCCAGGTGTAGGTCTGGTACAGTGACCTTTCCTGGGAGACACAGCCTTCCCACACCTCATGATCTTACAAAACACTTTGCTAATTCTAATCATTTTGTTCAGCACAGTACAAAGATTTGTAGTCACTTACTGTGTAGTCTGTCAGTAAGCGATCATGTCATTATTAATGAAGGGTTTCCTACTGACTGTCTTCACTCGGATTCAAAATACATTCTATCTGTTGCTTGTTTCATTCAGTTCAATACAAAACTAAACCTATATAACCACTTTTTACAAAGGTAAATATCACTTAATAATAATAACACTTTAAGGACTAGTTCAACATTTTGGGAAATAATCTTATTTGCTTTTCCTAGTCCTTTGACTGCAACAGAGTTATCACATAATGGTTGCTTCTTTTGCTTTTGCTGTCTTTCATTAAGCTTATAACCAGGAAGCAACATACTGTGTATCACGGCTGAGCTGACTATGGCGCTGTCAGTCAACAGCAAGAGGGGATCTAATGCAAAAAGATACTGTTTTGGTCAGTTTGAGGATATGATTGTACATTCATGTACTGAAAACCTCTGCATGTACTCACTGAGGTCGGGAGGATCAGTACGGCTGGGCCACCATTTTCTTCTAGAACATGTTTTTTCTGCTGGAACAACCATACATAGCAATCATGTATGATTACATGAAAAACCATACATAACGATGACTAATTAGCTTCAAGATATTTGCTTTACATAAGCCCCTATGCATTCACACACACACACACACACACACACACACACACACACACACATTCATAGTCTACCGAGGTGACATGAGGACACATACGGTATGGGCGCTCTGCAAATGGGCTGTTCAAGGCATGTTGCCGCGGAGACACTGTCATGGTGACTGCACTTCTGCTGCCTCAGAGAGTGTCACCCGTTGTGACACCAGATGTTCAGGACTTCACTGTGCATGTGTGAGTCAGTGTACATGTGTGTCTGTGAATATAGTTAAGCCCTCGAATACCACCTGCGCTTTTATTCACACATGCATAATATCAGAAATCATACCTTTTTTTAAATTCACATGTTGTTGTTTATTTTGTGTGTGTGTAAGAGGACATGTGGGTGTGCCTGCACTGAAGAGATGTTTCCAAATTCAGTGAGATGTTACCCTTCCTATTGCTTAAACATCCCCCCTGCGTCATCTACACACCCACAGACAGTTGCTTTATGGTGCGTGTGTGCACGCTCAGGTCTTTGTGTGTGTGCTTGCAACACATACTCACAGCAATGGTCCGCTTTCTTTAATGTACTGAAGGCATCACTTGGTGTGATGCATATTTGATATACAAAGAAGGATTTGGTGCAATAAAGGTTTAGAACAGATGACTGTTTGAACTGAAGGTGCCAACGGGTGACGATTTTCAAGATTTGATGATGTACCGAACAAGCATTATATTTGCCATGGGGCATTTAGTTTAACTCTAGTAGGCGTGTGTGTGTGTGTGTGTGTGTGTGTGTGTGTGTGTGTGTGTGTGTGTGTGACACGAAAGACCTTGAATCAGTAGCTGAAAGACAAGAGTCAAGTGTGATGCTCATAACTGCAAGTGATGCAATGAGAATAAGGACATGCTCACAGCCAAACAAGCACACCAAGAAACAAATACAGTAGTATGCATGCACAGTAAAGCATCTATCAGTATGAACATGTAAAAGCTATCAGAGACACACATACACATACCCGAATGTTCTTGTCCCCGAAGAGCTTTTTTACTCTGCATGCAAAACGCAGAGTCATTAGCAGTACACAGGCAGGAATGTGTGGTTACAGGAACATGTTGAAGTAGTTAAGCAGGCGTTGTTTGTGTGGGTTTGTGTGTTTGTGGCAGAGTATGGATGATTTTTAGGAGCCTGTCTGCGCTCTGCCCATCCTGCCTCTGTTGCCATGGTGATTCCTTTATCTCCGAACCTGAACATGCATTTGTGGACTTTGTGAATGTGTTCATGTCAGATTTATTTACTGTATAACAACAGATTTTTAACAAAACAGATTTGTTATGTTGGTCTCGAAGGGGAACATGGAGAGAACATTACGCATAAAATCCTAAAACAAGAGGAAATAAACCCTGCGGGACAGACTAAAACTATGAGGGTGAAGCTTTTATGCGTACAAGTTGCATTTTGTAATTCAGCAAGAGGGTAATTGTTTGTTATGGATGTAGGTTTTACAAATGGCATAGGTGCTGAGATGTGCCTTAATTGTGCCGACATGCAAGTGTGTGTGTGTGTGTGTGTGTTTGTGTGTACATGTCCGTGCTGCTGTGGACGGCTGTTAGCTGAGAGACAGGCAGTGAAGGGGGGATTAGATAAATCAACAGCTCCAGCTGCAGCAGAGCTTAGGTAATAAGGCTCCAGCACAAACAGGCTAAATATAGAGACAACTGACTGACTGCCTGCCTGCCCACTAACTGCTACCTTCAATAAACACACACACACAAACATTGCTGCAGATGCTTCCCTTCTTTGACCCTTTGCTTATACTCAAAAATTCATGCAGATGTGCTGAGCTAAACTTAAAAAAAATTGCTTATATTGATCTTCTGATTATAGATTTCAATCCAATACTGAATTATATTGGAATATATACACAGTTTTTATACTTTGTATTATCATCACCATGTCCTGTCCTTCACTGTCAGACCTTACGATGACTAACAAACTCTGTACTGCTAAGACATGGGCCAAAACAAGGACTTTGCTTTGCCTCCTTTTGCATTACTTACGTTTGGTTGCGGGTCCTTCCTCCTACTCTCCTTGTCAGGCATCCCTGCCCTTGCTCCCTGGCATTGGGGTTATGTTTCAGGCTCTAACAGTCACTCTTTTTCAGCTGTGACCTTCCCTGGCGCTCCTCAGCCCGCATCATCTCTTTAAGGCAGGGCAGGTTAGGTAAATTCTGCAGCCACGTGGCACACAGAGAGAGGAGATTTGACATAAGGCTGTCTGGAGGGTAAAGCAGAGACAGGAGGGGGAGAGGAGGGGGTCAGCCGAGCATTTTGTGCCGTCTCCTCTGCTGACATGCAAATGGACACGCACACATGCACATACACATACACGTAGCCATTGGGGACTGTCTGGCCTGACAGAGCCATCCATCACAACCTTAAGTGAGCTTATGTCTTTGAACAGCCTTTTAGAGCCTTGGAGTGATTGGCAGCTCTGTCCTCCCTAGCGGACCTCTTCCACAGGTTCAAAGACACTTCCTTCCATAAACCTCAAAATATACCACTATGAACTATATGTTTATGGCCTTGTTTTGACTTCTGAGTACTGCATCACAGAGAGAGAAGAGAAAAAACACTCCCTATATGTCTCTGTCTTTGTCTCTCTCTCTTAAGGTCCTCCAAGGCGCACCCTGGACCAGTTGTCCACATAAGTGACAACCCCATGGATGAGGGAAAGGTAAAGGACAACTTTTTTTTCACCACACAAACATGCAAATACACACAAACGCAAAATCCAAATTTGCTGTTGTTCTCTCTCCTATACCAGTCACACACAGAAAATCCATAAACCGTATCAGTGTTATGTTACTTGATGATTCGATGATCAGCAAGTGTAAACAAAATGCATGATTCTCCAACCAGTAGATATTTAGATCGACTACGTACATAAAAGTTAACTCAATAAAAATGGTAGTAACTACTACAGTAAAGAATAACAGGTTATTCTTACCAGTATCTATTACATAGAAGCTGGTTTGCTCTATCTCTACACTGGTTATGCCATTTTTGTCATGCACCACTGTGGTTTGCTTGGCTTTTTAAACAATATGAGATAAGTATGATGATTGGCTGAGAAGAGAATGATTATTCATCACACGCTCTCATATATATGCCAACATGCTGTGTGTATATGATCACAAATAAAACTGCATGAATACAGCTTCATTGTCCCAGCACACAGGATGTAGGGTCATTTCCATTGCATAGTTAAAGTAGGGGCCCATTATGTCCAGTTGATCTCCTTTAGTGACACATATTTGAATTATTATTTTCTTTTGAAGTATTGAGTCTAGGTGTTGTTTCTATAAATAAGTCTTCAGAATAAAAAAAACATACGCTTAATATTTTAAAAAAATCTTTTTGCATTTTCTGTTATCATATCTTGTGAACCAGAGTGGGTAGGTTTCTTCCTCAGCCCCTGTAGTCTGCTTACACCTTATTTCCTTTTATGCTGTGTGAGATTGTCAAATGTATTACTTCTTTTTCAACCCATCATGGGGTCTATTCTATCTCCTCTCTGTCATCTCTCCTACCTATCTCACTGACTGCCTGTCGCTCTTCCTCTCCAGCTTATAATTGGATTTGAGTCTGGGATCGTGGTCCTGTGGGATCTGAAATCAAAGAAGGCAGACTATCGCTACACTTATGATGAGGTAGGCAAATCTCCCCTATTTCCTTTCTTCTCTAACAGCTTTCAGCCGTTCCTCCCACTTCTGATCTACAGAGTATCTTTTAATACAGAAACTGGGAATTAAATCACATATTCATGAACTGAACTGTATACAGCTGTTCATGTGTGTGCATGTGTATGTGTGTGTTGGAGAGTTTATTCCTAGAACAAACCTAGAATATGAAATATTTTACTACAGCTGACAAGGCTTGTGAGTTGAGAATGTGTATGTACATCCCACACACACATACTGTACAAAGATACACACCTCAGAGTGTTGGTCTCCTCTTACGTCTCACGTCTGCTGATGATGGTACAAACAGAGAGTGCTGACTGCGAAGGAATAGGACTTTCTACTTTCTGTTACATCTCAGTAGGATAGAGGGGGACAGGTCTGAAATACCAGCTTTAATGTGCTGTTTAATGAAGATGAAGATGAAGTTTGGTTTGCCAGAGGATAGTTTTACAATCCTAACTGGACTCACTAACTGGATTTGTGCTATCCAGCAACGAAAAGAATGAAGACGCTCATCAAAGTAATTCCTCAAAAGGAAAATCCGTTTTGGGAAATACAGTGATTTTCTTTCTTGCCAAGAGCTAGATGATTGATACAACTCCCATGTCTGTATGCTAAATATGAAACTACAGCCAGTAGCGACTAACTTAGCTTTGCACAAAGACTGGAAATAGGTAGAGACAGCTAGCCTGGCTCTGTCCAATTAACCAACAGATGTCTCTTTGACTATTGCTGCAGTCACAGCTAAAGAAAATATGTTCACATGAGTGGTGCCATTTACCAAGAAGAACAGTTTGTGAAATACATGTTTTAACAATGTCATGATTTATACAGTAGAATGCCATGTGTTCATGTCTCCAGAGTGAGGTTGAGAACACAGAGACACAGTGTCAGAGCTGCTTAGATCCCCTCTGGACCTGACATGTGTCAAACCTAACTGTGTCTGTGAACTCTAACCTGATTGGTTTGTATGCAAAATGTTATTTCCACTTATGTAGTTGCTGTATTTGGATTATTTTTATGACCTATTTTTATGGAGAGAAACTAGTCTCATTGTGGTCACAAATGTGTATTACATGATGTACAAATGAAAAAAAAGATTTACAAATGTGTACAATCATTTGTGCGTAATTTTGAGTACTCACAAATTATTGTTCCAATCCACACACAAATACCAAGCAATCTGAACACATGTAAAACCATTTTACAAATGCACACATCAGAACATGAATAAATGATCATTTTCGCTTCCAAAAAGCTTCCTACGCACAGATCAGGTTACATTTGCTTGTGGAATTTTGAGACTATTTTAACGGTCTCCAGCTCCACACAGATACGCAAATGCATGCTTTGCATAGTATCCTGATCCGTGTGTATCAAGCTATTCGTGCACACACATTTAACAATCTGTAAATTAATACAAAAGAATGTCATAAATATTTGTATGTACAGGAAGCTTTTTGAAAGTGAAAATGATCAGATCTGTGAAGTTGAAGTTAAAAATTTGTACGTAAAATATGAATATTTATTCTGGTTCTGACGTGTGCATTTGTAAAACGGTTTTACATGTGTTCAGATTGCTTGGTAGGAACATGCATTTGTGAGTAATCACAATTACGCACAAATCATTGTACACATTTGTAAATTTTATTCTTCAATTGTAGATCATGTAATACTCATTTATGACAATATTGAGACTAGTTACCATGTACTAGACTACCATATATTATAGATGTGATAAATTGTGTGACAGCCTGTGTTTTTTGGTGCAGGTTTTTGTAATTGGATATTCAGAAAATCTTCTATTATGTACATTTCTCTATGTATTTCTGCTTGATCCGAGCACAGTCTGACCTTCCACGGTCCATGATCTAGAGTCTTAGTGGGAACTGAATATGACTATGAATAGGAGATCTCATTCATTAACTTGTCATTGAGATTTAAGACGACTAAATGGTTGTGGGCACACGCGCACACAGTCAACATTTACATGGTCATACAGTGGTGTCCGTAGTGCTTAGACACGGAGCCAAATCGGCAGTTAAAGATAATGAGATTATTGTAACGCTTATGCTGGTGCTCACCTCATTGGCAGTGGTATGTTGCTGTAAGCACGCTGAGATAACAAGAGTCACCAAGGACTCCATAGACACAAGAATGAGAGTACATTTTGTATGTTCAGATCTCTCTCTCTCTATTTCTTTGCCTTTTCTCTGTACCCCTCTCTCAGATAAGCTAATATCCTCCAGCTGCTCCTAGGGCATTACAGTCTCTAGTATCGAATCCCCCAAGGGAGCTCATCTCTTCTCCCCAAACCCCTACAGTTTACACCTCTCCAGAGACTGGGGGTTGAGTGGGTGAAGATATGGGGGGGGTATATAAATACCATGATTTACACTGACAAAGCGAAAGAGCCAGCAATACATGGCTAGTATATCCAAATGGATTAAGGTTTACTTTGGCCCCAGACCAGCCTTCAAGGGCATTGAAGACACTGACTCAGACATCCTAATTTCCTCGGGCAGGTCTTCCAGAGCCTCGGGGCCCTGGTGGCAAAAGCTCTGTCCCTTTTAGTATTCAGCCTAGACACTGGGGGAGACAGAAGACCACTGCCTGAGGATCTCAAGCTACACACATGTTCATAAGGGATTAAAAGGTCTAAAATAAAGTCTGGAGCCAGTTCATGAAGAGCCTTAAAATGAATCAATAAGATCTTAAAATCTGTCCTAAAACAAACAGGGAGTCAATGTAAAGAGGCTAAAACAGGTGTAATATGATTGTACCTCTTGGTTCTGGTTAAAAGCCTAGCAGCTGAGTTCTGTACAGTCTGTAGTCGTTTCAGAGTTTTTTGGTTAAGACAAGAGAAAAGGCTGTTGCAATAATCAAGGCGTGAGGAGATAACCGCATGTATCAACAGTTTGTGCACCTCTAAAATTTTAAATTGATCTTATTTTTGCAATATTTCTGAGGTGATAAAAACATGATTGGACAAGCTTTGTGATGTGTTGCTCAAAACATAAATTGCTATCAAACAGGACACCGAGATTTCTTGCCAACAAGCTTGATATGTTGTGACAGGTAACCAGTAGATGGAAGTATTTGTTTTGTGATATGCTGGGACCTAATAGCAAGCATTTCTGTTATCTTGGAATTAAGCTGAAGAAAGTTTATCGACATCCAGTTATTTATATCAATCAGGCAGTCCTGTAAAGAACTCAGCATACTGACGTCAGTGGCCTTGACAGGGAGGTACAGGTGTGTGCCATCCGCATAACAATGAAAAGAAATACCATGTCTATGGATGACATCACCCAAGGGGAGCATATATAGGGAGAACAAAATTTGTCCAAGAATTGACCCTTGAGGCACACCATACTTGATATGGGAAAAAAATGACATGAAGTTGCTAATGGAGACACAAAACTTCCTATTTGACAAATATGATGAGAACCAGTTTAGTGTAGTACCAGATACACCCACCCAGTGCCTCAGTCTATCTAAAAGAATACCATCAATAGTGTCAAAGGCAGCACTTAAGTCCAGCAGCACAAGAACTGAACACAAGCCGGCGTCAGCATTCATTAAACGATCATTAGTTATCACACCCCGAGAAGGAACCGGAGGGTAGGACCCAAATGCACGACCCAGAGACAGAATATGAAGTGTTCGGTCTTTTTACTTCAATGAAGAGGTAAGTAGAAGAGGCAGAGACGAGGTCCAAAAAACAGGCAAGGTCATACACAGGAGCAGGCAAGTACAGCTTGGCAAAGTCCGACAAGGAAGAGGCAGAGACAAGGACCAAAAAACAGGCAGGATCATACACGGGGAATAAGCAGAATCTATGAAGTAATCGCTAGGACGCTAAGTAAGCTGGTACAAAGACGAACTGGCAACTCCACCTAGGTGGAACACAGATATATATACTTTCAATCAGGAACATAACAAGCTGACAGATAATGACCTAATCAAACCCAGGTGAGACCAAAAACGAGCGGGAAACCACTCGGACTAGGGAGTACGGAAAAACACAACATCACAATACTGAGTTAATCAAAATAACAACAGGAAATGAGCTCTATGAAGCTGGGCGGGACGTGACATTAGTGGCTTTAAGAAGTGATGCTGACGAAAACCAGATTGAAACTTTTTGAAGATATTATTGTTTTCCACAGCAGCAAGAAGCTGCTTTGAAACAATTTTTTCAAGAATCTTGGAAATGAAAGGCAGTTTAGAAATCGGGCAATAATTACATAGGGTAGGATCCAGGTTTTTTTTTTTTAAAGCAATTTTAAAGTTATCTGGGACACAACCAGTAGACAATGAGCTGTTCAAAATAGAAAGCAAATGGGGCCCAATACAATTCTTTACTTCAAATAAGAATTTAGTTGGAATTATTAACAGGGGATCAGGTGATTGCGCCATTACTTTTTTAATAGTACTGTTGTGGACAGGGCTGTAGCCAACACTAATTAAATGAGCTAAAGAGCAAGTGCTGTTGGAAATGAATATACCAGAGCTTGGTGATGGTAGGGTGGGTGGTATGGACAAAATGAATATGATATTGATATCAGTTCATTATGATATTCATTTAAGTAATCAAAATTACATAATAATCATGTAATAGTTCAAAAAAATGTTGAAGCTAGCTCATTCCTGCCATTAAACATATATTTAACATTCATTATAAGCCACTGATATTGGTACAATTGGAATTGTTTGCCATCAATCGCTTACATCATGAATTTCTGCAAACGCCATCTCTTGCAAACAATACTGTAGAGTGAAATAACTTTTTTACTATCAAAATCCATTGCAAGCGATGTTGATCTTGTTGTGTGCTCTTTTTCCTGCTGTGTGCTTTCATTCAAACACTTTGCCTAGAAGCTTGCTGCCAAGAATCAAAGTTGTCGACTGAAATGAACAAGGAAGCGTTTCTTCTTCTTCTTTTAAACAGTAAAGTAAGCCAGCAGACCATGCAGTGATGGATTCATACTTTGGAATAAGCATGTCTCAAAGTATATTTTAGTTTTGATGGGAAAGTGTGGGTGTTTAAACAAGTGAAAGGCAGTCTATGGTCTAGGTTTTCAAAGGATAGAGATACATGTTTTTTGTGAGTAATGTCGGCTCCTGTATTCTTGGCACATTTGTAACGAATCTTGCAAACGTCAGCAAGTAGGGTACACATAAGGGAAATAATGAAATTGTTTTGACTGAAATGAAGGCAGCTTTTGTTAGTTATAGATGCTGTCAAACTGCAGAAATGTCAGCAAATCAGGGAACTTAACCTGGCTCCCAGGCAACAGCAAAGTTTCTGGCAGAGTTCAGACAAACGGCAGAGGCGATAAAACTTTTGTTTTTACAAGCTCTCAAAGAGCTGAGAGAGCACACCTTCCACTCTGTGTCTTTCAGTGGATTGTGTATTATTAGCTGTGGATCAGCAGTATGGGTTTCCAGTGAGTGCTAGCCAGAGAGCATCCGTCACCCTGCTCCTGCCCCACTCTGTTCCTGTCTGACTCAACACCTTGGTCTGAGTCCGGCCCTGCTGAATGGCTGATATCACAGCCAGATCTGAGTTTCTACTTCCCTCCTTCCCCTCCTGTTTGTCTCCTGGTGTCTATTTATCACTCAATTAATGCATGGATGATTTTTTTGATTTTTGTGACATACCTTCAAAAGGCCCATTATTCAAACTCACTAATTTATTCTACAGTCTGCTCCATACAAAAAGCCCAACTTCCCACCCTTTTACTTCTGTCACAACTCAATGCATTTTCCTTCTCCTGCATTTCTTTCTGTAATGTTTACTGTATTTCTCTTTTTCTTTTCATATCATTTGTCTCTGTTTCTCTTGTACTTTGTTTCTTTATTTCTATCTTTTTTCTTCTCTATCTCCTTTTCTCTTTGTTAAGTCATGGAAAGGCACCAGCAGTTTGTGCCCAAAAGCCCAGTAACTCTGTTGCAGGAATTGTTGGTTACCTCTGGTGTGACTGCGATAACCAAGAAATGTTTGTGCACACACATATAAGCGTGCACAAATGCAACACAAAACACAAAAAAACTGTGGGATAAATGTTTGCTTCTATTTGCCTAGGAGCAAGCCACAATTCTCAGAGCTATTATTGAAGGCCAACAATAACACAGTAAAAACTGCAAACTTATTCCCAAACTTATTAACTGCTTTGGCTGTGGCGCAATTTGTGTTATTAGCATACTTTAACACTAGAATTCATATAGTAAACAACTATTTTTGAATGCTGCTCAGTTAGATTTAAACAAATTAGTAGCACCTTTTTAATGAACTGTAGTTCCACATGGGAGAGTGTTGTCCATATAGGACAACACATTGCCAGAAATAAGTTCCTCATGTATTCTTTTTGATGGACAGCTCATTTGACTCTATTTGAAATGTCCTTGTGCAGTAAATCCCTCCCATCTGGTTGTCTAAGAAGATTAAAAGCAAATGCTACAAATTATTGGCGAACTCTATCTGACACAAGCCTGGCTTCATTAGGAAGTATTTCCTTTAAGACCTGTTGAGAATACAGACGGTTAACTTTACTTTTCAAAGATGACGGGTCATTTGGCAAGTCTGGCGCAATATCCATTAGCGGATAGAATATAATTCTTTATATGATGGTCAGTCTCTGTGGGGCTCTATCCATCAGGATGAACCGGATGTTACTCTTCATTATACTGATGTTGACGCAAGACTCCTTGTTAAAAAACAAACGGTGATTCTCGCACACTGGCCTTGCAAGACATTTGTTGATGAATTTATTTTCCTAACAAAAATAAAGAAGTTGGAGGGGTTTTTGTGAGACTATGTTTTTAACCACGTCAGTCACTCGGTCCAATGCTTTGGTCCAAAGTGAAATATCTGAACCATTATTAGATGGATTGGATGGTCTCTAGAGGATGAATCAAAACCTTTTACCACTTATTCTTTAGCCTACAGGACGCTAGCACTATGTAGAACAATCATGGACTACTGGTACTATTATGACTTCTCAGTCATTTTAGCATTAAAGACAAAGTACAGCTGAGGCTGATTAGAATGTCAGTTTTGCAGGTATTTAGTTATAAACCAAAGTGTTGGACAAATGAAAATGTTGACCTGATGATGGTGCTAGATGAAAAGTCACAGGATAATCAAAGTTATTACAATTCACACCAGCGTCCAACTTTTTCATTGCAAGGGTCTAACAATAACAAATTTGTAATTTAGTCGGATTAGAGTTAATTACTTTCGTGGTCCCTGTGACTTTTCATCTAGCACCACCAATATGTCAACATTTCCTCTTGTCTAACACTTTTTGACAATATACCTCCATAACTAAAGACCAAAGTCTCTGTTGTACTTTGAGAGTAATAATAACATATCATTTTTTCTCGCTCCAATCATAACCGATGATGGTGCATCATCTTTTTTAATATAGAAAAAGTATTAATTGGTAAATAGAAGGTCACAGGGGGAGCTTAGTTTCTTTCAGGGCTTATATAATAACCGCAACACAAAAACAGAGACAGAATGGATTTCATGTTCTATTACAAAAAGGGATTGCTCTATGGAAATCTCTGTTGACATACTCGCCCCCAAATGCTTGTTTTTTAGATTAAGCCTTTTTTGGTTGAATGTTTTTGTACTTGAGCTGAATTACCATTGCTGTGAGAGCCCCTGTGTGTGTGTGTGTGTGTGTGTGTGTGTGTGTGTGTGTGTGTGTGTGTGGCACTTGAGGGCTAAGCTGTCTTTGTGTCCCAGTGTTACACAACGCTGGCAGAAGCTATTCTAATTAGAGCTGTGATATGCATGTGTAGGTCTATTTTCCTTCACTGATCTCAATTTGTGTGTTTGTTTTTGTCTTTGTCATGAATTAATGTGTGTGTATGTGTCTGTGTTCTGTATGGGGACACACTTGCTGATGTGTGTGACTCTAATAAGTGTTGACTGAATCCTCTCATCCCCCAAAGGCCAATCTGTGAAAACTGACCTAATGTAATAAATCATGAAATTAGTCTTTTTAATTGGTATTGTTTGATATGATGAGTACCATGTGTTTCAATTACCCTTCTCATTTTCCAATTAAGCACAGTGCATTGTTCGCTATTGGGACTGTCACAGCGAACAATGCATTGATAGATTTCTAGAATTCAGTCTGCTGCTGTCAGAGCATCTCTGAATGGGTGAATGAGGGCTTTTTCCTCATAAAAGGGTGATTAGTTTTAGCATTTAGAATTTTCTTGAATATCTGCAGATCACCTACTTTATCTGGGCTGCAGTCAACACATAGAAAAAAACATCTTAGACCCTCCTCCACTGGTATCCGCACTCATTTATATCTCATCTTCATTAAAACTTCTATCATCTATCCATAAATAAAATGGGAACAAGACCTATCAAGCACTCCCTATGCCAACTTCAGGTCCCATGTCTAATTATACATACAACTTACACAGTGTGGGAAAATTCACTTCAGTTCCAGAGAGTGGGATGCTAAAAATTCGGAAATTAGTTCACACTTCATTCAGCACACCTGCTGTAACTACATCCACGCCACCTGGCACTGCACACCAGTGAATCACTCCTGGCAACAAATCATTGACAAACTGCATCCCACCATCCCTGTCACTTTGCCTATCAGGACTCACATCCGCCATCAGCTTAGATAAGACACCTAAGCCATTACTCATCATGGCTCTAATTATTTCCAAGAAGACAATCTTAATGAACAGGAAATCAAGAAACTCCATAACCAAAAACACTTGAACAAAGGATTGTAGGTTTTAGAACTTTAGTCATCTTTCATTCGTGTGAGTGAGAGGGAATGAGTCATCAACTGTGTAACAAGATAATGTGAGTCTGTGTGTCTGTGCAGCATGATGTCACATAACCATAGTGCTGTCTCATCAAGCTCCCTGTGACCTGGAGGAAATCCTATTGGAAAAAAACAAACAGGATAATTAGACTTCTCAATGCTGTGCATGCCAAAACACCCACCTCAGGAACCTCTGATTTTTTTTTGGTTTAACACAAACAAGTTCTCCACGGTATCACTTTATCTTTGTGAGTTTAAGGTTGGGCCATGCAAGACTATGTAAAGGATTACATACTCTACTGGCAAGCAATAGATGGGGTTCATTACCCCTCAAAACATATAGATATGATATGAAAATTACGTTTGTTGTAGTGAGCATATTACTGTTGTCACATGAGCACGAGTCAACATTGGTTCCCCACACGTGTCATTTAGCTATTTTCTGAAAAACTCCCAGTCAGTGAGCCTGACATGCAGCGCCGCTTATGATTAATGATGCACCAAAGGCAAAATTGATATACACCTAAAAAAATAGCAGCTTCAATTGGACTGACTTAACCTGACCGTGTGCTCATGTCAGCATTGACAGCAAGGTAATCATTAATTTCTAATGTGATGCGAGACAAGGAGCAGCATTTGGGAGACAAGGCGACAAGGAAAAGCAGTGGCAAGTTCACACTTAAACAATAAGTGGGGCTTTAGCAAGAATTGCTAAATGTCAAACAGTGCAGCCTGGATAGACTGTACGTCAGTAAGCATGACCAACAAGCACATTTTTCAGAAAAGGCTATACCTAATACTAACCGTCATGTAAGAGAATATGTCCAACCATTGTCTCTGAAAGAATATCTTCCCTCACAAAGCACTTTGCTTGTGGTGGAACATATTACAGATGCTGCAGGTGTTCTGCTAAGAACATGCCCCTGGGTGCAAATTCATGTGAAAAGCCTTGTTAAACTGCTTTGGAAGCTGTTGTGAGCTTCACACAGATTTGGTGCACCCATCATATTTACTTAATGTCAAAATGTTCGCTGGGTTTAATTATGAGCTATGAAAAGGGCATCAATAAGCAAGGCTGCCCTTTACTGGCATACTTTGGTCATGATGTGTTTGTGTTTTCAATGATTGCTTGTCAGTAGATAAATCATTGGGAGCCCGGCTTACAACAGCAACAGGACTGTTTAGATGGCGGAGAAGATGAGAGGACAGAGAGGGCACCATCCCTCAAACTCCTGCCTGTCTTTCTTTATTCCTCTCTACATCTATTAGCTTGTTTCTGTGCCAATTTCTCCATTTGGTTGTTGCGCCTTTGTCTTTGTTTTGAAGGCATAACTCAAAGGTCGCCTCTTAAACTTCCCCCATTTTGGCATCATGTTACTATTGTGATTACTTTTATTTCCTCTTTTAAACTTGCAATTGTTTTTGAACTTTCTTGTTTACTTCTTAAATACCCATAACTGAGAAACCCTGTATTTTTTGTGATATTCTCTTTTACCCTCTCTGAATACTTTTTTTTTTAACCTAATCATAATAAGTATCTTAAATCCAAGACTCCAAATGACACCTGATGAACCCGAATGCACCAGATCAACTGTGTTTCAATTATATTGAATGTTGAAGAAATTTTTTTTTTCCCTTGAGTGAATTTGTGTCTTTGTGAAATAGAATTCTTCAATTTATAACCATTGTAATAAAACCTTGCTCCTGGCATTTCTGAATAAAATAACCAATCCATTCCCACTTTTCTCCACATTCAGTAAATGGGTCATAAAAAAGCTTCTTCTAATATATGCATTTATGCCACAGGAAATGCTCTGAAGTCAGGGGCCAGACTCTTTTATCTCCCTTTCACCATCTGTTCAGGAGTATATAATCCAGAGTCACGGGCGTTTAACCCACATGAACATTGTACCCTGTACCGTATGGCTGTGGCAATGCAACAAACTTGTAGCGTAAGGGAGATGGTGGCACATGATGTTCATCCTGCTGAACCACTGACCCCCCCCATCCTGCTTCCTGCATGTTGTTTCCTAGGCAATCCACTCAGTTGCCTGGCATCATGAGGGCAAGCAGTTCATTTGCAGTCACTCAGATGGGACTCTGACCATATGGAACGTCAGAGGCCAGGGCAAGCCCATACAGACAATCACCCCACACGGTAAGGAGGTGGAAACACACACAAAAACAAACACACAATCACAACAGGGACTGTGTTTGAAATCACTCCCTAATTCACTCATTTACTACTCCCTAGATTCTCTGTAGTGTAATGTGTTCTGTTGTGGGAATTCTGGGAGGGGACTACTGTATATAGAGGTTACATTTCACACTCAGAATTCGGACACTCGGCGGAGGGTAAACATAGTGCAGTATATAGTAAACGGAGAGTGATTTCAGACCCAGCCAGATGAATGATGGTCTCACTGTACAATACTCAAGTGGACCTCTAATTCCAACACACTCAAAGCATATTTTAATTGAGCTATTTTGGTTACATATTATGAGGATCTAATCTTAACTGATACAGAGTCCTAATTTTAACTGCTGTGTTTTTAGTGTTTATATTTCTTGCATCTGTTTTTTTACTTGTATTTTTCATTTTTTGTGAAGCACATAGTATGGTATCTTTTTGGATGAAATGTGATATATAAATAAAGTTGTATTATTATTATTATCTTATTCTGAGATAAACTGGTTGTCTAAGGAAAGTATACTCATCTAAATCATTGGTTTCCAACTTGGGGGTCAGGACCCCCATGAGGATAAATCTAAGGGGCTGCGAGAGTAGGAAATAAAAAAAAAACCTAAATTTTGTTGATTTTCAAAAAAATCTTTAATCTTTGCCTCTTTATGAAATATTTCATAATTTTACCTCTTCAGGCCTCTAAAACTTATTCAAATGAAACTGCCTGAGACAAGAATATCGCTCTCCGATTGAACTGTTCACAACTTATAGACATGAATTCTGTGATGAGGGATTGCAAGTAGACATTGTACTGAGGCGTCAAAAGCAAAAAAGGCTGGAAACCAGTGGTCCAAATAAATCAAGTTGATTCTTCTTACCATATACAAATACTCCTGGACTTTAAACTTTATGTTAGGTGGGCCATATGGAGATACAGGCATCCTTTTCCTTAGGTTATTACATCGAAAAAGCCACTGATTACTAAGTTTTACAGTACATAATGCCATAGGTGGCTGAAGGCACTCCAGCCACCTATGGCAGTCACATGACCCGGTCTATACTCATCGAAGCCATCCCTCAAGAGTCTCCCTACACATGGCTCCATCATCGTTTCCTCATTTCAGGATTATTGTCTGTTCAATTATGTCCTGCCGCTGTTTGCTTTGCTTTCTGTCTGCACGTTAAAACAAACATTAGTGCCGGTACTACTGTTTATTTCCTGCAGAAAAGCAAGTCTGCTCGTTTGAAGATGTATTTTAATCCAGACTCCTCTTTCTCCCCAAACACCTACTCAACCCACAGAGCACTTTGACAATTCACCCAGACGAAGGGCCTGAAAGAAATAGACAGAATGTGTGAGTGCAACAAATGGACAGAGAGAGAGGGCGCGAGTCAGAAAGAGGAACAAAGAAAGGAATTAAATGAAAGGAAAAACTTCTAACCAGTTTCTCAAGCTGGTATTGTGTGTAGGGGATTGTAGAAAGGATTTCACTACACAGTGTTTTAATTAGTTGTTTTCTCCCACTGTTGCATACATAATTAGTTTGGTATTTAATGGCCAATTATGCAAATTCCTTTGACAGGTTTAAGTAAGGCTTATAAGTCTATCTTTAATTGTCTTTTTAGATATCTGTTATTTAGATGTAGTTATTAAAAGCAGTTCTTTATTATACAGACCTGCCTTGTACAACCTGTCTTAGGGCTCACTTTAAGTAATGGCTTTTCAGTAATAGATGAGATTCATTCAGCCTTTTATTGTGCATTCTGATACAAAAATATGCACAGGTAGGTACACATACGATGGATGTGAAAATTCCCTTCACATGACTCTCCCTTGAGGTTTGAATAGATAGATCCTATTAATCATCCATGATCGTCACACCTTCTTTGCATGTCCCTGCCCCTGCATTTGTCTTTCTCCTCTCTGATGAATAGCCTTTTGTTATTGTCTGGCTACAGTTCAGAGCTGCATTTTAAGTGCCGCTACTGGGGGGAAAAAACAAGATGACAGGAGAAACATGAAGAGAGGAGGGGAAGAGGGATGAACTGGCAAACAAAAGTAACTTCTGTTTGTTCTATTTTAGGAAAACAGCCCAAGGACGGAAAGAAGCCAGAGCCTTGTAAACCCATTCTCAAAGTGGAGTACAAAACCACTAGAAATGGGTAGGGTCTCTCTCTCTCACACACACACACACACACACACACACACACACACACACACACACACACACACACACACACACACACACATACACACATGCGCACATGCTTGGGTGTGAATATGCTTAATTACACACAGTTATGGCAATCAAGGCACACCAAGGTTATTTATAGGTGTTAAAGGCTGCTGCTAAGGCAATGTGAGTAACAAATGTGTATGTGCTTTAGACTAGAAGCTACCCGGAACTTATACATAGTCTTACATCAATCCAGCAAAACCAGTTATTCCTCAGGTTACAGGCTTTCCTCTCTAGCCCTTAGGTTGTTACTATGTAAGTTAAATAATACACTCTAAGGTTTTTTGATATTAAAGTAATATAATGAAGAAAACTCCTTTTTGTATCATGGCATCATGTATCAGGACATACTGGATATTTCTCCAATACTTTGTCCAGTTACTACAGTAAAAAGGTCTTTTTAAATTGTTTAAAGTTCATTGGCAGTCAAATAAACCTGTGGTTTCACCTGTCAAGGTTAACTGGTAACATGGGATGAAGCAAAACCGTAACCTCACGTTTAATTAGTTATATTATTATAACTAATATTAATATATTATTAATATATATACTAATATTAGAAGTGTTCTGATATATGATTTTAATGGACATCTGCAGACCAACCATGAACTAGTATTTTCTGTGGTCATGGTATAAACTGTGTATATGGAAAGCCAGTAAAATTTTTATGCTTATGTGTGTGTGTTCCAGGGAACCCTTCATAATCCTGTCTGGTGGCCTCTCCTACGACACAGTGGGCCGACGACCTTGTTTGACAGTAATGCATGGGAAGAGTACTGCTGTGCTGGAGATGGACTATCCTATAGTAGACTTCCTCACACTCTGTGAGACACCGTACCCTAATGGTAAGTTTGTGGATGTGCTCATATAGTGTGTGCACGTCTGAGCATAATATTGGTATGGGAATTGTCATCTTATCCTCCTTTCGTCAATGCCTTACACACACACACACACACACACACACACACACACACACACACACACACCTGTCTGTTTTTTAATTATGTCGGATAGCTTGCCCCTGTGTTAGTGTGTTTCCTGTAATAAATATGAAATTTCCCAAGGGGAAGGATCCTATTCCAGTTTCATTATCCAACACATGGAATATTACATTTTCATTTCATCTCTTTGTACGCAATAGCCTTCCATCTAAATTAAATTATTATTTTATTTGCTGTATTGAGGAGTCAACAGCTTAAACAAGTCGGAGTGGAGCTGAATGGTATGGGATCCTGTATGTATGTAATCCAGTATGTTAACTCTGGTGCAGCGTTATCTAGCACATATACAGCTACAGGAAGGCTTAGTTAGTTATGTAATAGTGGTGACGTCACTTTGTTACTGGCAACCTGATGTCACCACCTGCTGATTTCATCTGGTAATGGACATTACTGGGTCTTTGGATTACACAATACATGTCTGGCTGGTAATGTGTATGTGTGCACGCTTAAACCAGCGTTAATGTGTAGCGGCTGTTGATAATCCATGATGATGTGGCTGCAGATGATGCAGTGTGCCTAAATACAATGAATGTTTGAATGGCAAAACAAATGGCAGACAAAGTATCGTAACACACACTAGCACAGGCTAGTACAACTCATAAGAAGAAATACAGTGTAAGTCATTCACAAAGTAAATTAGATTTGCTTGGAGATTCATTTCTTGACCTTGGAAATAGCAGTTTGACAAAAAGAATTCTGCTGCTGCTGAGAAAGGCAAAGGGATTAAAAATAAAGATGTCATTACTTATTTGCCATTCACATCCCTATTTTTCACTTAGACAAAATTTGTCTTTCGTCATCATCTCCCAAATGCCCAGACTGACATACAGAGAGATACTGCACAGTGATCTAAAGTTGCATAACGATTCACAAGTGAATGTGAATCACTTGTAGACCAGCGCCAGGGAAATAAAATGAGAAGGACAGTGAGAGATGTAGTGACAACAGTTGTCCAAGTGTTTTAACCTTGGTATACTATGACAGCCTCAGACCTGCTGCTCTGAACAACAGATTGTCCTCTAAACACCAGTTTGCATGTATACACACTCGTGGATGTAGTACATACTGTATCTGAATGGTCTCTGTATGGTGTTTGATGCTATTTCCAAATCAAACATCCAAAAGAAACGAGGAAGTGTAGCTACTGTCTATACACAATGCAAAGGCCTGCTTTTTTGTACTTTTTTTAAACTGCAATGGACCCAGACAAAGCTTTAGGGCAGATTTAAGATTAGAAAGATAGACTTGTATTTCTCTACCTTACTAAACATTTTGTCAAGGTGCCCTGTAGCAAAGCATTTAACCAGCTGACGCATTTAGTGGCCAGAAATAGAAGACAAAACTGGACAGCTCTGATGTGATCAGTGTAAATCTACGAAAGTAAGAAATTCTTTGCATACTTTCATTTAAAGAGGGGCTGATGTTATTAATAATGAGTATGAATTTTCTTAATATTCTGTTTGTATTCACTGTTTTTCTGTTAGATCTGATCTCCATTTATTTATGTCCATTTATGTTTTTGTTGGATGTGCGTATCCCCCGTATTAGTATTTATCACTTTTGTAATGCTGTAAGACTCTGACTAGAATTAGAAGTATGTGCAAGTAGCTTATTTAGCAGCAGGGTGATCTGTACTGGTTCCAGCGTTGTGCCTCTGTAGACAAAGCTCCTATAAGTTATGTATATCTGTTGATGGGACCTGTGCATTAATTGTATCAATTCATTCAATACAATGGTGTAAAATCTATTATAAGGGGAATCTTCTGAATATGAAATTCTACTCTCAAATATTTAACCAGAGCAATATCCCCCACAGTTATAAATCACATAGATTAATAAATATTAAGCATTGCGCATTCATATCTTCAGGGCACGGATATGATAATAACATTTGCCAAATAAAGTCTAAGGAATTCTTCCCCTGTGGTTTGTAGATTTCCGTTCTCTCTCAAGGAATTACACGACTACTAAAAGTGTGCCGTGATGAATGGTTTGTCTTGCTGTTTCACTGTGCAGATTTTCAGGAACCTTACGCTGTGGTGGTCCTTCTAGAAAAGGATTTAGTGGTGATCGACCTTGCACAAAATGGGTGAGTCTGACTCTATTAAATAATCTTGACATAAATGTGAGCTAAAATATCACAGTTGACCTAAAAGTGCTCGTTGTCTTTATTATATATTGCCTTTACTTTACATCATGATGTAACTTTCATAAACCTTATTATTTAGTTTGCCTGCAGTACTGAATGAGACTAATGCACTGATACTGGGCAGACAGACTAATTCAATTTAGAGTGACTTTGTCTGTGCTCTCTTGTTAGTTACCCTATATTCGAGAACCCCTATCCCCTGACTATCCACGAGTCTCCTGTGACCTGCTGCGAGTACTTTGCCGACTGCCCTGTGGACCTCATACCTGCACTTTACTCTGTTGGCTCGCGGCAGAAACGACAGGGCTACAGCAAGAAGGTACTATATAAGAAAGCTTTGTGTTGTACAGTAACATTGCATATTGTTATTGGTTGTCTTTCTTACTGTGAATCTTAATAGAAAACCTTTCACACATTTAACATATCGGTGGTAAATATCAGGCTTTGGATTGAGAAGCTCAGAATTGAAGAGCAAGGGCTTTCCAGGTTTACAATTTTGCACGGAAGAGATATTAGTTTCTTCTCAGTAGATTAGCAAATGTTATCTTGCTGTCAGGCTAAACTAAGGTGGTGAACCTGGTAAATAGTACCTGATAAACATCAGCATGTTAGCATTGTCCCTGCAAGCATGTTAGCATGCTGATCAAAGTGCCATTGTGCCTAGGTATAGCTTCATAGAGCTGCCAGCGTGGCTGTAGACTTCTAGTCTTGTTCCTATAATTATTACAAAACATTACATAGATAATTCTGGGAAACTTCCTAGGAAATTACAGCACTGCAAAATAAGCGTGACTCTGTCAGTACAGAAATTGCTAACTGTCACCATTGATTGCAACCATTTAAGGGCCGTTCTTAAGCAGAGGCAGACAAGACAAGTTTTACTTTTGAAATAAAATGAATTGCCACTCCATCATGAAATAACTCTTTGAACACACCTCCCATCACAGATTAATGATGTATAACAGTGTAATAGTATCCCAAGGGTAGAATCTTCCTTCATGTCGTTCTGAATAGCAGTGTCATAAAAGAGCTAAATGCCTAAATTAGAAATGTAAATGTTCCACACTACGCCCTCTAACCATCATGCCATACTCCAAGAACAACAAGTTTACTGGATAAAGGACATATTAATACATACCTATGCTTACTTTTGCTACAAACTGCATGCAGCATGAGTTAATGTGTATTAGTGGTGCCAAGGTATATTTCTCATGTTTCCATGAAAGCTAAATGGACTATATAATAGTGTCATATTACCTAAGCATCCTCTTCTCTCTTTGTACACCCCCTCTCTCCTCTAATTCTCTTTTCTTATCCCTGTATCATCTAAGACAGACCCCCTGCTCTTTCAGCCATTATGTATGCCTATGTTCTTTTCCCTGTCGCCTTGCTCTAGCTTTCTGTCGGAAATGTCAGCATGTACTGACCCAAACTGGCTGCCTAGCTGCTGCTTTTTTCCCTTTTTTTGTTAAGCAAAGGCCTGGCTGAGCTGCAGGAGGGCATTCTCACGTAAAGATCACCATGAGTCATCCTAGTGACCTTTGTATGTGTCAACGTGTTCAGCCAAACCCCCCGCCAACACACACACTCTCAGATGGAGACACACATTCATTGAGGTGCATAATGTATAACTGCAAGACACGGTGAGAGACGTGCGCAAAGGATTCCTGCCTGTTTTCCCACGCACACTCCGAAAATCACATTTGAAAATCGTGTTTCTATTGACATGCTGTTTATTGACATAGCTGTACTTCCACCTGTGCTCTCTCATTCGCTCTAATGTACTGTGTGTGTCTCCTGTCTATCCAGGAATGGCCTATTAGTGGTGGAAACTGGGGTCAAGGCACACAAAGCTACCCAGAGATCGTCATCACTGGGTAAGACAATACTGATTTAATTAGTATTAGCATTATCCTCTTGCTGCAACTCAATTACTTTCACCTCTCCTGCACTGTCAGGTCACCACAGCAAAGGAGCTTGTCTTAAGACATTTACTGTAGGTCTTTATATATTCCCATCATGTGCACTTTGCTCCATTTTGATGTTTATTATCCCACACTAAGCTGTCAACAAGGGGAGAAGGGGCGTTTTTAACAGAACACACGCACTGAAGAAGTGACATTGAGGTATGGGTTTGGCAGTAGGAGGCTCTCGCTCCTCTCCTTCCTCCCTCTCTCCTCACCCCTACATGCCGTATTACTATTCTGTCCAGGTTTCTCTCTCTTTGTAAGAGTGCCACAGCCTGCAAGATATTTCTCTCCCAATCCACTCAGCTGAATTGGCAACAAAACAATGAGGAGTGAGGAAAAACCAGCAACCAAAATACATCGCTTTCTGTGACAATAAACGGAGAAGCTGTCATGCTTATCACCTCCTAATGTACACATTTGTTCAATTCATTTTTAGGCAATTATCAATATGTGGATGAAGTTGAACGTTATATTACTTACACAATTTACACTTCATGGCCAAAAATATGTGGACACCCATACAGCATGTGATTGTTGACGTCCTTCCAGAACCATGGACATTATTATGCTGTTATAACAGCCTCTCTTCTGGGAAGGTTTTCCACAAGATTTTGGAATCTAGATGAAGGGATTTGCTCCCATTCAGCCACAAGAGCTTTAGTGAGGTCGGCCAATGATGTCGGGCGATAAGGCCTGGCTCGCAGTCGGTGTTCCAACTCAGGTGTCTGATGGGGCTTTGTGCAAGGAGACGTTGTCATGTTGAAACACGAAAGCATGTCCTCCATACTTTTGCCACAACGTTGGAAGCACGCTATTGTGTTAAATATCATTGTATGCCGTAGCATTGAGGAAAACTGTGAAAAACAGTCCCAGAACAAATGTACAAAAAAGTGTGTGGACAGGGATGTCCATATACTTTTGTATATAGTTTATATATATAGTTTAGTACACCTGCTGGTTATGTCCTGGTTAAACAACTTTCACTGAAGTTATGAAAATCATTAGTTAAATCCTTCTAAAGGAGAGATCTATGGTGATTAGTTGGGAAGTGAACAAAATATTTTAGTTTAGTAATATTTGGTTTATTTTGATTTGACATCAGGTTTTGTTGTAAATGCTTTATAAAAGCAAAGTAATCCAACATTTTTTGTAACTGATATTCTACAAGAGATATTTTAATGCTGCAGATCTTACAAACTGATTTATTTTGAAAGTTAGGACTCTGAAATTGTAAGACAATGGGACAAACTCATCTCTCTCTCTCTTGTTCCTCTGCTGTTATCTTTTCTTCTTCTTCCTCTCTTGAATTCCCAGGCATGCTGATGGAACTGTGAAGTTCTGGGATGCCTCTGCAAGTGAGTCCTCTCAACACCTAAGCTTTTCTATGCTCCACAAAATTCTAATTATTGTTAAGAATTTCCAAACAAACAGAGACAACAGAGGACATTTTGAGCTTCAGTTGAAATTGGAGACAGAAATGGAAGGTAAAGGAAAGGAAAAGGAAATCTCACAGAACAACTTTAAAAAAAAATGTCTTTTTCAAATAAACTTTTGTAAATTTGACCACCAGCCTTCACACAGTTAAGTCTTGTAGTAATAATTCATTATTTCAAGTTTAAAGCACCACATTGCCTCTGATTTTGTATTATTTGGAGTCAGATTCAATATGTCTGATGTCCCTGGATTGCAACTGATATGTCTCTCTTTTCAACTCTTTTTCCTAGTAATGCTCCAGGTGCTCTATAAGCTCAAAACAGCCAAGGTGTTTGACAGAAACCGGTCCAAGGAGGACAAGGGCAGCACCGAGGTGTCAGATGAAGACCCCTTTGCTATTCAGATCATGGCCTGGTGCCCTGAGAGCCGGATGCTGTGTGTGGCCGGGGTGTCAGCCAATGTTATCATCTACCGCTTCAGCAAGCTGGAAGTAACTACTGAGGTGGTGCAGGTGGGTAGCGGTTTATAATCTGGGTTAAATGCTTATTTTTTGATACAAAAGAGAAGAGAAGGGAAAATACATGTGTTTTCTGTAAGTGTGAGACACTTGCAAGCATGGACACAAATAAGGGACATAATACTCTCCACCAAGAATACATGTTGCTTTTTGTTTTGTCATTATTTGCCCTCAGCACTCACTTTCTCTGCTGTTTTAAGATGTTGACATGTATGCACAAACACACACACATGCACTCAAAGATCTGCCTAGTCAAAGGCAGTATGGTTGCCATGCCAACAGACGGCGCAATGAACAAGCAAAGCTAGACTGTCATTATAATCTGCCTTGATAGCGACGTAAGTGCTTATGGGGTGTGATGGGAGTCAGTGTTTACTGGCATAAAGACAAATGCTGTTTAATCTGGGTGTGCATGCTCACAGCTCCTATATAGCAAGTGAGAGTGTATATGCTTAGTTTCTGCTGTTGGTCACTGAAGCAGTGAAGTGTTAAATTGATAACCTGCAAGATTATTTATTTATTTATAATTCTGGCTTGCTAAGCAGTCATTGCTGTGGTGTTGTTGCTCAAGACTTGCTCTAAACAAAGATCACTTGTCAGTCAAAGTACGTGGGAGGTACTGTGATGTGTTTTTCCTTGCAGGTCTGTAAATGAATTAAAATGTTTTAGCTAGTGTACTTTATGTACAGTGCATCCGGAAAGTATTCACAGCGCTTCACGTT